>CM042337.1:15873860-16368860 GCA_023566125.1 Zingel zingel
CTGCCAATATTAGCCTTTCATTAAAAAAACATATTGGCCAGTCAGTGTCATCCACAACTGATGTGAAGAGTCTGCTGATTACATATTTATCATCCATTTGAAGCCCATAATCAAAACATATTCTAATAAAATGATGATTCTTCAAAACAAGTGCACATTTTATTATAAAGTCTATATTACAAAGTATAGTGGTGTGCTTTTGCATATCTACCCAATGTTCAACTGTACATTTCAATCCATGTTCATGGAGCATTTAGCAGCTAAAGAGCCAGATATTTCCCTCAGGAGTTGGTGAAGACCAAAACAAGGCTAAAAGGAGAGTGAATAATGGACTTGCACTCATCAAGCGGTCAAAAGCAGGACTCCAAAATGAATACATATGTTGCCTCATATCTGCTGAATGTGTAGTTAAGCAACTGTTTGCTAACAAGTTCCTCATATGTGCTTAGGTAATAACGTGTGTGTGTGTGTGTGTGTGTGTGTGTGTGTGTGTGTGTGTGTGTGTGTGTGTGTGTGTGTGTGTGTGTGTGTGTGTGTGTGTGTGTGTGTGTGTGTGTAGACTGTGGCTGAGGTGGTTTCAGAGGGATGAAGGTGGATGACCTACATGGTGTGGCTCTTGTTCTCCACCAGGTTGATGTCTCCGGGCTGCAGCTCAGGGATCCACCTCTCCAGCTCTTCGATCCAGGGATATTTCAGTGACGAGGGCACCACCACCAGGAGGGGCCACTCCTGCCTGAAAGCGTACGCCACTGCGATGGCCTGCACCGTCTTCCCAAGACCCATCTGGATGGACCAAATCAACACCCGGTGCAGGGGGAGAAAAACAAGTCAGTTGCGCTGCGACTCTGCGGTAAATTGCATATGACGGCCGAGCTGATGTGAGGGCCCAAGAGTAATAAGGTCTCAGAATGATTCTTGTGTCAAAAGAGATTAGGCACGTGGGAGTGCTGCACAGGCCTGACAAATTAATTTGGAAGGCATGCAGCGAAGTCCTAGGTTCATTTTTCTTTTTCTTTTTTTTGGAGGGGGGAGGGGGAGAGGGAATAGATTTCCTGAGCCAGCATTGCGTTTGCTTACCTCATCAGCGATCATACATCTGTAAAACAAAACAGAGAAAACTTTATCAGAGCTGAACTGGTTGCTACAGTACACAAAGTTTATAGCTTACATATAAAAACAGAATGTGCAGCATGAGGGCTCAAGAGCACCACAACATCATTCATTAGAGAGGCATTTATTGTTTCCTTTGTCCAGACAGTTCTGGCTTGTCCAAGGATCCACACCAGAAACTCTCCTGTCACAACCAGACTTCTCGAACAGTTCTGGCCACAGCAAACACACACAATGTAACCTCAGCTGCTCTTGGACATATATTACAAATCTGTCACTTGCAATTTAGGTCTGCACTGGTGCTTTGTTTCAGTGTGAGAGCTGTCGTTGCTATTCAATATTTATGTTGCTGTTGTTGTAGTTGTTCTTCTTCTTTTTGAATAGTTCTGTGTCTGACGCAGCTGAGTGGAGAGACTTTGGGGAGTGCTCACTGTGTTTGGGTTCATAGTAATACGCTGGGTGATGCAGAAGCTAAAGTTTAATTCCCCAAGTTAAATAATATTTTTTGAGAAAACTTTCACTTTAGAAAAGACATCAAATCTTATGTCCTTTGTTTAGAACTGTTGAGGTTTGAAAAATAAAGTAATCATTTAGGAACTCGTACAAGTTAGTGATTTAATATTGCAGTGGCATCACACATTTAAGGTTCAGTTGAGCTTTAGGAGTGGAGCATCTTTACTTGCACTGACCTAACTTAAGTAAATAATGTAGCCAGCCTTCCACTGAAAACTTAACAAAAACAAGGAGGACTTATTTATGGAGATGTGTTGTAAATAGGTGTTGTTCCATAAAAAAATTTAAATAAAAAATAAATGATCTTGGGCACAGATGTGAGTTAATTTAATGCCAGGCACACACTGTACGGATTCAGCCCAACTTTAACCACAAACTGCCCCCTGACTAATTTTAGAATCTATCTGGCTGTTGGACATTCTGCATGTCAAGACATTCTGGTGGAAAATCTGTCTTGGAAGTGTTTTCACTGTCCAATTTCCCAAGCGGCTGCTGTCAAAAGATCCATTATAAAATGCAGTGAGCTTTTTTTAATATAGCATTTTACATGATGTGGCTACTGTAGTCTTGATAGCACCTTCCAGCCATCTGCAGCTTCAGCTTTTTTTCCTGCTTGAATTCCGTTCATAGCAGAAGTGCACAGAGTACCGCTGTTTTTCAGTTGGTCCATATGTGTATTGTGTTGACAATTCATTTAAGAGTAAAAATCAATGACGTTTTATAAAATGATTTTATAAACAGTTAAACAAAATCAATAGATAATTGATAGTAACACTAACCATTAGTTGCAACCCTTTAACTGATTACTAATTACATCAGTAGTGTGAACAATGGTGATGATATATTTACAGACCTTTAGCCTAAATCAATCTTTGTCAATCCTAAACTCTCCTTTAATTTCACATTTTTAAGAGCGATTTGTGAGACATTTGTAAGATTCGCCTGCAGCTGAACCTTAAACTAGGATCAAAGTAACAGCTCACCTATCTGGCTGTCTCTGATATGGTACTTTGGCAACCCTATAACAGCCTCCTTTACTAGTTCCGCCTTTACACTATACATGATAAAGGAACAATGAAGTGCGACACGTTCCTTAGCTGAAGTTGTCCCCTGTGGAAAACGTACAGCTAGACCAACCTCTGGTTCTCTCTGCCCAGTGGATTTGGGCCTATTGTAATGACCTTGCTTATTCATAAATGCTTCCAACACCATGTCAGAGCAAACAGTGCGACCGAAAAAGCTCTGAATACCTCAGACACAGTCTCTCATTATTCTTTCTCTTCCTCCTCCTCCACCTCCTCCCCCCCATCTCCGTCCCATTTCTCTCTTTCAGCTGAAGAACATGATTAATGTGCACCTTGCCACTGGTGGTTTTTCTAATTGCCAGTACACTGGCACAGTCAGCGCAATGCACACACACACACACACACACACACACACACACACACACACACACACACACACACACACACACACACACACACACACACACACACACACACACACACACACACACACACACACACACACACACACGCGACAATATGCGAAAAATATGTGAAAAATTGCACACAAAAGAAAAGACACGATATATACGAACACACACGCGGACGCATGTAAACGTGTACACACACACAAACACACATACACACATATGTGCTTGCGCATACACCCACCCACACACACACCCACACTCACAAACTGGGGAGAGTGCTGCTGGGGCAGGTGCTTGCCATTTCCCAACACATTAATCATCCACCTTTAAATAACCTGAGTGTCGTCTTGACGGTTTGAGACTGCGAGGATGCTGCAGTGCTGTTGCCTGACGACGGCACGGTCCCCGCCGCCCCATCTTTCTAATGTTATCTCTGAAACCCACAAGCCCCAAAGTGTCAGGAAATGGGCTCCCCCACCTCCCAAGCTGGCTACGATGATTTGATGGGTTTGACCTGTGCACAGTGATGTGTTGTGTGGCCCGGTGTCTAACCCCAATCTTCCAGCTCCGTTAAGGTTCACTACTGAGGACTGGACCTGTAGTGTGCTGTGGTCAGTGGGAAAGCTGCTCAGAGGTTGGACGCTGCACAAAAGGCTGCCTCAAAGGGTGCTACAGTGTGCCATGCTCACACACAATTTATGCGTTCAGAGTGCAGTTTTGCTGTACATTGTGAACGAACTCAAACTCAAAAGAGTAGCCTTTAGTGGAAAAGGTTTGTGTGTGTGACTTTAAAAAGAAAAAGTTTAAACACTAGCTATATGGGGCAGTCCACAACTAGTGTTTTGCTTACACAGTAAGTTGTTTTTTCCTAACTTAATCACACCCAAATCTATCAGAGAGCTCCTTTATTTTTTTTCAGTGGTGCTTGAAATAGAAAAAACAAAACAAAAACTTTTTGTACTTGCTGGACTTTGACAATAGTCTCTCACACACACACACACACACACACACACACACACACACACACACACACACACACACACACACACACACACACACACACACACACACACACACACACACACACACACACACACACACACACACACACACACACACACACACACACACACACACACACACACACACACACACACACACACACACACACACACACACACACACACTCTTTCTGGCTTGCGTTAAGTGGAACATTTCTTTTTCTTCCTAACTTCATTCCTGTGGTTCCAAAAGTGATTCTTTTTACCATTTATCTTTCATAACGTTTCCCCCACAGGGAGAGATTTACATAAACTCCATTTTTATATTGTTTTTAATCACATCCAAATAAAAGAAATACACATTAGACACATACATAACCAGACATCAAAAAAACAATGACCTGGTAAATATGCAGTTGTGCCGCAGCTAAGACTGGTGACGATGACTTATGGTTGCCGATTGTTGTAGAAAGACAACACTGTCCAGCATGTGAGTTCGCAGGGGAAGAGCTGTGAGACTGAAGAAAATACCACAATTCTCCTCTTACAAATTACAAAGAATTCCTAAGCTATAAAATGCACCATTGCTCATTTCAGTGCACTCAGGAGTTTTTCTCTTACAGTCTTACTTGGTCTGGGTTGACCAGTAGCTTATTGTGGCTAATACTAGCTAAAGTTAGCAAGAAAACCCTGAGAGGTTTAATCAGGGTATTTATAAAGGCCAGTCTCAATGCAGAGAGTGAATATATTGTATAGTATATCTGTTGCCTAAGGGTGTGTGTGTTATGTGTCTATTCTCTTGCCTTATGGCCTTAGCGAACCCTTGATACTTTCTTTTGCTACGTTAAATCATAATCCATATCCTCCTGTATTTATTACAGTAGGATGTACATAAAGATGTATGAATGTTGGGCTCTAACGCAACTATCTAATATAATCTAATGCATCTCTAATGATGCACTTATTCTGAAGATTTCAAGTGAGCAAATTTTGTACTTTAACAATACTGGTTAAAAATGTTGCCCACCAGCATAATTCTTCTCACAAACTGACCCAGCATGCTACAACGGTTATTTATCATATGCAGCCTAAAGGTTCCTATATAAGCCTCTAATACTATCTAAATAATGAAAACGCGGCTATTAGGGCTACGGGTTACTGATGGCGAGTAAAATGCTGTATAATAGAATGCATCTCCTGCCGTCTTCATAACATAAAAACATAACACCCCCTTACATTGAAACCTAAAGCAAACTTGATTAGGAAGTAATGGAATTTCGAGCACCTTAGAAAGTAAATACTGTAATCGAGGCACTTTAAAGATGTAGCGAGAGATTTCCTTATTTTCAATTTGATACTTGACCCAGAGTCCCTCCTCAGATACTGCTCAGGTACATTGGATTTGTCCAGAGACTGCTGGATCTCAATGGTGACCTGAAACTGATTTGATTTAACATTGCATAACCCATACCAGAAAAGTCAGGATATCTCGGCCTCTGCTGTTTCCATTTTGACCATTCTTTTTTAAAATCTGTCTCTCAAAAGTCCCCCAAATCTCACAAAACAAGTACCGCTTTAATAAGAAATAGTCCAGGCAAACTAACTGAATCAATAACATTGAATAAACTATTAAAGACCCTTAAACCATATTTTCTGTCTTACAGGTTCACACAGTTTTCTGCCGAAGTTAGAACTGTTTTGGTTATTTGGCATGAGACATTGCTGTATTTTTGTTTGGTTTTCTATGGTCTCATTTCCACTGCATGGTACGGCTCGACTCAGCTCACTTTTGGTACCAGGTGCTTTTCTCTATTTTGTTTTCCACTGCGGCTAATAGCCCCTCAGCGTAGGTGGGATTCTCAGCGGGAGACAGCCGTGACATCATCTTTAACGCGACACTCACTGGATCCTTTCATCTGCAACAATGTCTGTACTACATCAATTGTAGTTTTTGCGGGTTGCCATTTTTTAAACCCGGGGCGAGTGAATTACGGTTGCTTTTGACAGTAGCTTGACTATTTAAAAAACGGAGGGTTTGTGCTGGATGTCCTGTGTCGCACCGGTGACTATTTCCTCTGACCAATCAGTGGCCCGCAGTGTTTAAACTCCACCTTTTTTGATTTGATTTATTTTGGATTTGACAAACAACATAATCCAAAGGATAGCATGTTAAAGTGTAAACACTTATTTCCAACATGGTCTTTGGTGTTAAAACATGCAAGACATAACGAAGACCTATTTCGTATCAGTAGTAGTACCAAAAAAAAAGTACCAGGTACTAGCGTCAACTTCTGATAATGGAAAACCAAAAAAAGCGAGTCGAGTTGAATAGAGCCGTGTCGTACCATGCAGTGGAAATGCGGCATATGTTTTCTTCTCACTGATTTGAGGTGGCCTTTCAACAGGGACTCTGGAAATAAGCTGAATTGTACTCCCAGTACTGTAACTGTGTAGCAGTGCACTGCTGAATAGCCCAAATGATTTTATGGAACGACTCTGTGTACAGTGTCTATATGATGAACAATAATGATGGGTGTACATAAATCAACTTGTATGTGTACAGAGACACATCTCTGGAAAGGACTTCTCTCAGTAATTTGACCATTACAGGGAGAGACAACACAGTCTGCGTATTGATCTCCTCTCACAGCAGCAGAGCAGGCCTTATTCAATAAAAATACAGGCAGTCACTTACAATAATATTTTGGACAAATCAGAGCAGAGCAGACATACAGTGCATCAAGCTACGGTCAACACCATAATGGAAGCGACCAAGAGGTCTATATCAGAGTACTGCATTTTACAGATGTACCCTGGGTAAATGTGGGTTTTAGAATAGCTGAATATATACAGATGTCAGCACTCAAATGGCACACTTCTGCCCAACTTTCCAAACAATACCATCAACCACATCTGTTTTTTTTATTGTCGTACTGTGCCACAGCTTTCCCACATTATCCCTCATCTAACTCCATTAAAAATTCACTCACCCTCCTACACAGACCGATACAGCGGGTTCCAGAAGTATTTGAATTGCAACAACATTTGATGTTTTGCTTCAATGCTCTTGATGCTCTGGATGTGGAAAGATACAACAACTATGAGATAGAAAGGAAAAATCCTCCCACGCTGTTAGATATCCGACATCAATGATGCCTCATTTAATAATGAAGGGCGGCCATTTATTTTTTTTGTCTGTCAGCCTGCCTCGTCTAGTTCCACTTTATGTGTTGATATCCTACATTTCCCAGAATTGTTACGCTCTGTCCTAAAAATCCAACAAGTCATACGTTGCATTTTGGTCTCTGTTAAGCATCAGTGGGAAAAAAAGACACTGCTGCCTTAATTCAAGGCTCTTTTCAAGGATATGGCATGAACAAATAAAGAACAGCAGGGCACCTCAAATACATAGAAAGATCAAGATTACTGTCAATAAAATGTTTAGCTT
The DNA here is from genome assembly GCA_023566125.1 of Zingel zingel. Taxonomy (NCBI): domain Eukaryota; kingdom Metazoa; phylum Chordata; class Actinopteri; order Perciformes; family Percidae; genus Zingel; species Zingel zingel. The sequence goes on from CM042337.1 coordinate 15,881,368, forward strand.
GTTATCATCTTTTACCGTCTGTCTGTCTGTCTGTTGGGTGAGGTAAAGGGGGCTTTAAAATGTTGCATTTTACCCTCTCACTGCATTATCTTACATTACTACTGTTATAGTATATCATTGTGCTAATGCCACTTCTGGTCTCCAGAGAGAAGCGCTGCCCGCGCTGCTCTTCCTGTCACATTGATGCCAATTGACTGAGGTAGCTGTCCACACGGTGCAGCCAGAGCCAATTGACTTCTGACCCACCCGTGTAACAAAGCAGTGCCTCCCAATGTTCCTGAATCAATATGGCCTCTCCACATCGCAGCAGCAGCGCTCAGATTGGCTCCCCCTGCGCTGACCTTCCCGAGAGCGGAGCGCACATCGACTGGTCGGGGAGGAGGAAATGTGCAAGTCCTGGTCTGTTCCTGCTGCTAATGCTCAACACAGCCAAACGCTTACGGACTTAAGGGCAACTTTGCATGGACGGGTAGTTGTTTTCAAAGATACAACCTGCACTCTATCTGACCTTCTATTTTTAGAATATATTCACATACATTCTTGACTTTTGACTTGCGTTTCCCATTGAACTATAAAGGTGAGGTGGGACTGCTTACTTTAAAGCTCCATTATTCAAATGATCCATCTTATTAGACTAAATCACAAAATGTGTTTTGCTACGGATGTTCTAGAGGTTTTGCTGTCAAGTATGGACACAACCTGAAAGTCTTCATCGTTCGAAAGTGGGGAAAATCTAAATGCTTCAGTGACCAACATTTTCCTGTAATTGGTGGTGACCAGTGTGTGAAGCTTCTGAGTGAAGATACAAGAAGCTACTCGAATTCTTCTATAAAATGCTCAGACTAGATGTTGAACTATTTGTGAGTGTTGTTCCAATATCAAAGATGTTTCTTAAAAAACATTTTTTTTAAATGAAAAAACTAGACCTTTGACTAGTAAACAACAAAGCTGTGACGTAACTGGCTTACCGTCCATTCCTAGATAAAGCAAACTCCACTCCCTCCCTTTGGAAAGGCATCAGGCGCTGCAGGAGCTTGTGAGGAAGGCCTGACAGTTGCTGTGACCATCTTGTATCACAGCAAGAGGTCTGTAGGTCATTATCATCCATTTCCATTCGTTTCTCAGCCCTTGCTCAGTCAGCCGGCTCTGACTTTAGGCTGGAGAAAAGAAAAAACATTGGTAAACCAAGTTGTACATCTGAATAAAGGTTTGGTCTGAATTAATTCCAAGAGCATCTATTAGATGTTAAAAAGCACTTTTGTTTACCATATTGATTGCTGATTTAAACATGTTTTATAATACTGGAGAGAAGTTTTCCTCTGCTGCCTACTAGCACTGACAGGAATACCATTATTGGAAGCTGGATGACGCAGTATAGTGGACAAAGATAGTCTGAATTTAGATGAGATGTAAAATGTGCCTGTCTCAGCTGTCCCCAGTTACAACAGCATATTTTTGTGTTGCCTCACCCAGCGCTGTCCTGATCAATCCTGCATCCACATGTAATGACAGATATTGGTGAGTGTACACCAACAACCCCACAAACTCATTGTGTCTAAAACAGTAACAACTTCCAATAACAACAGTGTTCAGCTAGAAGTCAGAGAGCAAGCTGTGTCTACATTAAATGGCAAACGTCATATATTTTGTGCATGTATATTATTTACTTATTATATTAAATATAAGTATATTTGGATCATTTATACTAATACGAATAATAACAATAAAAATACTCTGTAATAACAACCACAAATTACATTTGATAGTTAATTTTCCACCAAAACCACCTAAATGCGTCAAGGTAAGATCTTCTGATCTGGAAGGCAGAATCTTGCAGTTATGCTAGCTAAAGTTATGCATTGAGTTTAAACTTAACTTTATTGGCTAGCTATATGGAGTAACTTGCCCAAAGAACAGGTTGCCAGGTTATGGGCCGACAACAACTTCATACACATTTAAGTATGCAAAGAACACATTTTGAGTTATTAATAACGTTCCCACCTAAATAAGTCTGAATGGATGTAGCCCTGGTTGTAGCGCATAGCACTGAAGCTAACAACATAAACCGGAAGTAAATATACTTGCCTATAGAAATAAAAGCACCACTCGTTCATTATTTTGCATACCAGATATGCATTTATGTTTGTAATATTTGCATACGACTCCGGTACCTAGCTACCATATTAGTGGAAAAGCCATGGCAAAATAGAAGCTAACATAGATGCTCTACTTTACGTTGTGTTTATGTTACGTTACAAATTTCTGCTGCTTAACGTTACAGCGTTGCAATGATATCGTGACTGAGGAGCAGTAACGTTCAGCGTACATGTATAGTGTTATGTTCGCAAATCGGAATAAGAAAAAACAAACCAACGTTATTTTTGTGGTAGCGTATGCATACTTTGCCTACCCAGTGAGAAGGTAGAGTGGAATGAATCGTAGGCTAGCTATCACAAACAGCAGACTGAACTGAAAGACTGAAAAGTTCCGCGGCAAATTTAAGGTTCACTCGGTTTATTTCACCAGGCACCCGCAGGCTCCGCAGCACTTAGTTTCATCACGAGTGTTCAATGCACTCCATGAACCAACGTCAATGTAATTACAACTCACCTAAAAGTACAAAGACTTTGAATCGGTGTTAAAGGATATGTGAGACAAATGTAGAAATTGAACCTGTGTGCACGCGTGCTGCCATAACGCAAAAAAAACGACGACGACAATATTTTCAACACCCTACGTATCGAACGGTCGTACGTGAGGATCTGACGCACTCTCCCCAGCCTTCTGGACTCCGCCGTCTCTCCTTCACTTCGCCACAAACACTAGCTACTTCACCCTCGGTAGAGACTACGGCTGTGCACCGATTGTAAACCAAAGCGGTAAGGCAACATTACATATCTGCAGTATCGTGTCCAACAGTTACCGTTTTGCGGTAACAAACGTCAACCGGATTGTTGTAATCATGTAACACGAGCTAGTTAGCTAGCAGTAAACATCTCTCTTGCTAGTGCGTGACAGCGAGGGCACCGGTGTTTGGCCGTTTTCAAGCATTAGCAAGCCACAGTGCCAGGTAATAATCGTTAGCTTAGCCCCGACACGATCCAACGCCAAATGTGGCATATAATGTTTCCTTGCTCTACGGCAAAAGTACACACCTCGCAAGTAAACGGCGTCTCCAAATTGTAAGCGGCCATACTTACGTTCGGCGTCTGTCCGAAAAATCAAAAGGCAGTAGTTTAATAATACAGCATAATTCATTAACTTTTAGGCCTGTTCGACTCCGTTTCTCTCCCGGTAATATGCGGCAACGAACAGTGTGTACTAAGGTTAACGGTTAGCCATTCCCATAAACTAAGCTTTTGATTGAATATTTGCGCTACCTGCTTAAATGTATTAACGGCCGAATTTGAGTTACATGTATCAATTATCAGATTGAAATGTCACATGTTGTCCGGGGTTTGCAATTACCAAGGAAACATTTAAAATAGCCCAATTTGTAATGGAGTCTTGTGTTAACGGGCTCGCGGTGGAATAGCGAACGAGTCATAGCATTTAAGTTACATTGCCCTAAATTATTACTTAAATGCATTTACTTTGGATTGATTCTCCACACATTCTTCTATGCTATATTACGAATCGTAATCTCTTGTCTTTATGGCAGATACACGATTGATAATGTGACATTTTCTTGGTCGATGGAAGCATAGAAAAATAAGTCACACGCAAATTAATCAAACCCAAGTAAATAATAAACGATACGTTGCGCAGATACCTCAAAAGTGCCAGAGTTTACCAAATAGACTAGATGCAAAGGGTTTAATGTTGTATTTGGAGGGACAAATAAAATGTATCAACGCCCATCTCTATCAGTGAAACTAGTCCTCCAAGGCTTGTCGCATACAACTTAATTGTAAATATTAATTAAATAATGAATGATGCAGTGTAGTTGTGCACTATCAACCACAAGCATTTTCAGAGATTTTCGTGTTTTATTTTTTCAATTGCTGAACTAATAGATTTAAAAAAGCCTTTTTATATAGTAGTATGGTTCTTAACGTTGACATATTATATAGTTTAGTACAATTCCATTACTGTTGCCAGAGAGATTATAAAAGTGGACAGTGAAACCTGATGCACCAGATGTATGCTAGTAAAAGGACATAAATCATACTTATAACTCATTTTGGAACTTGTGTAATAAGTAATCCATACCCACTATAATTCCGATGCGCTAACCCAGACAATTATCGCCTCCATAGACTTGGTAGAGATGGAACTGAAAGTTTACACGTTGCCACCACTGAGGCTGAGCATCATGATTGTATCATTTTCATCAATTTTTTCAAGCCTGGTAGGTGGAGAGTGGATGCTGGCTCAGTTCCTCCTGCTGCTGTTTTAGAGAGTGGAGATGATGTGTTCATCTTTGCAGAGCTGCGCATATTTGTGTGATGTGTGTGTGTATTCTTAATGGGGAACTATGGCCATAATTAGTCATTGTGTATGCAGGTTTAGAAGTTCTCAATCAGGTTACGTCCATGTTAGGGTGATATGGTTATTACAGATACATATCTGTTTGTACCTGCTGGGTGAAATATAGTACATTAGGTAGTGGCTGTCACAGAAAAGTACACTAAATTATTGCTCAAATGCTCTCTTGTAATTGTTTGCACTCTGTGGCACACCCCTCCCAAGGCATTAAAGGAAATGCTAATAATTGTTTGCCATAACTGTTTCACCCACCGCTGCAGCCGCTACTCTGTTGACCATTCATTACGCAGGTTAGGGCATATTTGGAGCTGATGACATTATCAGATATTGAGGTTAAGGATCCTGTGTAATAGCTTTCACCAAAGATGTGGCCCAATGACTAAATAATTAATCGCCTTCCAGGGGGAAAATCTCTTTCCTATAATATTTGGTCTGGGCCATTAAATAATTCATCCGCCTATCCATAAATTGTTTGTTCAATTGGTGACCTTTTCATGGGATTAAGGAAGCACAAATAATACATTCTTCAGAGACCTGGCATAACGAATGGTACAAGTATGAGGCAGGATTGGATCGGATCGGTCGTCGCAGCCTGGTGTTGGTTGCTAAGTGACAGCAGGAACTTTTCCGCCCACTGTGTTTGCCGTTGAAGTCTGAGTGACTGAGAAGGACAAAAACAATCACATTATGGCAGTCTAGACTTGGGCTCTGCATCGGACCTGTTTGTGACTTCCTGTGTCTTTGATAGTCTGTCAGTCACTTAGCGATGAAAGTGCTTCGTGAAGTAGATTATTGTCAGAGCTCAATTATCGCTCCTGTCCACACTATCTTCGTTGCATGTACAAAGGAGACAGACTACTTGATCTTTAATGAAATAAACAAGCCAAGTAAATTCTGGTGGAGGCTATGATCCCTTATTGTTTTTTCCTATTAAATCACAAAAGGCAGCTTTAGCTGAAATGGAGGAGGTTAGGGGTGTGGTTTGATCATGCACAGGCAGCTGCTCTTCTTCCTAATGCAGTCAGTGTATTGTTTTCTCACTGGTCCATCAAGATGAGCTTATATTAGATTTGCCTAAAGCTAAATGTTTTCTTGCTGTGTTTTACTCTTGTGTTTAGTATTGGGTGGTATTTCAGGTGGTGGCTTTCTCTCTAAATCTGCGGGTTTAGCTCTAGCCTTGTCTTCTTGTGTGAAAAGCAGGGTGCCAACTTTAATGGGAAGGTAGCCCAGTGAACAGCTCGGCCTCTCAGCGGCCAGCGCCTCCCCATCGCCTCTCCACCTGCTCTTTGAGCACCTAGCTGGCCACAGACATGTCGATCCTGTCCACTATCCGCTCCTCCTCCCTGTTTGTCTTCTCTCCTTCGCTTTCTTTTTCACCTCCTCTGTGCTCCTCCTCGCCTTTTCTCTCTTACCGCTCTACCTCCCACCCTCCCCGTTTTCTCATCTTCCTCTCCTTTTCCTCGCAGTCTCCTTCCAGCCATCGCATGTCCCTGGCTGCCCTTTCCTCCTCCTCCTCCTACCCCCGCCTCCATCCTAAAGCAGAGTAGCTAATGAAGAGCCCCATTTAGCCGGTGACTTTGGTTCCGTAGCGGTGGCTGGCCTCGGCTGCCGTGACTGGCTGTTGAGGCTCTGACATCACACAGGGGCCAGCTGTTGATTTGGCGCTGTCTCCAAGGCTGGCTGGCTTGATGGGTTGTGGCAGGTAGACTTGTGCTCGCACAGCACTCTCCCTCCACCCCTATCCCTCGCTCTCTCGCTCTCTCTCTTTGTGACAACCCACTCTCCCTCACCCTCTCCCATTACACTCCCCTCTCCCCGTCTTACACTCTCACTCAGTCGAGCGAGCGAACAGGAGGCAGCAGGCAGCTGCCGAGGAGCGAGCTGGGAGGTGACTCCAGCCTCCTCTCCAGCAAATTGTGCCTCCTGTACAATGGAAACTAAACGCTTGAGTAGCAGGAGGGATGGAGGGCAGAGCTGCCGGGCAGGTAGGTCCTGCAGCTTCGCGCCACTTGAATCTCACATGCGTTTTCTGATTTCCTGTTCATATTTCTTGTTTATTATTTTGTTCTGCTTTTTAATTTTGTCTTTGTCATGTGCCTTTTGTGGCTGTTGATTTCTGCCTAAGGTGAACACATGTTGTGTTCAGTGCTGTTTTTTTGTTTTTTTAAACCAACATGTTAATCCATGAGAAAATCTCTTCCGCATCAGCGTTGCTCTTTCTTTTAACATTGCATGGCAGCAAGTCAGTAAGCAAGTGTGCAGTCTTCTTCTTTGGCTTGTTAAACTAAGCGCAACATGACATTTGGTGTGCTGTCGGTGCCGTGTTACTCAGTGAGTCGAGCCAGAGCTTTCCAAATCTCCTCGCTAGTTTGCCAATGCTGCTTCTGTTCTTCATTATGAGGATAATTAACCAAGATCAGCCAATAAGAGGCTTCGCTCTGCATTGTTCTCCAGCCAAGCTCTTCCTATCTTCTCCCCTGTTTGTTCTGCAGGTGTTGACTGCAAATGGACTTTTAATGAGTCTGGCTGACTTTTTGAGTTATTCTCCTCTCATAAGGCTCCATAGATTAAAACTGCTAGACTTGCATGTTTGTTTTCCGTGTTTATTGTTTCTCCTCTAATTGCCTAGATTGATATTCCCTGGGAGCTCTCCTATGGGATAGGTAATGGATTACCTACATGCTCTGCTGTGGATTTAATTTATTAATGCTGGCTGACTGCGCCTCAGCTTCGCAGCACCGCGCTTTCTGCCTTATATGACCTGAAGGCAGAGCGAGAAGCGCAATTACAGGCTCATTTGTGCCTGTTTATGCTTTTTTCAGTTAATTCAGTCTGAGCTATTACAGGCAGTTCCTTAAACTGACGCTGCCTCAGTCGCCCCAGAAATTGAGGCAAGCAGTGTATGAAAGTGATATAATTTCATAAGCTTTACACTAATCGCATTCTGGTCCAATTATATAGCTCCCCTGTCAGTGCTTTCCTTGCTTTGCAATTAGCAGAAATGGGGAGAAAATGGGAGATTAGTTACTCAGTTTAGCAAAATGCTGAAATCAATTTTTTTTTGCAGCGCAATGAGTGCGAACCAGCATTAAGTAACCTAATCAACTGTTTACTTGATGTCTGATTTTATCAGGGTGCATGTCCTGCACTCTGCTGAATCCGATTTATTCTAAGTCCGTCTTTTTGTTGGTGTGTCTGAAAGTCAGCATTTAATTGTGGTAAAATGTGTGGCTGCACTTGCTGTGATTCCTGTGGTTGAAATGTACAGCTTGAGAATTTAAGCCAAGCATCAGTGGCAGTTCTTACTCTGAAATGGCGAGCAGGTGACTCAAAGCTGTAGCCCTCGGACATGGCATTACCTTTTGTATTTGAGTCTCGGCTTTTGTTTCACATTGCTCCACTGAATAGAGCTCTGTTTAGTATTCTACATCTCTGCAGACAATATCCCAGCTGTTTGGCACCGCTCCTACTGTTGTCCTTTTTGTGTGACACTTGCGAAAGCTCATCAGCAGCAATATAGCATGAAATATTTTTCAACGCGTAATCTGCAGCTGCGTGCAGGAGAATGCTGCCACTTCGTTTTTTGCTCAGGCGCTTAGAAATCATCGGTGGATTGACTTTGTGATTGGAAAAAGCATACGAAGGTGATGGCTTGTTCTTTTCCGCACCATGGTTGACTCATCTCCTCGATCTCTACAGAGAATAGATAGATGGAGGGAGGGATTGAGGGTCCTTCACCTCCAGTTGAGCTGGTTTTTAGCCCAGACAAGTGCCCTGATCCACACAGAGCTAAGCAGAACAGAGCAGAGCGGAGATGTGGGAGGGAAAGGTCAGCCTTTGCAAGAGAGGTGTGTGTGTGTGTGTGTGTGTGTGTGTGTGTGTGTGTGTGTGTGTGTGTGTGTGTGTGTGTGTGTGTGTGTGTGTGTGTGTGTGTGTGTGTGTGTGTGTGTGTGTGTGTGTGTGTGTGTGTGTGTGTGTGTGTGTGTGTGTGTGTGTGTGTGTGTGTGTGTGTGTGTGTGTGTGTGTGTGTGTGTGTGTGTGTGTGTGTGTGTGTGTGTGTGTGTGTGTTAATGGTTATGTGAAGGGGAATGGAAATAAGTATACTGGAGTGTGCTTGCTCGCCTGTTCGTGTGTGTGAGTGTCCTCACCAGTAGGCTCTAATGCGCTTCACAGTGATTGAAAAAAATTCTCATTAGCTTGCCATTGAACGTAATTGTCCGTGTGAGTAGTCCGTAAAGAGCCTGGTGTATGATTAACTCGGCTCAGTTGACGGCCACCCTTATGACCCCACTGTGGGTTTTTGGAGAAATTATTTCCACCAAGAATATACGAGTGTGCGTTTTTGTACATTTGCATATGTGGTGCTTACACCAATCCAGCTGATGATTTACGGAGTAATCGAACAGTATTGGTTTTATTGTCATCTTTGATTTTTCTGACGATTATTTCTGTTTTCTGTATTCGAATTGAGCATATCTGCATTCTAACACATCTATGCATTTGTGTTCTGATTGTGTCCAGATGGGCAGGTTTGATGCATGAGTGTGTGTGTATGAGAGCGATGTTGCTGATACGCTGTCTCGCATGGCAATAAAGGTGGTGTAAAGGGGCAGTGCGACACTGAACGATGCCTGAGGGAGCCTCTTTAACGTTGCCGCGCTCTGCGGCGACTGTAATACCAATGAACCACTCCCTGTCAGCTACAGCACAATACTACAGGATGTACAGGCAGACGGAGAGTCTCTCCAAGTTCACTTGCGTGTGTGTCCAACGGTGATGTTTCCCTGTGTACCTGTCAAAAATAATGGTGGGTGGGAGGTGCTGTGCATTGTTTGCGGCATAAGCATTCATAAGACAGTCTCCACCATACTGCATAAACGCACTCAGTGTGAAGTCCTGAATCCTGCTCAGCAGCTCTGGCCATAAAACCTGGAGCGCCTATGGCCACACCACTGTCAGAACAACTTTTACATTGTGCGTGTGTGCATGTGTGATAGCTGCAGGACCAGCACTGAATTACAGAGCAATGCTCCACATTTCAGACATTTAGCTGGCACTTCTATTTGCAGCGGCTTGAATTGGCACCACTTTTGCAAGCAAGAAGGGCAAAATCTAGAGCATCTAGAGCCACAGCAGCAAAAATGATGCTTCTGTCACACCAGAATAACCGTGTAAAAGGTACTGGGCGCGTTCAGAAAGTGATAAGAGGCAAATAGAAGAGCAGAAGGGCAGAGATAAGACGATTCTCGGAAAAAGATATACGCTATCTAGAGATGACCAACATGCAGTAATAGATTACTGGCTACAAACTGCATATACTTGATTGTGTACTCTCCAGATGTAAGTTATTATATACATGACATCAACATTGATGAATGGATCCTGCCTCGGGCCTCACACTCGTCCATCTGCCAGTGCCAGGGAGAAATGCTACAGGCAGAAGGAGACATTTTCCTCACAAATTTGCTAAAATGTCAAACGACATTTATGTTAAGGGGTTGTGGAGTCTTAGATTGTATTAACACTAAATAACATTGAGTGGTCCTGTTACTGTCAGTAAATATGAACACTCATATTTGTGGATGGTTGGGCTGTTCGAACAAAAGCAATGCACCAAATGGCGACTGTTCCATGGCACATCGCTCCCACCCATCATCATCTCAGCCTGCCGCCGTTGCGGCAGGCTGAGGAGTCAGAAGGAAGATTATAAAGTGAGCAGGGATTCCACTTGACCTTTTTTGGCTGGTACGGGGGTCTCACCAAGGCCATGTTGGGAGCAGCAGCCAGGCCTTGGCACTGCTGGGTGCCAGAGTCAGTGTGGCACCTCGCCCGCTTACTGAGACGGAGATTAGGGGAGGAGGGAGAGGATGAGAAGCCTGAGCAAGTACCAGTTATATATGTTGCTATAAAGGAATGCACAGCATCAAGTAATGTGATGTAAGAGCTGAAACAAATAATTGATTAATGGATAAGTCGTTGGACAGGAAATTAATCTGCAGTTATTCTGATTAATTGATTAATCGTTTATTTTTTTTCTGACAAAAATGCCAAAAATTGGTTTAGTTTGAGTTTTAGACTGCTAGTCAAACAAGACATTTTAAAGATGTCACCTTGGGCGTTAGACAATTATAATGTGCCCTTTTTACTGTTCACTAAAAGAATAATTGATTAACGGACTAAACAATCAGCAGATTAATAGATAATAGATAACGTGTTATTTGCAGTCCTTATCTGATGTTTATCATCCTAATTTGGGAAGTACGACCAACTGCAGCCAATAACGTCGAGCAATAATGTCACGTTTGCACATTACGATTAAGGCAGCAATTCAACAGAATAGTCCAGGGAAGCGGGCGGTAAAATACTAATTTGGTTAGAAAGCTGGAAATCCCATTTACTGTATACAGCTCTGTTGTTGTTGTTGGCGTTTTCATTTGTCTGCCCTGCCCAGCCAGTGTCACACTGTAGTTCAGTTAGAAAGGGATTTGCTGGAAAATAGAGGTTGTACGCTAGACGATTTGAAATGTATGTGCACACAAATGGCGGAGGATTTTCAGCTGAGAAATGCTATCTTCCCCTGCTGCTCTCTGAATTCCTAATGGTTGGTTTTTATGAGGTTGGCAGGGGTGCCTTCTCCTGTTGCCTCCGCCGCACTCCCATCTCTGTGCACATCAATTATTTATTGTGCATAGGCACGCATGGGCCCAGAAATACACACTCACCACACTTTTACTTTTTGCTCCAATACACAAATATTTCAGAGTTGCTGACATCCTGACTGCTGTCAGTCCATGCGACCTCGGTGTCAGTGTCGCTCCTAACCTCTGACCTCTCTAACACCACAGCGCTAACCCCGTGCCCCTCTCCATTGCAGGTCAGCAGGGGTCATGAGGGTGTCTGAGGCCCCGGTTGCTGTTCAGAGCAGCTGAAGCAGACATGGGCAAAGAAGTCTCAAATGGCATCGGTAGGCTCGGCCTCATCAACTTCACCAGCCACATCGTCCTTCGCCACAACCACCACTGGCTACGCAACAAGTACGTCTTCGGGTTTATTTCTGTTTGACAATAGTCAGGGAATATGGGATTTTCTGGGGATCTTAATGTTATTAAAGTCAAGTTTCAATAAATTTCAGTGCAAAATTTAACCAAATTTCCATAAAGTCAGCAAATGAATGTGCATTTTATTCCGCTACTGTCATGCAAATGTTAGAAGTTGATTCATCAAGATAAACGGTATGGTGGTGCTAATTCTCCTGTCGGCTGCCAATAAACCACTGCAGAAGAAAAGGGCGCAACATGATGACGTAATTAAAAGAGCCCCATACTTATTAAACGACACCAACAGCCTCTGAGATGCTAAGATATATATCATTTTTTTTATTATTATTTTTCCATTAAGTGCTCAAAAATAGACTTTGCCTTTTCACTATTGTGTGCTGCACAATCATTTTGCAATTCAAGAATGAAGTCCTAAAAAGTTACAACATTCATTTCCTTTAGACCTACATAGTCACACATTGTCGCACCAGCTATCACTTCCATTGAAAGATTGAGAATAAACATTACATAATTTCCTGTTATTCTGACATGGTACTCTCTATTAGTAATTAGTTGTGCAGTAGTGCAATGTCAAGTACTTAAAAAAATAACCAATACTTGAATAAACTTGTATTTAAACAAATTTCTTTTTACTCCAATTTGAGTCTGTTCACATATCTCTATCATTAGACTAGTGTAAGTACTCGTTCTAGAAACTCTGGTGTTTTCTCAAATACATGTACTGTAAATGGATTAACCACATTATTTGTTCACTTTTTCTTGTGTTAATGGAATGTCAGAAAGCCAAGCTTTCTATTTTAAACTAAACGAACTACAGTAAAACATGTATGTCAGTCTTAAACACAGGTACAGTGTCAACCTGTAATCAAGTTGTTTTTTTTTTACTACTGACTTAGCCTGTGGAGCAGTAAGAAAGCAGAAATTCATTAAAATGAAGCTGCACAATTCTTCAGTGCACTTGGTTGGTTGTGACTCGAGTTAGAAGTTTCTCTCCAGCTACAGTATTGCAGCATGAAAGAAAATAGCAATCATGACATTGAGAGAATCATCCATGATGTGACATTACAATATTAACATAGCCTCAGATGTATATTTAAAAGAAAAATGTGTTGATTTTGTTTTCACACTCACTCATAAGACACCAATTTGCTACTCCTTAAATTCCCAGACGTTTCCTTAATGTAACACTAAGGATCCAATGATGATCTATATTACTTATGCAGTCAAAACATCAGGGATTCTAAACAGGCACACAGTGCAATTTCCTCAGCCATGAGAGACGAGATGGTGAAATTCAAATGCATCAAAGTCTGAAGCCAAATTTAGTCCAACACTCCAGTCCCATGATAAAATGTGTTTTGGAAGAATGAATGCTTCGGTGAGGGACAAAGTAACTATCCATCACAAGCCCAGCTCTTGAAAATATCTGTCCAATGTTGCAAATCTTCAACAGAGCGACTCAAGAGACTTCACTCATCAAAATGTCAGCAACAGACACTAAATATTCAAAGGCGTGCACAGCACCCTGGAGTATTAAGCTGTTTTCCTTCAGAATGTACAAATAATGTAAAGCGGCAGCCGGCGTTGCTTTTGTCAAACCTCTGACAGGTCATTGAAATTCAACATCTGACTCTCCGGTGCCCAGCCCCATTTTAGCTAACCTCCTAGCCTTGCACAGTATTAGGTTAGCGGTACATTTGCCCAGCAGAAGAGCTCCGGAGAGCAGCGGACCTCACTAGAAGTCAATTACTCTGACAGAGAGGAATTGGATCCCGCCTTTTTAAAGAGAGCGGCTTCCGCTCGCTGTCTCAGCTCTTTTGGGACGAAGATAAACAATCAAGTCTTAGCCAGCTGCTTTGCTGCTCAGCGATCAGATAGGAAAATGGCTCTGATCACTGCGGGGCAAATAGGTTGAGGCTCCGCTGATTGGTGATGGTTGGAACACACACGTAGCCACGTACACACTCAAGCACAGAGTAGGTGCTGTCTTTTGTGGATCCAGTTTTGATGTGCAAAGTGAATTTGAGGAGCCCATCTCTAATTAACCTATTAATCATAGCTCTCATGTACCAGATGTCTGCCCGTGTGCGTGCGTGCGTGTGCGTGTGTGTGCGTGCGTGTGTGTGCGTGCGTGTGTGTGTGTGTGTGTGTGTGTGTGTGTGTGTGTGTGTGTGTGTGTGTGCGTGTGCGTGTGGCCTGACTACATAGGTCATATCAGCAGGATCAACTCGCACCATGACTTCAACATAGGGAGGTCATGGCATTACACAGTTATTTCATGCAAAGCAACTAATGACCCAAGATTGGCAATAATGTAGAGTTCTTATATTTTGAAAATGATTTTTATTTACTCTGACAGATTAAGCTGACATCAATCCAAAAAGTCTTCATGTTATATGAACAATGTTTGAACCGGAGTAATTAAATTAACCAAACTGAGTGTGAATGAAAACACAATTAAATAATAAATCTTCATATAGTTTGAAATTATTTAGGCTATTCCATATTTTTGCTGATAATAGATCATATTATTTAATATCAGGTAAATTAGTTAAATAGCAAATTAAGTTTTATAATAAAATAAAACCTATGCTATAGTAGTGTGTTTCTGTTATTTATTTTACCAATTGGTGGTGCTCCAAAAAAGGTTAGGGCTGTGACCCTCCACGCCTCCTGTAATACTATGGAACCTCGATGTCAAAGGTTTATTATTTTTTGGGCTCAAGTGGAGACAGACATTGTAATCTGAAGCTGTTGGATCTCACAGAACCAAACTGTCCCCCTGCTGTGTCTTGTCCAATCACGTCCGTCGTCTATAGCTGAACAGCTGCAAAACTGTGAGCCAGCACAGACGGACAGAAAGGAGTGACGGATGATCACAGACTGTGTTGATGACACAAACTGCCGCTCCTTTTTCTCACAGCGTACATTGAGTTTGAATTGTCAAACTCTGATGTAACTAATGACGTTCTAAATGGCTGATTTCCATTTAGATATAGAGACCTCAGTAATGTTATAAGTTACACCTGTTTCTACTGCCACAACAACTCCAAATGTCTGCCATGAAAACATTTGTTAGACTACAAAGGTGGCAAATTGGCATCTGTGCACTTAAGGCAGATCACTGTTACTACTGCTGCAGTATTGCTTCCACTTTGTAAATAAAACCCAGAAGAAAAACTGAGACAAAGTAAACGGTCATTACTAAACACTCCTCAAACAACAATATGGACCACACCACAGATGAAGAGCAGGGGCTTTGCTGTGGGCCTGATTCAATGATGCAGTGTGAACAAGTAAGTTTTTATTTAGTACTGTATGGCTAAATAGCTTTCTTCATGTCAAATTTGTTTTACTATTTTTACTTTTATGGACCTTAATGCTGCAGTATACTTCTCCATATAGACACTATATATTATAATTCTGTTTTTATTATTTAATAATGTAGGCCTATGCTATTGCATTCATTTATTATTGAATTATTTCCTAGTGTGCATTATCCACAAATGGCTTAAAATTAGTTTATATCACTAACATAATGATGATAAACTGTTTCTCTTTCACAGCGTAGAGAAGAAGGATGAGGACAATGACTGGTGGCCTCCACAACACTTGGACACACCCCAGATTCTCAGTGTTACCTTGTGTTATATCTGAAATAATAAATCTGCTCCAACTAGTGAAAAAGTGCATATTGTGTTGGTATACTGTATATACAATCTCCTTGGAACATGCTTTTTGGAAAGCAACGCAAACACATTTTTTAAGTATAAAACTGCTAATATGGGAGTATTTTAGGTAGTAGAATTTGTGCAATAAATGATAAAAGATTAAAACAAACTTTGAATTACAGCCTGACTGTTGCAGGATTTTTAAGGCGGATACATACATAAATTCTTTTTAATTTAATTAACATTTTTAATTAATCTCTTACTTTTTCTTTTTTTTTTCTTTCTTTTTTTTTTTTTTTTTTAAGGAAACCTGATCATTATATATACAATGCGGATAATAGAATAATACACCTGCCAGTACTCTCTGGTGGACAAACTATGTATGGTGTTTCTAGATGACCTCAAAAATCTGTTCCCAAATAATTATCCATATATCTGTTATACTTGTAAGTGTTTGGGCCAATTCAAACTACTTGATTATTGAACTGCCCAGGTACAGTACATACCTGGGGGAGAAATGTGTAGAATAGTTATACTTTGTGGTATATCTTATTTGTATGTTTCTGTTATTTGAGGCTTTGCTACTTAAATAAAAGACATAATAATTATAATAATGTAGAACTTCATTCTGTGAAGCCTCTCATCGTAACATGCTCATCCCCTCATGGACATTTCTGTCTCTTTCAGGTTCTCTGTATTTGCCAGCATCTCCGAGTAAGACTTTGCAATGAGAATGTCCGATACAGTTGACACTGAAACGATGAAAGTTTCCGAAGCTGCCGACACGGTGCCATCTCCAAAAGACAACGCCACCAAGTCTGAGATCACTGACCAGAGCCAGAGCAGCAGAGATGAACACGGCAGCAACAATAACGGCAACGTACAGGTAAAGAACTGACTGAGATATATATATGTTCACCCTAAAAATCCTTCCGGTAACACCCTTTTCATATGCTGACCGGTATCGTATAGATCAAAACTGACTTTTTGTCACAAAAGTGTTCAGACAGTCTTTTTTTTAACGTTTCCTCAACATGTCACATACTCGTCTAATCAGGGAGGTTAGAGGTGTCAGCAACCTGACCGGACCAGGAGTGATTTTTCATTTTTCTTCCACACTTCTCTCCATAAAAATTCAGTAAGAGTTAACGTCAAACACCAACTGACCTGGGGATCTCTTGTCACCTGCGGCATTCAAGATGATTTTTCCGGGCAGCAAGAAAAATGATTCCTGTATCATCTGCACAGACTGAAATAATAATGTGGTGCTTGACTATGCCTTGCCACAGCCCCGAGGTCTGTCACTACTGAAACTGAGTGTGGAAAAAGATCATTTGGTCGTGGAAACTAGTGAATCTCATGGATCCTCCATGGGAGACATTAAAGCACTGAATCTACTGGGGATTCAGGGCAGCTGAGATCACTTTCAAATAAACTGCCAGTTAATTAGTTCTCCATGTCATTGCAACAAATGTGCTCTGGGACCGCAGACAATTTGCACTTGTTAATTTGTCTTCAATAGTAAAACCGGTGCTGACTGGTTAGTGCTCCCAAATGGCAGAATTATGTGAAATGTCTTCGATTATGGTCAAGGAAACAAAATCCAGGAAGGGAAAAGGATTGTCTCTGACTGCAGCCTAAAAATAGGATTCAGGCCAATCTGGCCTCGTGGCTGGAGGCAGGCAGAGCAAGCAAGGAAGTCAGGCAGGCAGGCAGGCAGGCAGATAATCTGGAGCTCAAATCCTGGCTTATCTAAAAACTTCCTGTCCATGTTGCCCAGAGGAACAGAATGACACCAGCATGGGGAAGCTGAAGGGGTGAGAGGAGGGGACACAGGAGGAAGAGGGAAGTGAGAGATGGGTTAAGAGGTTAAGAATGAGGGAGCAAGGATAGAAGGAAGGTGAATGAGCATGAGAGACATGGTATTGAAGATTGAAGGAAGGAAAGCAGAGGGAAGACCAAAAAGAAGCATATGGATGAAGGTGGGGGAATGATTTCTCCTTAAATCTACTGAACTAACTACTACTGTAGATGATAAAGTAAGTGTGGTCAAAATGACTCACCACTGACCACATCTGAGAGTTATGCAGCACCAGTAATTTGAAACGATGTAGACTGGGGTTGCAGTAATTGTCCAGAACAGACGGAGCAAAAAGGAAACCGACTGTGAGATGAGGTAACTTTTAAAAGATGAATTAACCCAATCTTCCTCTTGGAAATATAAAGTTGACTTCATAAGCAATAAAACGCGTCATTGCTCACTTCAATACACACTTCGTTCTGCTGCTTTCTCAATGTGTCAAACTATTTCTTTTTGCAACCGAAATGAGAGCATCTTGGGAAATTCAACGTGCCATTATCCTGTAATTACCACTTGTGGCCACAGTGGTCGCTGTTCAGCAAAAATGACATACCGTTGTCTTATATTTAAATAAGAATCGATTTGATACTAGTGATTTGAAATTAGCAGTGTTTTTGATTGAATTTTAAAGCAAGCAAACTGCTCTTTTTTCTTTTTCTTTTTTTTTTTTTTTTTTTAAATGTATTTAGCGACTTACTTCTCCTTCTACTCCTTTTCCTAAAACTCACCCTCGGCATAATTATTCCGTGGTCACAGGACCATATGCCAAGATGTGCCGACAGCCCTGAAGCCCCTGACCTTTCTGCTCGTAATTTTCAGCAGTTGAGGAGGTGGAGCTAATTCTGTCGTTTTGTGTAAGGGCATCGGTTAAATCCCTGAAATATTCATTGTGGGAGAAATAGAGGAGGTAGAGAACTGGGTAAGAAACGGGGGAGGTAGGTGTAACGTGGAAAAGCATTCCGACAGAGGAAAGGAGGGGGGGGGGGGTGAGAGACTGGGTGACTTTGCCACCATCTGCCTCCAGCTCTGTCCCCTGCAGCAGGACAGGTGGCTGGTGGCCGGCCTACTTCTGCTGACTTCAGCCCTTTCCCATTCCTTTATCTCCTGCCGGCATTGTTCATTCCCCACTGGCCCCACGCCGCTCAATTAGCTGGTGTAGCGGTGCGCTCACAGTCCCAGCCCTCTCCTCCCCCTCCTCCCCACCCCTCCTCTCCTCCATCCACATCCATATTACCTGATATAGAAAGGGGCGCGGCAGGTCACAGGCATTGGAGATGGGCGATCAGCGGTCCATTTCAATTTTTTTTTTTGTAGGTGTTATTTGGCCCTCAAGCTCAATAAGAGAGGGTGGGGGTTGTCCTTTTGATTTCAGAGGACAGGTGGTGAAGGACAGAGTGGTGTGCACTTGTGTGTGTGTGTGTGGATACATGTTGGGATTAGGAAGCAGAGGACTGGGCTCTGTTACAATTTTGCCTGAAATGGCTCCTGCCAGGTCTCACCCCCCTCCCCCCTCTCTCCCCTCCTCCTCTATGCATGCTACTGAGAGACCTTCTGTTTATACGTACACACACACACACATACACAGCCACCAGTGCGTGAAGCACAGAGGCAGCGAGCTGTCTCACACACTGTTGGGTGGCCAGTCTCTCTCTGCTTTCTTCATCTCACCTCCAGCGCCTCGGTTTGATTCACATGACAGCTAAATGGAGCTGAGAGCAGCGCGTAAGACTGACCCGAATCGTGCGTGTGTGTGTGCGTGCGTGTGTGTGGCCGCTTTAGTAGCATATGCTCTGCAAAATTAATTCATGCTCCCAGGAAAATGGTAAATGTTTAACTTGATATTTCATGATGCGCAAGGAATTTTCTATTTCTTTTTGCAGATCAGTGCCGCTAAATTTTGTTTCTGTGTCCTTACATTTTTCAGTTTAGGAACAGATGTAAAAACACCGGCATTACAGGAGGTTATTTGTCTTTTTCTGCTGTCTTGGTATAAATGGTTTTGCTCTTCTGCAGAGCTACACTAGTAACGCATGCATGCACAAAATGTAGGCCAGTCATATTTAATTCAAACTTCTTCACTTTCTTAAAGTAACAATCCTCTTTCCCCCACCAAACTTCTGTGGTTTGTTTGATTTTTCTTCCTGTGCACTTTTTTCCTGCTCCCCTCCCCTACCTATGGACAGCCTGTGAAGTACTCTAAGGTACGGTACGCTCGACGTGCATGTTGTGCAAGGATGCTCCAACCTGTGTAATGTGCACTTGGATTGCATTGTTTGCTTGAAATAAGATGGAAGTTGTACCTGTGTTTCCTGTCAAGCAAGTTGTCATTGTACACATTGCTCCCGGAATTTTTGAAATGAGTTCAGTGCAATATGTTTTGATGCCATTAAATGAATGATAGTGGAGGCTATTGTGTGTATTATGCCTGGAAAAAAACAAATAGTTTGAAATGGCCGTTTCCTGTTTGCTTGCTGCATTGCTGTAGATGGTTCGTTCAGGGGAAAAAAAATTAGACGGCTTGGGTTTATGTGAAAATGCTTACTCCATTTTTTATTAAAGACTGTTCTGATCAAGTTATCTGAGAAGATCTGCAGCTACTGGTGGACAATCATGTTAGCTGCGAAGAGCTGCGTCACTCAGGAAAAGATGTGTCAGCTAAAATGGGAAATATTGAAACTGTATGATTTGCTTGCAAGAATCGATTGTGCTCGCTGGCTGTTTCTGTTTTACTTTGGCTTGTCACTGTGATGCGTGATAATATTGATTGAATACTGTGCCCACCTACCTGCACCCCCCTCCCCCTTAGTCCAACACCAGGCTAAAGCTGGTGCGGAGCCTGGCAGTGTGTGAAGAGTCCTTTCCTTGCGCTATTCCTGAGCCTTCAGCAGCACCTCAGGTAACAATCTCTGAATAACCAGAGTGTATTCACATTAGGAGTGTGCTGGTTTACCAGTTTTACTGTACACCATATTCTGATGGTAACAACTACTGGACAATTACTGTCAATACCGTGACTATTGCTGTTTTTAGAGGGCACAAAAAACGGCTCTCCTGTCTTTTATTAACAGCTATTAGCCTTTTTACCAGCCAAACAGAGTCAGCGCTGGACGGAACCAGGTGGCCTGCCTGCCTAGTTCTAGCTACTCTGGCCATGAATTGTTATGCCAACATTAGCTCCTTAACCTAAGCACAGCTAGTTCATGGCTGCCCAAGTCGTAATGTTCCGTGAGAGAGAGCATGCATTTTTTACAGTACGTGACAAACCAGGAAACTCATCTAACATTCTGCCTTTTTACTTATAACACCCAGCAGGAAACACTTACAGTACTAACTTACTTAAAGACCCCTTCTGGACATTATTGAAGACATTTCGAACAATTCGTTGCACGTGATATGATTTTTCCACAAAAAAATGCAGGTTTGAGGTAATTTTCAGGTCTAATAGTATTTCTGGAAAGCTTGATGGTTATCGTGATAATACAGTTAGGGGTGCATGATATATTGACTCAATATCGTTATGGTGATATCGCGTTGCACATTATATCGAAAGTGTCGCAATATTTAGTTTATTTTGTGGAGCGCTGCGTCCCGTCCGTTGGCGGGTTAGGTGTGTTTGATTTAGAGCCCCCTTGAAACGCTATGATCATCATTTCATCGGCCAGTTACCGTGCCACTTGCACATGTTAGTATACATCAGCGTACAGGTCCACTACGTGACAAACCCTATGGAGTGTACCACGTGTGTGCATATTTTGACAGAGTGACAGTGTAAGTGAAGAAATAGAGACAACAAAACGTCCAGTGTTGGCCCAGTCCAATATGACCGTCAGTTGAAATAGACCTTGTGTTGTAAGAAAACTTGTTTAATTTGTTATGAATCTATTTTGATGCATTTTCCCGTAACTTGTGTAATTTTACATATATTTAAAAAAATATAAAAATGAATTTTGATATCGCACTATTCATTATCGATATCGCAATATCACATTTTGTCAATATCATGCAACCCTGAATACAGTCCATCATGACATTTTTGGCGATCGTAGCATGAAAATGTGATGCACATCCCTAATTCACATGGACACTCTGTTCATATGGAGTAGAATTCATCCCAGTCATCTCATCAAGCCCGATGTGACATAGGTGGTTGTCCGACACCTCGGCTCAGTTCGTTAAGATACAAGCCCACACGCATAGCGCTAAAGTGCTGACCAGGGATCAGTTCTTCATCTCAGCTCATTACAATTGAGCATGTAGACCTCTGATGCTTGATTAGCGGCCTTCGTCTGACAGCTATGATTAAATGCCTGCCCGTGGCCGCTTGATGAAAACATCACATCATCAAAACCGAAAGTACAGAGCGCCAACAGCGGGCCGGACGTTAAGTTTGCTAAATCAACTCTCCTTTTACTGCGTATCTCTGGGCAAAACCCCCCTCTGATCGAACTCTCTCCATTACATGCCACTGTGCACCGCTCCTGGCATGCTTTCACACACACACACACACAGATACACACAGGTGCGTTTGTTCCAGGCGTTTCAGCCAGTCAGCACCGAGCTCCATAACCAGAGGGCGGTGTTATTCCCACAACAGTCTCGCATCGTCTGCACTCACACAACGTCCTGTATTACTGCCATCAATCATGTAGAGGAAATTACAATTTCCACACGTCAGCTACAGAGAGCTGTGGAGCGCTCTAATTGAATACTCTTGATATTTCCCCCGCTACTGTTTATTGGGCCCGGAGTCGAGACTCCTTCTGCAGCAAACTAACCTAAAGGGGTGAGGTAAGGGAATAAAGAAAGAAAAGGAGAAAACACATAAGTGGAGTACACATTCAGCTGTAAGATCACTGACTCCCATTCAACCTCTTGATGTATCAAATCTAAATATTTATCATTGTCCACCACTTTACGTTATTGTCTCCGATGTCGGATTGTAAGCATTAACAAAGAGCTGTATGGATGCTTTCTCTGCATCCTGAAAAACTACATCTGTCCCCACATGGTATGCCTGGCTGTCAACTCCAATCAATGGCCAATAGTCGAGAGCCTCTGAATACACGCTGCACTTTTTGTTTTAGACTGACAGCATGTTCATTACAAATTCAGAGGACCATCATTTTCACGCTGTTTTTCTTTATCTCGAGGTAAATGGATGTCAGAAAACAAATGAGGCGGTTCGCAACAGCTGCACATCAACCGGGCGGCTTCCATGTGATGCCGAGGGTGGCATTAAGTAGCAAACATCACGCTTCGTGCCAGAAAAAAAATCCTTTTGCTTTGACGAAAACACACACACACACATATATGAACTCACTCTCACTTACACAACACACAGTCCTAAACTCATTTTCGCTTTCTCCCAGTCTCGCTTAGGCAATTAGTCAGTCACGTTTCTCATTAGCATATTACATTTTCACATATATTAAGAGCGTCTTGAAATGAAGGACAACGTAGCGTCTCATTATCTTGCTTCACAGCTGTTACAGATATCCAACTTGTGACCTTTTTTGGTTATGAGCTGCTCTCCCGCCACTAGGACACCCCTTTCTCACTCCTTCATTCATTAATTTCTCTCTCTCTTTCTCTCACACACACACACACACACACACACACACACACACACACACACACACACACACACACACACACACACAGACTCTCTGTTAGCTTCCCAGAGTTGTGTTTAATCCATTTACCGTGCACTGGCAAGCGTTCTCCTCTTTTCAGCTTTCCTTTCAGCCTTTTGTAGAATTGCCTGAAATGCAAATCAGATACTGCTCTGAGGTGTGTGGGTGTGTGTTGGGGTGGTTGTGTGTGGGTGGCGTAGCAGAGCACGGCTGGGGTAAATCAAGGCCATTTTTAATAGATCTCGCAAAACATCCACATCTTCCATTCAGATTGCAGCACAGTCGATTTTTACAGTTGGAGGGGGATTACAGCTAACTCCTCATGCTGTTGAATTTTAAGGAATGAAATGTGCTGTGTTGTTTATTTCTGGTCTCAAATTAATGTTTTATTCAGGTGGTTTAATAAAAACAAGCTAATCTGACAGATTCATTGCCATTGTGATTTGGAATTCATGGACGCAGGTGCATTATTACCAGCAAGGAAACTGGTTTGGATGATAAACCAGGAGAGTTTAAGTGTCTTGCAGTGCCCTCTCTTGCCCATCCTATTCTCTAATTAACCTAGAACCTCAGGCAAGATCACAGAGAATGAAACGCCTCATATTTAATGGCGCCTCTCTAAATTAAAGTCTCATGTCTGTTCTTTAATCAGAGGTCACATTTAGTATTTGAAGCTCTTGTAAAATGCTGACATTATTGCACCTCTGTGTGGTAACTAGACAGAGTCCCACACACACACACACACACACACAAAAATCTGGCATTTAATAGGACATCAGCAAGATCTGTTTCACACGCATACTGTACCTCAACCAGTTTTTCAGTCTGTATTTTCTTTCCTCCCTGAACAGGATGGATTCCTTCTCCAGCCCTTTGAAAAGGAAGATCGAGCCACACAGGACCAGACTGAGAAAGAGGACTGCTACGATAAGGTGGACAAACGTGAGAAAACGCCAAGAAAAATGCTGTCGAGAGGTAAGAAAAGCAATTAAACCCATAGTGAAGTGCTTGTTTCAGAAGGTCTATATATATTTTTTAAAATATCTCTCTCTTCTGAATTCATACACATTTTAACATATTTTTGTCCTTGGTTAGATTTTAAGGTTAGAAAGAAGACCTGACAGGACTTGCCATCTCAGTCACAGGAGCTGAAATCTTTCCATTAACACCACAGCTTTCTTTACATCATAAACACCTGGGGCCTCATTTATAAACATTGCCTACTTCCAAAAAGGAGGTTGAAAGATGCATGTGCTTTTCCCATCCCCAAAAATTTAATTTTTATGATTTAATTTAGAAAACTTGGCAGGAGGATATGTGCACGTCTTGAAAATGAACCTCACTATAGATTATTTATATGTTTATAATATTTTAGCTGTGTGTCACTGGTGACACTGAAGGCAACATTTTGAAATGAAGCCGAATGCTTAAATGATACTTATCACACAATCCATGTCACTCAGCCAAATTACAGCCTTCTAATAATTATATCTTCTACCATGTCACGAGCAACAACCAATCCTAAACATTTTTTTTCCCCGGCACAGTGCCCTCCAGTTTGTCCAAAAGCACTTCTCCGTTTTAAATGATATCTCATTATGGGCCGATAATTGGCGCAATTCAGTTAATTGCGACAAGCTCAAGGTGTTAAGCAATTATATGGATTCCCACAGGCGTATAAAGGTGTCTGCTTCCCTCTGTGGAGAAAACCCCACTGATGAGGCAGCCTCCAATTATAGAAACCAGACACCCACCAAGAGGAATAAGCTCTGTGTCCCCTGACTCCCACTGATGGCTCCCATCCTTTGTTGGCGCACAGGAACAAGCTTTTTCGGTGTCAACTTTGTTATCCAACCACTCCTTTGTTTCTTAAACGGTTCCGCTGGCAGTGCTCCCTGCTGCTCATACAAGCTGCCAGATAATTTTTTTTTTTTTTTTTTTTTTTTTTTTATTAAATCGGTCACACCAATAACAACCACCAAACCGCTAGCGCCTAGCACTGTCAGTGAAGTTTCTTCTTTCACATAAGCAGTCTGACTTTTCCTTTCTTTCTTTCTTTCTTTCTTTCTTTTTCTACCCAAATTGAGCTGAATGACAAGCTGATTAATTAGCATATCAATAATCCCAATGGGCGTTTCATTAACTGTTTATCAATAATTTGGGGAGTTAACGGGGCGGGACATTTTCAAGTTTCTTATTATTTATATAAATGCAATTATGTCCAGAAAATGCCATGCATGTAATAATAATCTTGGGGAATGTTTTATAAATCGGAACATATTGGAGTGAATTTGTGCGCAGGCAACATTAAGGGTGGAGTCTCCGTTTGATAAATGAGACCTGTGATGCACTGCCTTCATTTCAAAGGTAACCTCATTGGTCATTGAAACATGTGTCTCTCTCTGGGTTAGATTCCAGCCAAGACTACACCGATTCAACTGGCATAGATCTCCATGAGTTCCTGGTCAACACGTTGAAGGGCAACCCCAGGTACGCTCAACGTACACACTGCTGCAGTCAAACATCAGCCTAAAGCCCTGCTCATCCCATTTCAATGGAATCGCTTTGATTAGTGAATTCACTCGCAGAAAAAAATAGCTCAACCTTGGTGAGCTTGACACAGGAATTTCCGCCATTGTGCAATAGCAAGCTGTCTTTTCACTGCTGACATTTGAAATTACGGAGAGCCAGAGTGTCCAAAATGGAGACAGCTATCGTTGCTTATGAACTTTTGTTGCACGTTATTTCCGGCTTCCTGGATAGGTAATAGAGTTCCCTGCTGGCTAGCCTGTTAGCGGTTAGCTTGCATACTACAGTATTCACCAAGTAGCCCTATGTCACTGCGCCTTTTTAACCAAATATTTTGCATTTTACTGTGCTACTTTATGGTGTGACCAGGCCTTTAGAGATTGTGTTATTACTATTTGAACATTGGTGATCTTTCTTATGACCTGAGAAGTGAAAAGAATATTGATTATGAATGCAATTTTGCATTCAGGATGTCTCACAAAACAATCTTAATATGTGTCATTTATTTAGGGATCGAATCATGCTACTGAAGTTGGAACAGGACATCTTGGACTTCATCAGCAATAATGAGTAAGACATGTTCGTTGCCATTTAGCAGGTTCTCAAACCAACTTTTCCTTCAAGCTCAAATATTATAATGTATAAAGAGCTCTATAGAATACGCGCGCAGAAGGCTCTTTTCAGATGGGCTGTGCTTGATATTACACAATTAAGATGAACAGCTGTTCGTCATTTCAGCTGATTTGTAGAGTATAGCCTGATCTGTAGAGTATAGCCCTTTTTGGATGTATCGCATCAATTTTAAAGCGGAGTCTATGATCAGACTTTTGGCTCTGCTCATCAAATTCTCCGTTTAGTGTCTTTGGAAGCAGTGGTGGAATGTACCTAAGTACAGTTACTCAAGTACTGTACTTAAGTACAAATTTGAGGTACTATCTACTTCTACTCCACTATATTTCAGAGAGAAATATTGTACTTTTTACTCCACTACATTCACCTGACAGCTTTAGTTACTAGTTACTTTACAAATTAGTAATTAAGTACACAAAACACATGTAGTTTTCTAAAATACGATGTTTTATTATACATTAAACTACCCAACAATATTTAGACCAGCTGAACACTTAGGTGATTGACGGAACAGTTTGGATCGTTTCCAGTTTCTAAAATGTGAGGATTTTTCTGCATTGAGTACTTTTACTTGTAATACTTTTAAGTAGATGTTCCTGATGATACGTGCATACTTTTACTTAAGTAATATTTTCAATGCAGGACTTTTACTTGTAACAGAATATTTTTTACAGTGTATTTTTTACAGTGTGTGATATTAGTACTTTTTACTTAAGTAAAGGATCTGAACACTGCTTCCAACCCTGTTTGGAAGTATGAAATGTTAATGTTAAGTTTGGATCACCATTACCAATTTAAGTCATGTTGATCTCAAATAACAGAGGGCTTTAAGTTCTCCTCTAGTGAACTCTGACGTGCTTTGAAACATTTCTTAAAACAAACCGCAGATATAACCTTACAAGGTAAAACAACAATGGACTCCTACCAGATAAAACAGGCCAGCTTTTCTTGCTTAACTCCTCATTTCAGACTGGGATTGCGACTGATGTTTTTTTTTTTTTTTCTCTGAGCATATCAATTTCACTTAAACTTTTCACCCATGTGTGTGTCCCTCCTAGAAGCCAAAAGAGAAAGTTCCCACCCATGACGTCCTACCACAGGATGCTGCTACATCGGGTGGCAGCCTACTTTGGCATGGACCACAATGTGGACCCCAGTGGAAAGTCCGTGGTGATTAACAAAACCACCAACACTAGAATGTGAGCCTCTCTTTGGTCTTTTGGTGATCTTCTTCCAAGTTTACTGACCGTATTAGAGTAAAATCATTATATGAATTATATTATTATCAGACCTCTGATTATACTACACTATCACTTAGCTAGTTAATTGGTGATGAACTTTTAGCTGTTGCAATCCGTTGACAGATCAGTTACTTTCCTGCCCTGCTTGTTGGTTAACATATGTTGCTGTCTGGATCTGCCTGAAATTAAGCTGGCACTAAAACTCTTGTGAAATCCCCCACCGACAGACCCGATCAGAAATTCTCAGAGCACATCAAGGATGACAGGGCAGACGATTTTCAGAAACGCTACATTCTAAAACGAGACAACTCCAGCTTTGATCGTGAAGACAGCACGGTAGGTGTTTGCGTGCGCATGTGTGTTTTTCACCAAGCTGTCACTTTCATTTCTGACATGTTGGTAAGAGTGGGACAATCTGGCGTCCCTGACATAGCTGCTAAAGGTGTGTGTGTGTGTGTGTGTGTGTGTGTGTGTGTGTGTGTGTGTGTGTGTGTGTGTGTGTGTGTGTGTGTGTGTGTGTGTGTGTGTGTGTGTGTGTGTGTGTGTGTGTGTGTGTGTGTGTGTGTGTGTGTGTGTGTGTGTGTGTGTCCGTCCTTGCCAGATTCGAATGCGTTTGAAAGCTGACAAGAGGAGCAAATCGATGGAGGAGAGGGAGGAGGAGTACCAGCGAGCCAGGGAAAGGATATTTGCACATGATGTGAGAGCTGTTTGTGTTGGGTGGGGGGGGCATGTTGCACAAATCTTTGTCATTTCTATTCATGTGCAAATTCAGTAGATTTCTTGCTACCAATTACCACTTCTGGATTTATCAATTTCTAGACTAGGTTCCCTCTGATGTGAAGCCAAATGAATAAAGTCCAATTTATAACTAGACCTGTAAGGGGGTACACCGGGGTCCAAGCACCTGTCAATGCAACGGCATTTTTATTTCTTTTTTATATTTGTTGATAAATTGATCAATGCTGTAGTCATATTCATGAGGATTTTTAATGCACAGAGCCATGAAACATGGCTTTCAGCAAATGCAGAGAGAGAAGCGTTCAAGATTACAATAAGAACAAACTGTCCTGTGAACTATCTGCACCACTGGAATTGACTGTATTTCATTTCCACCCACAGGGAGATCACTTCATACTAGATAGAAGGTAAGTCGTACTATGCCATTAATAACCACTGACTTTGCTTCACCTCTCATTGAGCAATGAGTTTGGTTCAAAAAGAGCTAACATGGATGATTAATTGGCCAGAGTAGAACCGATAGATCCTTTTTAAAGTGTAACTAAAGCTCTACTTTAAATGATGTTCTATCACTTTTATAGTGTTCCTGTCAGAGCAGCAATTAGCGTCAGCTCTGTCATGTTTTTAAAATGGTGGAATATCTCATTTTGTCAGCGCCTGTTCTGTAATACCTCTCTTCTCCCTTCAGTGCTCAGGATGAAGGCGCATGCATGAGCACCCAACAGAGGCGGCAAATGTTCAGGTAAGTCCGCCCCTGCCGCACATCATTCAGCTCTTTCAGAGGCTGAACCGCAGGCAGAGAAAACCCTTTGAATCACCTGTCTGCCTTAATCGGCGTGCTGATCTGAGGATTTGTTTTTGCTGCTCAGGAAAGCTTCTGTTAAATAGGATTTGCTGCCCATGTGGGACGGCCTGTTTCAACCAAAGCTTGGCAATTATACCATGTTTGTTGGGAGAAGATGCAGTCTTGTTATAGCTAAATCTACATTGCTGAATATGGTCCAACAGGAAGACCACAGGCCATATTTTTGTTTTTTTAAACAGTGTTATGCAGGTGTCTGGTTTTGTTTTGTGTTCTCCCCCCCCCCCCCCCCACACACACACACACTTTTTCATGTGTAATTTTGTGGCAAAAGATTAACTTATTAGTTACTTACAAATTTTAAGATTAGAGCTGAGCAATTAGGCAATATCTAAGCAACTGTTTTGATAATTGATTAAATTGAAAGTATTTAAAACCAAAAATGCCAAAAGAAGTCTGTGGTTCCAGCGTCTGAAATGCAAATGCTGTTAAAAGTTTTATGATCTAAGGCTAAATGTCTTTGGTCACAAAAAAAGCAATTTAACTTAACTTAGTGAATTTGTGATGGACATTATTTTACTATTTTTGACAATGTAAGGATCAAATGATTCATCAAGACGTGTGTGCAGGTACTGTGATATGATCAGTGATGTAGCTCTTTCTGATTTAGGACATGTTGCAGAAGTTGGGTCTACACTATTTAGCATTTTTGAGCGTGTTACATTATAGATAGAAACAGAATTATAAAATAAGTTTAAAATTAGCAGTAAATATTTTCAAATCAAATGCTCTCTCTCTTTCTAGGCTACGGGCCGGCCGGTCAGGCGCCAGCCGGCAGAGCAGCTCCGAGACGGAAACGCTGCTGCGGCATGGCGAGCCTCGGCCGTGGAGCAGCACCGACAGCTCGGACAGCTCCAACCGGCTCGCCCCGCGGCCCCCCATCACAAAGGCCAGCAGCTTCAGCGGCATTTCCCCCGGCCTGGTCCGAGGGGACAGCACGGCCAGCAGCAAGAGCACCGGGAGGCTCTCCAAAACAGGCAAGAGGGATGGAGGGAGCTGGAGTAGAGCTGTACTACAATGTTTAGAGACTCATTTACCTCATAATGTCCTCACTTTGTTTTAAATGAAACCGTGAAAAAATACCTTAGTGAGGCCACCGTAAATACAAAAAAATTGCATCTACTTGCACTTTCAAAGTGTAGCAGTCAATATTCTGCCATACATAGTTTTTTATTGTTCTGTTCTCCCAAGGAGAAACCACCTCCATGTTTTTTTCAGATTTGGCTGTTTTTCGGCTTGGTTGTTTTAAAACGAGGCAGATTATATTGTACAGCTATTTTCTGATTGTAGATGCAAGGGTTTCTCTCACGTGCTTGTAATTCATTCATTCATTCATTCAGTCTCTCAGAGAAGGGAGAGGAAACTCTGTGTCCCAGCATGACGAAGTATCCTAATTGGATAAATGAGGAGCAAAAATAGGCATTTTGCATATTGAGCTCCAAGCAAACTCCTCTGGCATTCAGGGCTTCTGAGTTGTCTTCAGAGCAAATGTTTGTTTCCTGCCATTGTTAGTAAAGTCTGTGGGCTGCCCTGTAGCCGGGCAGCTGTCAAAATTAATGACCGTACAGCAACACGGTGATGGAAGAGGCCCTTTAAAAAGTGTTGTAGCATTAATAGTGTAAAACCTAGCGGTGAGGAGTTACTGCAGAATGTACAAAGTATCACTGAGATGCAGTTAGGGCTGCAGGTACGTACTCCACAATATGATACATTTGTAACTAGATTGGCTGAGATTAGAGGAAAGTGTTCTTTGCTGTGGATTTGTCTTCTTTATCTCAGTGAATGCAGGGTAGAAGTCCTTGGTTGGCCTCTGCTCTCCATTTTGTTTACCGCCACCGTTTCTGTCTGGCGTTTTTCTCTTCTTGCCAATCTCCTGGTTATTTATTTTTTTTACACAGAGGTGTAACAGCAGCAGCAGGCTTCTTGCCTGAGCAGTTTTTTAAGTTGTTTACGAGGCGGCTGGCTGCCCTCACTTTGTGTTTTGGGAGTATAAGTCGAGGAGACATTTTTCCTCTGCTGCCGTGTTCGGCTGCATTTGCCCTTCACCTAAGCCCTTAAATAACCTCTCTTGGAACAGGCTGCCCGCCATCTCTCCCTGTAAATAGGAGCTTATATATGTTGAAAGTAAAATTGCTCTCAATCAACTGAAATGAAACGTTTATCGTTTCTGCCTGTATGATTTCATTTGGACATAATCTTTCAGTTTTTTGGTCAAAGTCATGACATTTGTCATTAATTTTCCCTCATTTTAAATCCAGCGGTGGGAACTAAATTTACTCACATACTTAGGTAAAGTTTTAAGGCACCTGATCATTTCCATTTCCTGCGATTGTAAACTTCTAAACTCTTCTAAACACTAGATTGCGATGCCAATCCCTCCTCCCAAAAACGTCTTTGTACAATCGCCATTTTACACGCCATTTGGTAATTATACAGGGAAAAATCCATAACAGACGGTGCACAGATACCAATTTCTCCATCAACAGTTGCTTGTGCAGCCACCAGAGAGGTTGCATTATTAGCAAGACTGCTTCATTATCACCATCAACTCTATTCACCCACTTGAATAACTAGCAAGCTGAAAGCAACACGTTAATGCTCCTCCTCTCAAAAGCTATCTTGAAGTCATTCTGGGAGACGTAGGAAGAATATTATAATCTCATTGTTCTGCCTTTCCTCAGGTTCAGAATCGTGCAGCAGCGTCGGCTCCTCGTCCAGCTCTCTATCCCGTCCCCAGCTGACTCTCCCAGTTTCAGCCCCGTCCTGGTCCAACATCCCCGGCGCACCCTTAATCCACATAGCCGCTGACACTAGAGGCTCTGGACACCCTGAGATGATCAAGAGCGTCCCGTCACAGCCACCATCAGCTACAGACGCAACAAACTTTTACGTGTTGCCGCTGGAAGCCTCAGGGATACCGCCCGGCAGCATTCTGGTCAACCCACACACAGGTGGGTGATGGGATACCGCCAACGCGAAGATGAAAAGTTTCAATGTAAAAGTCCATCTCATTAAAATCAAAAATCGCACAAAGGCACAGGATTTTGTTCTTGGGGGCGGTGACCCAATCTCAGCCTGCTGCATTAAATCAAAGCAAAAAAAGAAATGTTCATGTCTTGTAATTTTGGTTTACTAATGAATTATCCATGACTCAGTGACAGAATTACAGGTTGGCATGGGGCTGCACTCGGGTTTGTCTGTCAAATTAGTAGTCAGACCAGAGCACGCTGATCAAAATGCACTGAACAGATGGGAGAAATGTGTAAATATTCATCATGGGCCAGTTGTACACTTTTGAGCTGCAAACTGAACTCCAAATGCTGCCAAGGTTGTTAATTCCTGTTGCCTCTCCTCTCATGGACCATGTTTGGGTGTGTCCCTCCCTGTCACCACGAGCATAATTGAAGTGTTTCCTTTTTGTATGATGATGATGATTAATTATTAGTGTGTGTGTGTGTATGCAGTTCACATCACTGTGGTTTTTGGTCTCTTATGAATTAAATTTGACAGGCAAGCCTTTCATCCACCCCGATGGCAGCGCCGTAGTTTATAACCCGGCCTCTGTCACCCCCGCTGCTGGCAGGAACCCACAGCAGGGGAAAACCCCACAGCAGCCAGTCCCGACACAGCAGCAGCCAACCAATCACCTCCACCCTCAGGTCAGTGGGGGCGGGGCTACATTTTTCAGCAGGACTCATTCAAATTGAAATCCTGTAAAGACTCCAGTGTTGTTTTTTTCTAACTCTCTCTAACCTTACTAACTTATTGTGCTGAAATGGGAGCTGATAGTAGGATGGTAGGAGCTTCTCTAAGCTATTTAATTGACCCATCGACAACCCCTCCAGCAGCACCAGCCAATGTTACCTGAGATAGTGTTACATTTGCCAAACCCATCAGTTAGTCCTCATCCTAAAGGCATTTTTATCTTGTTACATTAAAAGTGAAAACCTAAACAGGGTTCGGTAAAATGGTCAAGCTCCCACCGTTTTACTAGCGTCCTTCCTCCAGTCTCATCTCCTGTCCCTCTGTCCTTTTCTTCTTCTTACCTCCTCAGCCGATCTGTCCTCCTCTCCAGCTGTCCTCTGAGCCTGTTCACAACCCAACGGTCTCGTATCCTCTTCCTCCTTCTCAGTTCCTGCCCGTCTGTCATAACCAACAGTACACTGTGGTACAGAACTCATTTTCTTCTCTTTCCCCCCCCCCCCCCCCCACAAGATTACCATCAATGTTATCTAAAATCAAGCATTATCTCACCTTTTCAAACTTCAAAACACCTTATTATTCCCCCACTTAACTATTCAGTTTGTTTTATTGGGTGGGAAGGTGCATTAAAATCCAGCAGGAGCCGGTACCCACATATATAGATCATGCATTCACTTAACCTCATTTTTGACCTGGTTTTAGTGAAAGACATGCCTCTGTGACTAATTATGCCTGTGGAAAGTTCCATAAATATTTAATTCATCACCAGATGTTAGCGCTGAATAATCCATGACCAAAAACACTACTCTTCCAACATGTCAGAAATGACCTGAACTGGCGTGCAGTGGTGATGCACATAAATAGTTCATTTTAGACTCTGCTGGTCTCTGCAGACCTGGGTCAGATTTAAGCTCTCTGCATTTGTTTGAACCTTCATTTAGCAAGTGGCTTTGATTCAGCGCTTAGCTTAGGAATCATCTGACTGTCCAAGGAGGTCGAACTGTATTGAACCAAATTCTGAGCACATTGAGTGAGTAAAATGTGTTTTAACACTAAATTCTCTCTCCAGCCTGACACCCTCAACGCCCAGTTCAGTCACATGACTCTGGCACAGCAGCCCCCCGGCAACAGTGGGGCTTCAGCTCCGGACGCCCGCCACTATCCGGCTGTATACCACCACCACCCCTCCCAGATGGTACTGCAGGGAGCTCCGCAGCAGCAGCAACAGGTTGCTAGCTACATGGTGGCAGGGCCATCAGGAGGACCCCCAGGGGTGCTGCAGGGTCAGCCTGTCCCAACCCCGGGCCCCAACCACACCTATCCCAGTTCCACCTCGGGCCCTGCTGCTTTTTCTGGATCCACGCTGAACCAGCAGCTGCTCCAGCAACACACCTACATCCATCAGCCTGTCCAGCAGGTAGGGACGTCTAAAATCATGCTAACTGTTTCAAAGTGTGGTCATTTGTCAACTGCAGATCACTCCTGCAGTGGAAAACCAGCTTTATGACTAATCCTTCATTTCTCCTCTTGCTGGGAAGTGGATTCAAACGGGAGTGCTGATCTGTCACACAGTCCTTGAACTCGTGTTGTGTGTGTCTCTTCCAGATGTCCACGTGTTACTGCTCTTCAGCCCACCACCCCCACTGCTCCAGCCAGCAGCAGCACTACCGGCCCCCCATCAACCCGCTGTCCTATAACTGCCCCCAGAGCCAAAACCTGCCCCAGCAACAAGGTATGCACACCGTCGTTTTAAAGAAGAGCCATGTTTTTTTTAAGAGAGAATCCCTCCAAATTTTTCTTTTTTTCTTTTGATACATTAAATTGTCAATATAAATTGGTAAAAGTTGTTTTTATAACAAACACACCTGGATGCCAAAGCAATAGCAGGTTACCCATCTTTTCTCCAGTTTTCTGTGATAGACCAAAGCTTATTCAACTTCTTCAAACATGGCTTTGAAATCGTTACATGGTGGATCTAAAGACAAATCAAAGGATGTTTTAATGAACAAGGTCTGCAGTCTCTGATGTAAAGCTGTGGATTTTTCCTTGATTTTTTTCAGACTTCATGTTGCCAAGAGCCTTGCTGCTAAACAGATAGTTTGACTTCTCACTTTCACCTCTTAGATAGTATTTATTTGTTGTTGTTGTATGTTTCTTCACAAGGGAGCTATGCCATCCACAGTGCGACTGCTCTACTGAAGGACAAATATTTCTCCCTTTCTTTCCTCAGTTTATTCGTTTTTACGAGTTCAGATGTCTCCCCGGGAGACATCCACTTGATTATTCTGGTGATCTCCCCCTCTCCCTTCACCACAGGAGTTGAGGTTGTTAGCTCCTGCTTAGTCTTTCTCTCACACACACACACACACACACACACACACACACACACACACGCTGGTGCACACACACGTCTCTGTAAGTGGCTGCGGCACTATTCTGTCATCTGTAGGCTGCAAATGCGGCTTCCCTGCTGGGGACCCGGGGAATAGAAAGCGGACAAATGAAGCTGACCTACAAAAGCAAAGGACAGCAATTATTTCTCAGGGAAACAGAAAAAAAAATGACTTCAGTGCCTCGTTTCCCTTCTGTTTTTGCATTAATTCTATATATATATATATATATATATATATATATATATATATATATATATATATATTCAACCAACTAAAGGTAAAGATAGTGTAGCAGGTTCACACATAATAAATAAGTAGTCAGTGGGAATTCTCTGATGGCGCAGTCAGGGTCCGCAGAGAAACGTATGTATTACTGTATGTATGTACTTGTGTTTACATTCTTCGCTGCGGCTTCAGTCATGATCATTAGGATTTGTCTTGCTTCCTCTTTACCGTTTGGTGATGCCAGAGTTGATTTGTCACCGCCGGGAAGAAAATGCCCCAAACCCTACTTTCAATGGAAGTTGCATGAAAGAAATAACCTTTTTTTTTTTTTTTTTTAAGGAAATCCTGAGATACCTCACATTTTGAATCATACTAGCAAACAGTTAAAACTCTACATAAAATATGCACATGCAGCCAGGTTAAAACATTGGACACTGGATATAAAGCCTGCAGTATCTATTATTACCGACCTGATTGCATCTAAAGTATCGAGTATCAGAAAATGCCTCGTCATCCAAGTTTCAAGACCTAAAAAGTTAATCTCATCTGCATCTGTGAGCCAATAAGCACACAGCATGCTTCTGCCAAGATCTAATAATGTTTGTGATTGGCTGTCTAACTTTACATGTCGCAGAGGCAGGCAGAAAAAACTCTACGTTACGCACTGTAGAGGCTGGGCTCACGTAGTAGGAGCTGAAAAATAAATCAAAAAGATTTGTGCCGTAATGTTGTAATTTCTTTTTGTTTTATTAAATTGGTATCCAAAAAAGTATTGTTCAGGAACCGGTATCAAAGTCACGGTATCTGTACCGGTAGAAATACTTTTGAACGATACCCAGCCCTACAAATGAGGCAGGTAGATAGTCAGCTGCCTGGGCCTTTCAAGACAGGATTCCTTTTCACCTTAATGGTTTTCAGGCTTTGAAGTATGATTTAATACCAAAGAGGAAGCACATTGAGTCTTGAGAGGCGGAATGCGGGGCCGGGACGCTGTCTGAGAGGCCTTTATGAATCTCACAGTGAACCGGTCTCTTTTTCAGCCCCTCGCTCCTCACATACAGGACATGCAGTAATCTCGCCATTGCTAGACGGTCGGCACAAGGCGCGGAGGATGGAGCGTGTGCATGCAAAGCAAGAACTTCCTCCTAATTGGTCTCAGCCTGTCCTCACTGGATGGCTCAAATCCCTAAGATGCACAGACAGGCATAGGAAGGAATTTCCAAAGTAAAGAAGTCAAAATCGTCCCTCATCTGCTGGAATGGAATAAAATGGGGTGCGTTTTGATATTACTGTCATTTCATGCTTGGTTTGTGAGTGAAGGTGGGAGATGAGGCTGGATAAAAATAGTCCTCCCACTCTCTGTTCCTTGCTGAGCACTCTCATTGTCTCGTTGTACTTTTCTCCCAGGGCGGCAGACTGTAAAGACACCTTCACAAAAGGACGTCCTCTCCTTTGTCCCTTGGAATACCGCATGTGTGTGTGTCACGAGGGACCGTATTTTCAAATGTCTCTTTTTGTCACCTTGACATTTAAGTGTCTGAATCTCCCCTTCCCCTCCGGCGAGGACTAAGCGCCGCCATTTTAGGCCTTTTGGAAAATGGACAGATCCGTGTGTGTCATCTTCTCCCGGCGCTCTAAATGGGTTTTTAAGTAGTACTGGAGAAATGTGTTCCCATTCTCCGTTTACCCCTGAACCTAATCACTCGTTGAAGTGGAAGTTGTTTTTTGTTGAGGCGAAGGAGCGGTTTGGCCACTCAGGTTGTAGGTTCAGGCCTCCGCAGGCTAAATCAAATATATTGACTTTCTCATTTATTCCGAGTGCCTCAAACCTGCTTAGCTGTAACAGCTCTACTCCCCGAGCCAAGCTCAGACTTCGACAATCTTTGAATCGCCTTCTTTTGTTCTCCTACAAATTTCCCTTTAAAAAAAATCTATAAAATCTTGATAAGCAAGCTTTTATCAGTGCTGTCTCTGGCTGTGTTTCATAGGAGTCGTGAATATTAATTGCAGAGTTGTGTTACCATCACTATGTTCCTCTTTTCATTCGGTCACAGCGTTGTGCCTTTTTCTAATTTTGCCTCAGTGCACCAAGCCATGATGCCAAACCCAGCATCCAGCTACCAGACCATAGTGGGCATGCAGCCAACATCCACAGTCGCTCTCACTGGCAACCAGCAAAGCAATATGGGTAACCAGATGCAAGGCATGATGGTCCAGTACCCTCCAATGCAGTCTTATCAGGTATTTAGATGAGTGTCAGATTAATATTAATAGTGTAAAGATGAAAAAGAGCATGCAGTTAATTTTGGTATGAATGGAATTTGTTGTTCTCAAGACCATTGTTGTTCTCAAAGGAGGCTGCTGGTAGCTCTTTATTCTTGTCAAGACACAGGAAGAGAAGAGAGCTTCCAAAATAAAAGCGTGTGCCTGAGATTAGAGAAAACAAACTTTTGAGTTATTCATCTTTTAACAGTAAGGAGAATACAAAACAAATGTGTACATGTTTAACCGCTGTTTTCCAACCTTTTTTCCTGCAGCAGGTCTCTATGCCACAGCAGACGTACCAGCAGCCAGTGTTTGTGTCCTGTCAGCCAGGACAGGGGGCGGTGGCTGTTGCTGGCATGCAGCCCTGCTATAGCCTGCTCCCCCCTAACCAGCACACCACCATGAGGTACCATCTCAGGTTAAACAACACGGACACTCTGCAAATGTTCCAAAAGTAAAGAAAAAAACATAATTATGTGATATATCAAGTTATTTTTTTCAAATGTGAATGGAAATGAATGTACTGTACCAGCATCAAATGCAACAGAAAGAGCATGTGACTCACCAAAGAAATGATTTTTTTTTTTCTTTTTATTTATTCTTTTATTTAAACAGAAAGTCTCATTGAGATCAATATCTCTTTTCAAGAGACAAAAGAATGAACACATACAGTACAAGCATGCACAATGTACAATGGTTACACATTATTTGAACATCCATCCATGTAAAAAAAAAAAGCGTTTTCATTTTAACAGTTTTCAGGGTTCATACGTTTTGAAAAAACCTGGAAAAGTTATGGAATTTGAAAAATGCAAATTCCAGTCTTGGAAAGGTTTTGGAAAAATAAAAAGACCCAGAAAGTTTTGGAAAAGTCACGGAATTTCTTTTAACACAGCATAATAATATCTGATTTAATAAAAAAAAAATTAATAAAAAATGTATTTCACGTCGTCTTAACCTCAGCGTTCTATTTGGGGCGCGGTATTACGAATCCCACTATGAACCACATCAATTGTCATTCATGTTATTGTTAAACCGCTGAGGGTAAACTTTAACACAGATTTGTATTCTTATTGTATAATGTCGACAATACATAGTCATGGAAATTTGCCGAAAAGTATTGGTTAAAATGCGTATGAACCCTGAGTTTTTGTAACTCAATCCGTTTTAACGCAGCAGTGTACATGCACATCAATACTTTGATATATTGGAACAATTAGTTTATTGCACATTTTATTTTTATGATTTCTTTCATAAGCCAGTTTCAATGATCAATTCAATAATAATTCTAAAGGCATAAAGCTGTCTAAAATGTAAAAAAAAATAAAAATTAATGTTTTCTGGTTCGGCGTTTTTTTCCAGAATGAAGTTACGTTTACACTGATAATAAACTTACTTTGATTTATGTTCATCCTTTTATAATTCCAGTTTCTAATAGCTGAAGTTGCTTTAATCAGGTTTAGGTGAAATGATTAGCTCGCCTGTGGATGTACTTTGTCCCAGAAACCGATTTGCAGGTACTTGCTGCTGTTTCTCACTCCTAAAGGTGCCTCTTATTTATAGACCTAACAAGCATGATGAGTGCGTCCCCAAAGCACCACCGAGCCAAGGTCATCTTTGTTCACTGTGGGGGGGGGGGGGTATTAGCACGGTGCTTTGGGTGATGCTTTTCGGGTCTGCGTATTGGTGATGAATGTCGACTCTCAAAGAGCCGGAGTCGTCGTCCTCCATTACTGCTGGTGCCGAGTAGTGGTGAGCGCTGTGCTCTCTCTCATTATAAGCTGATTGATAGAACTAGTTCACAGAAAGCAAAACCTGTAATTAGTTTCTACTTCCATGGACCCAATCAATCTGGATACTGGCGAGGGGGAGCACTACTGGGACCATTGTGCATGCTCGTATACATCAACACCAGACATGAAACAGACATGTACTGTAGTCACCTGCAGAAGAACAATGTGTGTGCACACACACACACACACACACACACACACACACACACATACACACACATGAGAGGAGAGGTCACTCTCTCTTTTTCCCAGCTGTAAAATGAGGCTGCTTTAGTAGGGCAGTCAGTGTGGAAATGATTTATGCGTCAGTGTTCGAACGGCTCAGTG
Organism: Zingel zingel; assembly: GCA_023566125.1. Classification (NCBI taxonomy): domain Eukaryota; kingdom Metazoa; phylum Chordata; class Actinopteri; order Perciformes; family Percidae; genus Zingel; species Zingel zingel. The sequence continues at coordinate 15,920,784 of CM042337.1, forward strand.
TTCTCCCGCGAGGCCCGACTGTCCACCTGCAGCCAGCTTTTTCACCAGCTGTACGTGAGTCCCTGCAGGCAGGTTGCTTACTGAGCAGAGCACCTGCTTTGCAGATTGACTTAAAGTTAAATTTCAAATTTAATACCCCCAGCTGAAGTGTTAAGATCGCTGAGCTTCTGGAGATTTACGTCTGTTCAAGTTTGGAAGTGATTTCTCTGATCACTTCTAAGGTGTAAGCATCGTATTGGACTTCTTTTTCTTGAGGTGCTCGGGCTTTGGAGTCCCAGAAGCACTTCTGCTGACAAATTTATTTATACAGGGTATGATCTACCCATTCATTTTCTGCTGCTTATCCAGGTTGAAGTGGTGTTTAATGATGAATGAATGATATTAGGAAGTATTGGTATTGGGGCTACAACTATAACCACCTAACCATCATTTATATTGTCGATTATTTGCAGATTAGTTTTTTTATTTTTCTATACAAGACAAACATCACAAGTTGATGGCATCAAATTCTGTTTTCAAAGCAACAGTCCAAAACCCAAATACATTCATTTAATATACTGTAAGACGATAACTACCAGCAAATTCTTACATTTGAGAAGCTGGAACCATCAGTTGTTTTGCTTGAAGAATTAAAACGGTTAATCAATTATCAAAATAGTTGCAGACTATTAGCTGCCGCTCTAATTGTTTTATACTGCTTGAGTACTGACAAAAATGTGATGGAAATGTCAATAGATGAATGTAGATGGCTAACATTTCTAGGCCTTATCATCCCTACCCTATCACCTTTTTATACAAGTATTAAATTGTGCTATTAAAAAAAAAAAAAAAAGTATGAACCCTGTTCTAAAACCCTTTCCTCTGTGTGTTCATTCACAGTTCAACAGTGAGTTTCCTGCCTGCCCAGATGATGGAGCAGCTCCAGTTTCCTCAGACCTCGTCCCCCTGCGTCTCCCAGCAGCACCCAGGCCAGCAGTATGCAGGTACGCTCCCCTCTGACAGCCAACCACAGCCCAATCCGAGGTCCAGATTTAAACACCTAGTGATGTGCAGCAGCATCACTTTTCAGTCTCTGACATAAGCTGCCCTGGAGATTCCCCACCACTGCCAGCACTCAGACATCCTTTATATTCCCCCATATGTCAATAACTGCAGAATGTATTCCTTCACAGCTACCACCCGGGCTTCATAATGAAATAATCTTCCCTGGGTTCACTTTGCAGTTGTCTGTGCGTCGGAAGCATGATTAGATTTACACTCTGGATTTTCAAAATGAGAAAGAGTGAGGCGTGGTGATGACAGCTCCCTGGAGTGTGTGTATAAGTGAAAGTGATTTGCACATCCATCCTCCTCTTCCTCTGAAGCTGCACGAAGATTAAACAGCGAGTAGGTCAACCACTGCAAATGTTGTGTTGACAACAACTTCCGTCCAAATGTTGTTTTGCATCTTTGAATGATGTCGTTGGCAGCTCCAGTGTGAGTTATGCTCCAATGGTTGTATTTGGATATATTATTACATGGTTGGGCACGGGTTAATCTAATTCTAAGTAAAAAATAGTCCTAGTTTCTCTACTGTCCTACTCCTAAATGATGATTCTAAATGAACAACTGCTTGCTGTTCACTACAAGACCATCATATGTAAACGCATTCATGCTTTGATATCATTAATGCAGTACAGAAAACATGAGGTGAAGGCATTTCTTTAATAAGTTAATATTATTATATTAGATATATGGACCTTGTTGATATATGTGTAGTTGTAATAGATATATAGGTAAATTGGGAGATCGATAGTTGAAACTACCAAAGATGGGTGGGTGGGTAGGTAGGTAGGTAGATAGATAGATAGATATTTATTGTCATTGCATATATTTACACAACAAAACTTGGTTGGAGCAATCCAGTTTGCAGCATTAAAATACAAGATAAAATATGAGATATATGCACACTCTCACCCACACACACCTCACTCATGCCCATGATACCCTACACATATTACCCATGATATAAATAAATGCTCAAAAAATATAGGGAGCAATGAACACAAAAGTTATTGCGTCATTATTGCACAAAGTCCATTGTTGCATTAAGCAGACGGTTCTATCTGCGCAAGTGTTTGTGTGTGTCTGTGCATGTGAGTGTGTAGTGGGGGGTGGTGATAGTAGTGATGGGGGTTGATTTCCGCAACCTGTCCACAGCTCTGGGAAAAAAAGCTCTTCCGTAGCCCGTGTGAGGAGACCGCTTGAGTGGATGTCGCACAGATATGGGAGGGGTGAAATAATATAAAAATAAATACTAAAAGTTGCCATAATAACCTTTCTCCATCTTTTCCTGTGTTTGCTGTTTTGTGTTGGCCTTTCGAGGGCTCACAGAATCTCTGTCCAGAGGCCCAGGTGGGGCAGTCTCCTTACTAATGACCTTATTATTCATGCCTGATTATTATGGGAGAGCAATGGAGGGAGCTATCATTTCCAGCTCGTCAGTAATGAGGTCAGATGAAGGTCTCGCGGCAGCCTCACCTACAGCGTCACCAGTAAACATTTTTAATTGGCTAGGCCGGGGCCAGAAATAATCTGCAGATTAAGTCCAAATATCCATTGTCCTTGCTACTGTTGTTGGGTAATAATTCATAAATCAACATTGGTGTCGGCTGTGCAAAGTTTCCAATGTGATTTTCACCTAATGCAAGCTTTATGTAAACAGAAATTAATTAGGTGGAATATATATTTTTTGAATTGATGGAGCAGAAGGTTGCTTCTCAACCTCCGATTGTTTTTTTGTTTTTTTAATGGGGGGGGTTTAAGTCACGTTCATGCGTCACAAACTAATAAGATAATTGGATCTCCCGGATCATTGCAGAAGGTTTAGCAGCAAAATGGTATGGACTGTTATTGCTGCTACGGATGTGCCCTTATAATCAAGGCACTTAGAACCTAATTGCTCTGGGGCTAATGGTGTGAGAGCGGTGTTTTCACTGATGTGTAGCTAAACAAAAGTGCTGAAAGAGAGCTTTTGGGCAAAAAAAACGGATGTAATGAATGAAAATAAGTTATATAGTGTGTTTTACTATGTCTGCGTGACCTGATTTGCCTCTTGTCGACACTGTATTTCAATTCCAGCTTGTGTTATTTATTTTGGTGTTTGTGCAGGGTTGTTACCCCCGGCCCACGGCAGCGGCATGGTGATGCTGCAAATGACAGCGCCCTCCTGCCAGCAGCCCCGGGCTCCCTCCCCCTGCCAGCGGAAACAGCCCGGCCACAAACACTCGGGGCCCGAGCACCAGCGCAGCCGCAGGCCTGCTGAGCTCCCCCCACCTCCAGACAACACCCAGGTACAAACGCTGCCCATGTGCATCGATTAGGCAAAGACAGTCACTCAAAACAATACCACTTTTCAGAGTTAAAATAAAACTGCATTGTTGTAATGTCAAGTCAAACGATTGTATTTAACCGTTTAATAACCTTGTTGAGGTTGTCTTATGGTTTTGAGAAGATTTAATTTAATCTTTAATTTAATAAAGCTCAGTGGCCCAGAGGTTTTGACTTGACAACAATTTCCAAATAATGTAAAATTAAATTATAAATCTGCTCAGGTAATGTTTGCCACATAGGACAATACAGTATGTGTCAGAAAGTTAAGACTGTCGCAAGAAAGCAATTTGAAAGCCAATTTAGTTTGGTCGTCTGAGTCTGACAGTGACGCGAGAATTGCCAAACGCGGCCTCCGTGGCGCTCCAGGCAGGTTAAATGTCGTAGTAAATAGGCTCTGCAAATGAAGTCAACGCTGGCGTAACCAGAAAATGAGGAGAAAATAGTCCTTAGCATTAAGGTGTAATGGTACATTAAGTGGACTAATGTGGATGAAACGGTACATTAAAGCAACAACTTGAACGACCGAACTGACGAAAGAGAGAAATCGAGATTGTTGCTTTTTTTGAATGAAAGTGTTTGTGTTCTTCCCCCGTTTTCTCTCACCGCACCGCCGGTGTGTTGTGTGTAGAGCAGCCTGCCCTTGTCTCCGGCACTCACTCCCTTGCCAGGCCAGCCACCCAGCGTCAAGGGCCTCCCATCAGGCATCTCGTCCATCCCTGTCATGGCCCACCCGCACCACCACCACCACCACCCGCCGCTCCCTACAGCCTTCTGCCACAGTGGACAAGGTCAGAGACACATGGGCCACCAGGGTGTTTACTCACTCACAGACTGATAATAGCAGGCTCATCAAAATGTATGCAGTTGTATTTCTGAGTGTGCAAAGATTTTTTGCAAGCATGGTGTATGGCATTTTATTTTGTAGAGAAGTTATCACGCAAAATTTGATTTCATTTGAGCAAACTAAAATGTTGTGCTTAGTAAATTATCCACGAGCATATAATGATAACCTCTCTCACTCAGTTTTACTCACTTGTCCTTTCTCAGCATCCCTGGTCTGTACACTTTCAGCTTAGCCTTGCCTCTCACTGAAGCTCACACAGCCTTGTACTGTGCCACAATTATAGCCAATTGGAAAATTGGAGTAGGTCATTTCTGATTGGCTGTTTTGTCTCCAGTCCGATTGCTACTAGATTATCTGTTACTGAGGAGGTATGGAAGCAGTGGAACAGGTACTCCACAGCCACAAATGGGTAGTTTATACCGTATTGGTTACATACCACCTTTAATAGCATGCTTTTAAACTGAAATTTAGCTCTCTCTCTCCAACAAATGTCATATCTTAGATTGAAATTGCATTACATTTAGAGACACAGTCAAAGTTAATGTGTTTTAAGGAAACTCTAATGCCTTGGCTGTTTAAATAGAATTATCAAATTAGCCAACTAGCTGCTGCTGCTTATCTGGCTGAAGAAGGCTAGCTACCTAAAAAGAGGGCTAGGCTGCAAGCTAATAAACAACAGACTCATTTACAAATTACATTTCAATTCAGAAATGACATACTATTTAGCACAGAATACATTTTTGTTTGCTCAAATAAATAAAAAATATATATACAAAATGCATATCTTCAAATGTTCCATTGTTCGCTCAGGATCAAGGCCCACATCTAAGTCCATATAAACTTGTTTCCACTGATGTGAAAATTCACAGTTTGTGCTAACTTTGTGTTTTGGCTATATTGTCTAGGTGAAGCACACTACTCTCTACTGGGCCAACCTCTGCAGTACAAACCCTCCATCAGACCTCCGCTGATCCACACTGCCCACATGGTGGCCAAACACCAGGTCAGACACACAAACCCTTACCGCGTGTTACGCTTGATTTGAATTGGGGGGGGTTTTCAGAGTCTTCTATCAGTAATCTAACAGTTATTTTCTGAGCTTGCAGTTGTAAAGTTATTCCTCTTTATCAAATAAAAAAAAAAATATATATTACATTTCAGGTGAGGAAACATCCCTCCACAGATAACCTAACTGTTGTCCTCTGTCTCCTCAGGGTCCACTGGGGGTTTGGCGTAGCGGTCATGGGAGGAAGGCCAGCAGAAAATCTCTGTCTTCAGATCTCAGTGTAGGTGAAGCAGGTAATAGGAAGTCCAGAGGGAGGCTTGAGTTTAGTGAACATCGAGATAACAGCGGCCATTTTTAATTTATCACAGCTTCTGAACGAAATTTGACATTCCCTCTACTGTAAGATGCACCACATAGAAATTTGGTATATTATGAAATGCTTTCTATACAGTTGTCTAGGAATTCAGGCAAGCAGTTTGTCAAAACATGCAGTCCAGAGTGAAACATCAGGTTTAAGATGTCAATCAGAAAAGGAAATTCATCATCACGTGATCAGCTCAGCTGCTGTGTAGTCAGTTTAGCAGATTAACTGAAATAACAGCAGGTTTTTGTTGTGTCAAAATATGTTTGCTGCGTTCCGCAGCTGTGGAGAAAAGCATCTGTTTGTGAATGTAAGCAGAATAAATTACAAACGGGGCGGAATTCACACCTGGCAGTGGAACCTGCAGCCCCAACGGTATTGTGCCGAGAGAAATGTGCTGATTATTTCAAATATGGCGTCGTATTTTTGCACTTGCCGAGGTATTTATTTTTTTTTTGCATTATTCAGGTGCTCTTGTCAACAATCCCACTAGTACAATCAAAAGGAGGGGGCTCGTTCGCAGCCCAGTGTGTTGTACATTAAGCCTCGGTGGAATGTTCAAAATTACAGCGCTGCCTCTAAAATGTCACACTTTCTGGAAATAAGAAAAGCAGCATTATTTTTAGACTGACAGTTTTTGAATATGTAACCTATCAAGAAACGGTAACAACACAACATTTGAGTGATATTTGTATATAGGTTTGCTTGATCACACTGCAACAGGTCTGACTGACCTTCCACCTAAAGCTTTAAAGCTGACAGCAGCAGTTTATTGAAGCCTCCCGATGGTGCAGGTCTGAGTTTTCTCTTCACCCATGACAGTTGTTTTACTTTGTGTGTGTGTGTGTGTGTGTGTGTGTGTGTGTGTGTGTGTGTGTGTGTGTGTGTGTGTGTGTGTGTGTGTGTGTGTGTGTGTGTGTGTGTGTGTGTGTGTGTGTGTGTGTGTGTGTGTGTGTGTGTGTGTGTGTGTGTGTGTGTGTGTGTGTGTGTGTGTGTGTGTGTGTGTGTGTGTAGTGAGCAGTCAGATCCTGGATGTGACGGATCCTCCAGAGGGGATCAGCTGTACAGACTCCCACCATCTCCTGGCAGAGCTCTGCAAAGGGAGCGAATTGATCCAGCGGCTGTCGGACCATCAGCCCCGGCTGTGCAACACAACCAGGTGTCCCAGCGGACACCTGGCCCCATACTCCATCTTTGCCATGCTACCCTCCAGATATGCTGCCCCGAGCACCGCGCTTCACCACAGCAGCCCCCAGGCAACCTTTAAACTCAGAACTAGTACCAGACACAAAGGGGAGCTGCGTGACTCGGACAAGGCCGGCTCATAGCTGCTAAGATCTTGGTGCATCTAAGGAGCGCCACATGAACGCACATCCAACCACCTGCCTCAGTCTGGACTCTCTGATCAAGTCCCAGACTCTGTCCAAATAAAAAAAAACGTATCAAATGTTTGAAGAATGAATGTTCACTTTTACTTTGTTTTAGTTCATTTTATCATTTTTCTGGCCAACAGGTCTGAGTTTTGTTTTGTTTGTTAAATGCGTCCGTGGCTACTGAGCTGGCCCCTCTCTATTCTGAAAATCTTTGCTGTTTAAAAGTGAATGTGTTTGGAGAGCTTTGGGTTTCATTTGCCAGCTGTTAGTGACTCCACTGTGGCTCTTTTAATAGCAGGTGTATGAGTGTGACAGCACCATATCGAGCTAAACATACACACATTCTACTTGTTTCTGGTTCAAGAATGTTTTTGTGCCCACTTTTGAAAATTACACAATTAGAATTTGGGGCTCTGTACCATATTAATGCATTGAAACTGAGCATTCATATCAAAGTAAGTGTTTTATTTTATTTAACATTCATCAACAGTTCCATCATCTGTGTCCTAGCCACTGACTCATAAAACTGAGCAGCATTTATCTTCCGTTAGTTACACAGGAATGGGTTACTTCTCTTGTATAACATGCTTCTAACAATAACATGCAGCAACACTTGTACAATGTGAGCCCATACAATAATAAACACTGAATAATAGATATACTACCTGAATTATTTAAAGTCACTTTTATACACAGTGAATGTTGGATTTGCACTGAAGTGATGAACGAGATGAAGATTTAGTTAGTATCGGACAAGGCCTGGATTTTCTTTTATCGACCCCCCCTCGTGCCGGTTTGTTGCACTCGGCCAGGCCTCTTTCTTTTATATTTAATTAAAATGTTTATATGCACAAGAAAAATGCAATCGAGTTTGTCACTCTACTTGGCTTCTTTTTTGGGGGGATTTTTTTGTGTGAATCTGTCTGCTGTGGCTTTTCTTTTTTTGGTTTGACTCTAATAAATGTTTGCACCACATGTGTTGACATAACTTTTTCCAATACTATAAGGTGAGCAATAATATAAAATTTGAGGATGTATTAAAATCTTTTTTTTTTTCTTCTTTTTTTTTGAGCAAGATATTCCTTGTGTGGGAAGAAAAAAAAGTATGAAGAGGCAACTATGTGGAAAATGTTGCCTTAGGCTGGTATATCTGTCTTTTGGGCATTGCAGATATATTTGCTCTGCTTAGCAGCCTCATTTCCAGCTGCATAAATTAGCCATTTTGAATAAACCCTCTTCTCAGTCACTGAAATGTAGAGAAACAGAGACGCCTAGTGGATAAAGGCTTTTGATACATCTTCTAACCAACAGCTACAAGAAGAGTGAAAGTGAAACTGAACTAAACCTTTGACTCTTCAGGTAACTGCATTTGCGTTTATAGCAACGGCGGAAGAGGTTGAAAAAAAACGCGCGTTAGCAGCATGGTTAGCAGTTAGCTGCGATGTTTGCAAAGCAAGGGTTCATGTCTGCGGCTATAATGAACACCGACTTCTGGGAGGGACATAGGACGGTGGTTGTGTCCGGTGTACCCGACGTGTTACCCGTTAGCAGAATGGCTGACAAGCTGACTATTCATTTCCAAAGCTGCAGGAGGAGTCGTGGAGGAGACGTCCAGGTGGTCACATATCCCACCAACATGGACGGAGTCGCTTTTGTCACTTTTGACAAAACTGAAGGTAAATTAACAGGGTAAAAGCTAACATAGGCTACAAGCTAATAGTTACTGTGTGTGTGTGTGTGTGTGTGTGTGTGTGTGTGTGTGTGTGTGTATAACGGTATGTAATAACTTTATTATTACATTTCGGTCACAGAGCATTAATAAATATCCAGCCATCTTTCAAAACCACAGAGGTCATTAAGCATTACTAAATATATAATTAAAAAAATATATATTTTCTACTCTCCAATCAAAGATGGTGGGTGGCAGGAAATGACATCTTGCTCAATTTGTACAATGTCAACAACAAAATTCTACTCTTGGTATATGTTGATGTTTCCTACACTTTCTTACAAAGTAATGCCAAATGTTTGGTTTGTGTTCCAAAAACCCCCGCAAAGAGGTATATTCTGGCTACCTGGATCAGAAAATACAGTCGAAAATTAAGCAATTGATTTTGAAAAATTGTTTAGCTGCAAGAGCTGTATTTATTTTTCCCATCTGTTTATTTTTTATGCTTAGTAGCTGTGGCTCTAATGTAATGGCAGTGTGTGAGAGGCACAACTGAGGCTGCCTTTATCAGTGAATGGAAATGAAAATACATAAATGCCTTAAACTAACTATAGTCATTGTTAAGTATCTCCAGTTTTATGTTTACTTGGTTCCCATGGGAACCTATTATGCAATATGTAGCGAAGTGAAGTGCTGCCTGGCTGATGAATGGATTAATTTGCCAAATTATAGTCACAGCAAGCCAGTATCAGACTGATGGATAGTAGGCTCTGTGCTCTGATGGCATCATGAAACATTATAATGTGCACATGGGTGGAGACCATAGCAGAACACAGTACACTACTCTCGGCAGATGCAGAGAGGGTCGTGCAAAAGGAGCAACAGATCATGACGGACAACGAGTTTCCTGACGACGTCCTTCTTACAGTGTTTCCCTTCACTAGAGATGTAAGTATCGGTTTGGTTTTAAAGAAAACTTAATGAGAGTTTGGCTCATCTGTAACTTATGTGATTAACAATTTTTCTCAGATGGTATAAAATACTGATTCAGATATGTTCTTGTGCTGCAGGTGTTTTTATACGTCCCCAGCGCTATGGTTGATCTCTCCGTATTCGGCAGAGATCAATCGCCGCTGATTCAGAGTCTGCGTTTAGCTCACAGGTCGCTACGTTTCCAGCCTTTCCATCAGCAGATGAAAGCCACCGTTGAAGGGCCTTTCGCTGCCGTCCAGGCCCTGAGACAGGACCTCATCTGCAGGGCCAGCCGGCTTAAATCCACAGTCTCAGCCCAAACTGCTGCCGCCAAACTAAAAGTAACTCCTCCTAATCCGAGGGTAATATCTCATCAGAAGTTTGTCAGCTCTGTAAGCTGCAGCGGTCCTAAAGATAAGCTGGGACCAGCAAGCTCAAACTGCTTATCAACGCAGCTGCAGACTACAGGTGAGGCGACTGAAGTCCAAAGCCTGCTCTCCAATGCAAAAACTCAAAACGTTTTCTCAAGGCAAAAAGTTTCCCATGAGCGTTTGGCTGTCGGGAGCTTTTGCGACAGTGATAAAGAGGAGAGAAGAGATCGGTCAAATTTTGAAATGGCCTCAGAATATAGGACCGAGAGAACAAAGGTCAACCCCAGACAAATGCTCAAAACAGGGGTTAGATATTTCTTATTGGGCCAGGACCTGCTCCTAGCAGACGAAATATCAGCAAAACAGCCAGGCAAAGACAACATTTCCGAAAAACACCGCACCCAAGACAGGATTTCAACAACCAAGATCAGAGAGAATCACACAGGCTCCTGCTACAGCAGTACGGACTGTCTGAAGGGATTAGATCAGAGCAACTCAGTCTTCACTGCTAAGATCCTCCAGACCAGACTTAGAAATGCCTCAACGTCCTCCAAGAGCAATACTGAGGATACAAAAGAGCTGTCTGCAATCTGTCCAGAGGATCAGGAGGATACGTGCACCTGCGTCGACACAATGAAGCATTTGACAAGAAGGCGTTTGACTGATGCTTGAGAGGTCTTGATGTGTGCGTTGAGTGTGAAGGTAGCGACCTCACGCGGATAGTGTTGACTGAGAGGCAAACCTCCAAGACGGCCTCGAGAATCCAGCAGGCGCCGGAGGACCTCAAGAGTTTGGTGGAGTTTTTGCTGTCAATATTAGGAGTTCAGCAGATTGACTACGCTGAGGAGGAGCAGCCTGAGAAACAGAACGCTAACGTGCTTGTACATGTTGGAGGATTGTTGCGAAAGAGTCATCGGTCCTTCGGTATCGAGTCCCCTGTTCTGTAAGAGGGTGGAGGATAGAAACACTCTGAGAATGTCATAGATGAAGCAAAAAGAAATGAATGTACTTTTATCTACGACCACAGGGTGCTGCAGTTGTGCTGCATGTTACCTTCACAAAAGGCATTTTGATTCCTGCGTTACACTCACACAGTTATTTTTCATTTTCCCTGGCTAATAATTAGAACTATAGAAGTGATTAATACTTTATCTATCATAATATATGTGTCCATTACTCCGAAAACTCTAGTGCTCTTATTAAATTATAAAACCACAATGCTTTTGCTTTTCTCTTTGTTTCCATGGTGAAGCTTCCCTCCTGCATGGGTAAATAATTAGGCCTTTAAACAACAGGTCTTAATCCAAACGATGTTCTCACAGCAGTAGGGATAAGTCTTAATTAACCTCCTCACATCCTTATTACAAAAGATAGGCTTCTAATTAAATAAACAAAAAAATGACAGCTGACAACCTGTCTCACATAATCACATCTTCCTTTTCTCTCCCAGAGATGCTTTAATCATTTAATGGGAAAAAATCATTTTATTTGAGGCATTTGTTGTGTTTTTTTGTTTTTTTTTAATCCGGTAAACTGAAGTCTTCATGGCAGACAGACGAAAGAAAAAGCTCCCAGAAGAGAACATAGTTTTCTCTGTTTAACATATTTTAATACAGAATTGAAAATGCACATTTCCACCATTGAGGCTATATATATATATATATATATATATATATATATATATATATATATATATATATATATATATATATATATATATATAGTATGTTCTGTGCTTGGCTGTGATATGCTCGATGGTGTTTTAAGCCCCCAACGGCTCCTTCCAGACAGCGCTGCGACCACTGCCTCCAAGGCACCTAACCTTAACACTGACCCTAACCATAACCAGTGCCTAATCCTAGTGCCTGGAAGGAGCAGTTGGGGGCAAAAAAACACAGATAATCAGAATCATGGACCCACATTGGACAGCAGGGGGCAGTATGACACTTTCTCCCATATGATTAAAAATAGAGACACTGTAGCTGCCATAGGCTCTCTATTATGGAGGCTGGGTTTGGCGAGCCGGGTGCAGATTGGCAGGCAAATTATGTCAGTTGGACGCCCCATTATACACCCTCTCCACACACACACACACACACACAGTGTTGCACTTTCACCAAGGGAAATACTGATTTGTACATGTGCTGTGTTAAGATGCTCAGTAAAATCATGTTGTCTGGAGAGCGTTTTTTTCTCTCTGCGATTATTCAAATGAGCTGGTTCCACAGCCTCGATAATTGATTCATTATGTAAAAAGAAGCCACACAACCATAATGAACACACACAAACAGACAATCACTCATCTCCCACACACACACACACACACACACACTGTGGGTTGTTACCATAGGAACATAGTGGGAGAGGTTGCTGAGCTGCAGCGCTAGGCGTTGTTAGGGGAAGCTCTCGAATACAATGAAAACATCCAGGAGGATGGAGGAATTGCATTACAGCAGAAGAACCCTTCATCAAAGATGCACAGAGGAGAGAGTGATGCCTCTTAACACCCAGACCCCTCTGCTGCCTTTTTGATAGCACGTCTTGAACAATTACCCATTATTTGGGTGGGGGCTGGAGTTAAAATGGAAAGGAGGGTCAACGAGCAGAAAGCATGAATTTGTTTTCCTGAAATGGTCTTGACGCTGGTTCTTTGTCCTCATTATGCATAAAGAATAATTAGGTAATTGCATTTTTGAATATATTAAACATGTATGACTTTCATGATGGAGGTCAAGAACAGCAGCAGGCCAGAAAAGGAAGCCTGAGTGTCTGTCTCAAGGATGTTTCATGGGGGATTGAGTCTGCTGTGATTGAAATATGGATGGATTACTGAACGGGTCTAACCGGGCACAGGCCGGTAGTGACTGTGACTGTTGACATTTCTTATTGAAAAGTCAATCAATCAGACATAAAATGCTCATAAAGGGAAGCAAAATGACTACAAAGAGACATGAAATGGCTACAGAGAGACACAAAATGACAGAAAAAAGACAGAACAACCACAAAGAGACAAAATGGCTACAAAGAGTTTTTGAAATTTCTGAGTGTGTATACGCGTGTGGTCATGTTGAGGCACACATATCTTGGAAGTCAGAGGTCATGCAGACAAGCAGCAAGCCTCTGCGTCACATTTCTTCAAAGTGAGGAATGGTGCTGCTGGTGATGAATAGTCTTCTCCAGGCGATGTGTGTGTGTGTGTGTGTGTGTGTGTGTGTGTGTGTGTGTGTGTGTGTGTGTGTGTGTGTGTGTGTGTGTGTGTGTGTGTGTGTGTGTGTGTGTGTGTGTGTGTGTGTGGACACTGCAGTCACAAATTGCGTCTTAATGATTCTCTTTACAGATCATCACCCTGCCCAGGAGGGGGAAGGTAGGGAGGGATACGAGTTGTGTATCCCGCCCCCATGGGTGTTAGGGAGTTGTGATGGAAGAGCAATGTAGGAGAAATTGGGGGCAACAGACCAAGAAAACAGTTTGTGTGTGTTAGCTGTGGAAAAAAGGATGAAGGGTGTTTGATTGGACTCATAATAATATAGCTCATCATTTATCGATATGTTTTGTTGAACTACTACAACTCTGTATCTGCAAGACCCACGTTGCAATAAAGTGGAATTATCCTTTAAGTCCATGCTGTGTACTGTATTGATCATCTGCTCCGTCTTACAGCTTTTTCACATTTCAGCATCCCATCTGCACAACCTCCCTTACGAGCCGATCCAGGAAGTGGCGGTAAAATAATCAGTCTCTCCTCTGACCATTTCAAAAAGCTCGCAGTTAGCGGGGTGTAAAGAAGAAATGCAATTGCCTGTTAAACCTTGACACCGCTGGCAGCAAGGCTCAACACACGGACGCCACATGTGGGCCCCCCTATAACTATTACTTTGCACTTGAATATTTAAAGACGGGGGTGCAGTTGAGTCTGATGCTGGCTGTGTACAATGATTCCTGTGCAAACAAGGGCCTCTGGGACTGATCTGTGCTAAAGATAACAGTACTGCAAGGCGTTTGGGAGATAGAAATCATAGTATGAAGACAATAAAACCGTTGTGGAGAAAGTGATGCTGTGGTAGATTTGGTCGCTGACACAGGCTTAATGGCCCAACTGGTTCATTGTCTGCAGCTGGTCCAAAATATCATATGATTCAGTGTGCCGAGGTGCTGCAATAGCACAGGGAGAGCTTCTCAATTTCAGCCCTTATCTCTCACCTCCATTAACTGATAAAAGATACCAGAATCCTGAGAGGCACATTTCTCATGTGGCACCACATTGCATCAAATGATGTGTGTGGCTCTAGATTATATGATGCACTCTGTCTTATTTTAAACTGTACATGGATGTGTGCAGGAGCTGACAACTCTCCAGAAATAGGTCTAATAATTGAGATTTCTGTGAAAGCACCTGTAAGATTTAATGGCTTGGACATTTTTCAGAATTGAAGCCACCAAAGAAATGGCATCAGCGTCTTCTGTCTGCAATTATACATGCTGCATTGACCATGATAGGACCCCGGTTTGATAATAAAATCTGTGACCCTGAAGTTTTAGATGTGATCGGTGTGATGAGTTCACTTACCCTGTGTTATGAATAAGAACTGCAATGAATTGGATGCAAACTAAATGAGAACTTTGCCATTTTACTCTCTGTGACAGCCAAGCAGAGAAACCCAGCCCCCCCTTGACAATAGAAAGATTTACATAATTACACTGTGAACAGATTACATAAAAAGAATCCCCGTATAATTCATTCCTCGGGTTTTCTCTACCCACCCCAGTGTTATCTGGTTTGTCTGGACTAAATGGTAAAAAGAGAAGGGACAGATGGAGAAGAGAGAGGCGACGGCGTGTAAGAAAAGGTTGTGAATACATCAGTGGCCTACTGAGCCAACAGGATGTGCCAGCATGGGTGTGTTAGAACATGCAGGTGTGTGTGATGAGTGCATTTATATGCTGTCGGCATCTGAAATCAGTCGTGTGTTGAAGATGAATGGCGCTGGCTTTAAGTAAAAAGTTAGTGCTTAGACAAAGGACAAAGATGTATCCAAATGAGGAAGTCGTTTACACAGATCGTGTAAACCAACATGCCACAGCTAAATATACCAGAATATACAATGCTGTGCATTCTGTACATAGGACTTTAAAAATGCAAATATAGAATTTTCAGCATATATGTGTGCAAATCACATTAAGAAGTCTGCAGAAAGAACTGTATCTGTACAGAATGTGCAAATGTCTTTTAATTCATTCAAAAAGCACTTAGACACAATGTCTCCTCATCTCCAAACCATAAAAAACCCAAACTCCTGAGAGGCTAGCTGCATACATGCGACCTAACCTCGAAGAGAGAGAATACATACTGATTTGATTAGCCCGACTCAAGTCTTTAAAGTCTCCTGGAAATGTCAGCAAAATCATCAAAGCGTCCGTCTCCTTCATAAAGCTTTGATCAAAGCCATTCCCAACATACTGCGCCTTCTATATAGTTAGCTCACGGGTAAAATGTCTACATCTGCACAACATTATTGGTTTTATGGGAGTTTTATTATAAGTGGAGACAGACTGGAATCGAGGAGAGACAAGTGACATTTCCCTCGTAGCTACACCCTCGGCCCACCAACCCTCTGCTGCCTTTACAAATGTGTCACATGTGCTTGTTTTACAAGGAATTCCTCTTTGTTTGCTCAGGCTGCCTCCCCCATATATTACATTAATGCACTTTCTCTGTGCATTACCACTTCTGCAAGAGAAGGAGCATCTCTGCCCTGTCCTTCGTTCAACATAGCAAGCGATGCATCATGTTTGGACAAATGGTGGGTTTTGCACCTAGACAGCCAAATTTAGTCAACATGAGAGTAAAGTAAGTGCAGTAATGTTGTGAGAGGCCAAAAGACTTAGACTTCTCTTTATTGATCCTTTTGGGATGACTCCCGCAAAGACATTAGATTTCCAGCAGCAGATTTCAGCAGCTTACAAAACACTCTTTTAATAAAGAGGAATACAAAAATACAGTATAGAAAAAATACAGTATAAGAATAACAATAACAATAAACTTTTAGCTAAATATTTTTTTACAAAAAGTAAACAAACAGTAAAAAAACAATAAACTACAGATAAATAAAGATACATATATAGGGCTCTGTTGTGTTATTGTACAGTTAATAAATAAATGACATTTAGCATAAATTAGCAGTTGTAGTATATAAATCATACTTGCTCTTATACACAGTATTATAATCTCACATAAACACCACTATACTCTCCCACACAAACCATAACTCTATAGTGTTATGGTTAGGTGTGGCTGTACCTTGATTGACAGGGTCAGACTGACATGTGCACATATGAGGGGTGTGGTGTTTGACTCAATTAAAGCCCAGCAAGCTGCAGGCTGACACGCTGGAAGAGGATACTGTTGAAGACAAGACTGAAGCTGGTCTTGTTTCCCACACACCACAACGATTTGTAAATACACCTTAGGCACATTACCATTCTTCTTTGCATGTTACCCCCACCATTTGTCCATCAGCAGAATAGTGTGTAAAAGGTGTCAGAAATGGAATGTTATTGATTGTATAACATAGCATAGTTTATTAATATATGTGATTGATAATAGTATATGTGAGGTTGATTCAAATTGAAATCATAACATTTTCTGATTGGCGTACTTACACCTTATACATTGAGAAAACAATGAGGTACATAATAAAAAATAAAAAAACATGACAATCTTGCTATCATTCAACTTCTGTTTAAGCTGTGAACCAATCAGGAACACAGAATTGAACCTGCCTTACTGTCCAATAAAACACACATACATATTATCATACTGTCTCACACACGCAGATCGTAATTCTATTTTATACACACTGCTATTCTCTCGTAGACATATTCTTCATCTTACCCACAACATCATTCTTAATTAAAACAATGCGATTCTGTATGATACACACCAGTATTCTGTCCCACGCTGTAATGGTGTATGTGCTATGATTTATGAACTAAACAGCCTCTCATATTAATCCCACCCGACACACAATCTCATTAAAACAATTACCTTTCAATACAAGGCTATGCACCACAGTGTTTTATGTGTAACCTTTCTTTTATGAGTTGAATTACATACACACACACACACACACACACACACACCTTCACCCCACCTACTTACCCTACACCCACCCGCTCCACTCACAGCAGGCTGCTCAGACCTCAGGCCACTTCAGTAGATCAAAGAAATGTTGGTATGAACCCCCCGCCTCCCAAAACCTCTAAATCCCAGCACCACAGTGGCTCAGAGTAAGCCCACAACACACCTCTTGCTTTAAGTACTCTTTCCCTTTCATGAAGCCCTAACAGAAGCCCTGAAAGACCCAGCTGTAAGAGGGTCAGCGTGCCTTCATTTGATTTCCATCCTTGTCTGGGATAACCCAACCATTATGAAACATGTTTGATATTTAGGTTGGCTGTTCTGTGCACATACAGGACATTACAGTCTCATATCTGTATGCAGGATTCCCATATTCCTGCACATAAATGCGCACTCACAATCACACCTCCTGCTTCTACACCCATCCCCCCCTTCCAAGCACCCTCAATCACATTGGGCAGCGTTACGGTTTGGCTTCGCACACTGCATCCTCGCCATGTTTGGTGCTGATTTCCAGGCCACAGGGCCGAGGCTTGCCAGTAGGTGGGGGGTTGCAGGCTGAGCTGGGGAAGAGCTCAAAGATTGCATGAACATCACCACAGTGCTGACAAGGAGAAGGGGACACTGAGTTATTAGGAAGCTCTATGATGCTCTCATCTGACTGTGTGGCTCACCGCTGTGAGGAATCCAGATGACAGTGATGCTCTACTTTCTGCTTTTTCACATACTCATGTTAAACTGTTTATCTCAACATGACATGCACTTGAATGAGGCAAACTATTTAGATAAATGAGTAATTAAGTTATTTACTAAGCGAAAATGCCATATATTTTCTGAAAATAGCTCCTCAAATGTGAAGTTTTCTGCTTTTCTCTGTTTCATATCATTCAAAAATGTTCAGATTTCTGACATTTGATTTCACGATCAAACAGTTAATCAATTAAATTAATTTAGCAAAAAGAAGAATTATCAATCGATGAGGAGAATAATTTTAAGTCCCAATTAAAAACGTGAGCCAGTATGCAGGACCCTGAAACTGAACAGCTAAATGGAATTCAGCCGTCATTTATTTTATTCTTATTCTTACTGTGACAAGTGCAACTAAATGTAAAGACGAAGCAAAACATTGTCAAAGTGTATAATGAAAAATGTTCACATTTAAGTCTGTTTACAAGGTGACACACATCATGCATATATAGGCCAGAGAGATGGCCTGCTTGTTGTTGCTATATTTAGCCAGAACATGAAATATCTGAGGTTATTTTAGTGTTGATGTAGAGGCCTTATTTAGAGAGACCACTAACTTCTAATAACACCTCAAATCAAATGTGTCAAAAAACAAGGCCATTCTTGTTAGCTAAAATTACAGTTGGAAGATAGAATCGAAAATTCTGATTAGCTAAGTAAAGGTAACCGTTGAAAGATAGAATCGGAAATGTCCATGTTGTTTTTGCATTAAGTTTGCAGTGTTACTGCACCCTAAATATAAAGCTACAGGCAGGAGATGGTTAGCTTAGCTTAGCATGACGACTGGAAGCACTCTGCCCGACCAAAAAAAAGAGTGCAGCACATAACCCCCTGTAGCTTGTCATTTTACCAGTCAATGTACGGATTTAACAACAAGATACAACTTGTCAATCAGTGAACTTTAGAGATGCTGGTAGATGGATGTTTTACATTTGGACAGACACAAGCTAGATGTTTCCACCCACCTCTAGTCTTTATCATAGACTGCATATTATTAATATATAGTCTATGGTCTTTATGCAGAGCTAAGCTAACAGTCTCCTGGCTCTAGCTTCACATTTACTGTATTTGGGAGTGGTATCGATACTCTCATCTAACACTCAGCAAGAAAGCAAATAATACTTTAAGGATGCTAACACTTAGCACACACTTTTTTAAGTGAAGTAGCCTATGCAAAGTAGCCAGAGACGCATGTTTTATGTCAGCTTTCATTTTAATATAGGCGTCCAGGAAACTGTAGCAGAGCACAGACAGCTGGAGAGGCAGGTGAGCCACAGCCACCCAGATTAATATTAGATGTTTTATCTTGTATAATAAAGTAATTGACTGTCTTTATTATAGGTTTTGAAACCTAAAAAAAAAATAGATGCATAATACCCCTGGTCATGCATTAAGGAATACAATCAGTTACTAAATGTCATTAACAGCTGAGGACTTCTATAAAGTAGCCAGGGGTGCATTATGTCGCCTGAAAGCGATTAAAGAACACACCCTACTATCATGCCAACATTGTCAATGGTTATTAATATTGCATAGATTTTGATCAGACCGTCACTGGTGACAACAGTGGTTGCCTTATCCTTTTTTTTTTGTTGCCTTTTGTGTATTTGATATCTGAGGGCAAATTTCAGTCCTGCCATTAAAATCCTCCCAACACATATGGAGCTTCTCATTTATCATTACTGTGATAAAGAGCTGGATGACACTGGAGGCTATTTCCTGGCTGTCACCCTCATCTCCACCTCACACAGACACACACCACTTCAGATCTGGATTGCCGTGTGATGTGATTTGACTCATCGGGGTGACTGTGGTGGGTCTGCGCACGGTTGTTAAATAAAAAAAACCACATCCTCGCACAGCAGCCACACATTTCCGAGGATCATGAGGTATTTACAGCAGGCTCTGGTTTGGATTGCATGACTACATGACTGCAAGATACAGCCAGAACTGGGGTAAACTACAGTGTTATTTTTATCAATGACAAAACAAACGAGCAAAATAAAGAGTAACCTGTGGTAACAAAACTACAGTTAAAATTTATTTTAATTTACGATATTAACTAAATAACATTGTGAATGATGGACGAATGGATAAAATAACTGTAATGTATATTTTACATTTGCATGCGTCTGCAAAATCACAGACATTGTAGTTCCTAAATTGTTTAATAGTATTTAACACTTCCCTTGATTTAGCTGCTTGCGAGCTTACATTTCAGTAATTACAGTACTGTTAGCTAATGTTAGCACTTCATGGAACTAATAAAGTAACAATTAAGGGACCAAATGCATTCACAATCACACAAAAAATAGTTAAGAGGCAAAAGAACAACAAAAACAGGCAGGCCACAAAAAGATAAGCTAATGTTAACGTTCCATTATAGAGCCATGTATGTGGGTGTAACGTTAGCATACTTTCAGGCAGCTTTTTTTGTTATCCGATCAGACCAGAAAAGTTTAATAATTTTTTCAATGTAGTCATTTACTGTAATTATTAGACTCCCAAATATCCTTTGTTCCTGTCATGTATGTAACTGACAGATATGATTATTGTCCCTTCATGTGGTTTATCTTGAGGAGATGTTAATGAAGACATAATTTCATGCGCCATTAACTCCCAAATGCGTGCGCACGCACACGCACATGCACACGCACACGCACACACACACACACACACACACACACACACACACTCTCAAACTTCCCTGAAGAATCAGGTCATCTCTGAAATGATGCATCCTTCAATCTAAACATACACACAGACTGAACACATTCACTGTGCCTCATTACATCCGCGTGTGTATCCATGCCTGAACAGACCTAATGACTGAGGGGAGACACTCCACAGACTTACTGTACTCTACTGTATGCACCATTGCCTTTCTCCTCTGCCTCTGTCTGTGTGTATGTCTCTGTGTTTTCCCATCACAGTGTGTGTGTGCTGTGCCCTCGCTGCCCTACAGTATAGTGGAGGAGGATATTAAGCTAATGGTTTATTAAAACAAAATGTCATGTGTCAGTAAAGCCAAGGGAGGAGGAAAAGAGCCGAAGCTTATTAGGATTCATTAGGGGGTTCCAGTCAGTTACCATTGCTTCATGCACTAGAAAACCCAGAATGTCGTAGTGTAGATGTTTTTACCTGTTAAATGATCAGACATGTTGGCTCTGCTGTTCAATCTGATGCAATGTTAAGTGAAAGCAGGTGACTCATACTGTATTTGGTAAAATGGTGTACTCCCATGACAGGTTTGAACAGACTGGGGGTGGATATTACTCATAATTACTAGCAATGGAAGGAAAATACACTAGCCACAACAGAGTTTACATTAGAAAATTAACAAATCAGCAATATGTAAAACAAGGTTTTGATGTTAATTTCACCTTATGCCTCTTTTTTACTCCATGAAAGCTTTGAGCCAAAAATGAAAGAACAGAATGAACTGAATGAGGCTTTCTGGTAACAGGAAAAAAATGTTAATACTGAAAGGAATTTTGGAAATCATCCCAGTTGTGTTCAGTGATGTTCATGTTGTTCCAATACACATTCAATTTATATTATACCAGATCTACACACACAAAAAAACATGTCACAATGGACAAAATGATGTACAGTACAGTGATGTCACTACAGTGATTTTACTATTACAGTGATGTCACTATGGTGTATTTTGAGTAATAACACAACAGTGGCACAGTTCTAAATATGGCAATTGCTCCACTATGATTTCTAAGAAACAACAGTGATATTATCAGTTTCTTATACTCAAACTTTGGAAAGTTAAGTGATGTCATATGAAAAGAATCACTAAAGAGAAGTCATAGTAGGTATGCAACATGACATCATGACATCGGGTAAACATACCGTGCGTTCATGAGCATCAGAAAAACATTTTTCCCAGTGAAAACGTCATCATTCACGTCACTTCATGTGGGAATCGGAGTTGGGAAACTGGGGCCAGATTTTGCTAACAGTTTCCCAGTTGGTGACGCATTGTTGACAACTGACGTTTGATGTAGGTGACTTTGGTTCACTGAACATATTTCAATCACAATAAACTTATTTATTATGGACAAACGCCTCTGCTGAGAAACACACACAGACACAACATGTTTCAAATTATTCATAAATAGGCCTATGTATAAAAAAAACAACAACACCTTATCTTTGTCCTTTCCCGTTCATTGTCCTGCAGATAACAGAAACAAACACCTGTCCATGTGCTGTTTGTATGCTCGCAAAATAAACAGCAGAAAATCTTTGTTATTGTGGCCTCCATATTTTCACACACCTGATGCTAGGCTACGCCAACGACAGTTGGTGGCAGTCATGCAACAAGTTTTTATGCCAAACGCCAATATAACAGAAAAGAGAAGAACACGCATCCCGACCATGTGAACGCTGGCAGTCGGAAAAACAACGTAATCACGGGGGCGGTCCCTGATATTCCCAGGTGGCATGAACGCACCAATACACGCCACTTTCCTAAAGCCAAGTGGCATGTTATCTGTATGCATTTCGAGCTATCCGCATGTATGTCTGTGCCGTATACAGCGGACGGCAGTCTGCAATGTCAAAGAGTAAACATACACGCCACTTTCTAAAGCCACGTGGCGTGTTATCGCGAGGCTACGTGTTATCGCGGGGCTACGGTTGGGTTTAGGAAACGTCACACGTGGATTGGGTTTAGGAAAAGAAAACACGTGGAAAGGAAACGTCACACGCCAGAACCAGTTAGGTTTAGAAAAAGAACAACTGGGTTGGGTTTAGGAAACCAACAAACATGGAAAGGAAACATCACACACGGGACCTTACTCTCCTGGGTGAAAGTCCTGTGTTTTACCCATCCTCTACCCCAACTAACCTCCCTATGCAGATTTTTGGCCTTTCATACTACTCGCTACGGCATCAATTCACACGCAATCGCAAGGTAATGTAAGTCAATGGAGGCCAAACGGCGTTGATAAACACGCTAAAAAGCGAGTATGCGTCTTGATAACACGCCAATAATGGCATACAAATTGGTGTGTCATACATACGCCACTTCATGAGATCAGTCTGAGGTACACCTGACTGTAAACACCCCACCATCACCGAAAAGTGAAGGCTAATCATAGCAACCCCAACTTGGCATGGCAGGACTAGGACTAACTAGCTCCACACTGTAAAACAAGAAGAATGCCTTCTACATGTTTCCTCAACTGGCATGCATGCACACCCACACACCCACACACACACTACAAATGATCTATTATATATTTAACTTTGATTGATATCACAAGCCTCCTTTTTATGGGTACCAAGGCCAAGACGGCAGCAAAAATATACTATAATCCCTCCATGGTGCTTGCACTGGTTTTTGAATAAAGAACAAAAAGCGACGTCCAATGCTATTTCTCCCTGAACTGTTTTGAATCTGCCCTTAATTTCCCAGTCACGGTGACTAACCGTCCAGGAAATCCCTCTCAAAATGAAACAAGTGAATATGTGCTGCAGTAAATGTCAGTGCTCCGCTGATTGAATGCACGCCGACAGAGATAACTGTGGGGCAGCATGCTGTCAGGGCAGAGGAGCAGCCCAGTGACCTAGACTTACTCATCACACCCCCCCAGCACTGCTGGCCCACTAGCTAAAACCAAACCACTTCAGATTCACTTCAAATTGTATTATTTGTTATTCATTCTTAAACATTTTGTTACGAAAGAGGATTAGTATAACGCCACATGAGAAGAATTTATTTAAGTTCTTAGTTTAGAATTCTGAGAATAAAGTCAGAATTCTGAGAATAAAGTCAGGATCTTCTTTTTTTTTACTTAAAAAAACAACAACTCAGAATTTTGACTTTAAACTCAGAACTCAAATACATTTTTCACATATGGCCCTAATCCTATTCCATTGTGACCTGTTTGGAAAAGCATATTTTTTAATCATCATTTTTAAATGATTATCAAAACTGTGATTGCCTGAAATTTCTGGAAATCATTGCAACAACATGACAAATCCCTCTCATTTGGTACTCCAAGAAGCTTTCGCACACAAGAAGAATTATGTGCACCGGTGCGTGACCCAGACCTGAACTGTGCTGGATATTACAGATAGCAAATAGGTGCTTGCCATATAAAAGACACACGGATGTGTGTTTGTCATTGGAAACTTCAGTATTGCTGCTTTGAGGAACTTTTTTCACTATGAATAGTTCAAATTATTTATAGCTTTAAAAATATCTGTGGCTAATTTAATGTAATGTTTCCAGCATATACTGTGCCAACACATTGAACTGCTTTAAAAAATACTGCAAGGTAGACGTGTGCTGACCTAGTTGTGTAATAAAGCATTATGAGAATACAGAGCAAGGTCATCCAGTATTCATCTCATATAGTTTGTATGCTTCAAATTTGATTAGAGTCTATTAATTAAAATGTACAGTATATCATTATTTTGTTATTATAAATTGGCGTTCAAAATCCCACAGTCAGGGACCCAAATGCTAGCTACTAGAAAATCCCTCACTTTCCAAGGGCATATCTGCATTATTATATTTTATGTAAGAGGCAGTGAGGATGGTAGGCAGCTACATACACGGTGAAAGGGTTCCCAAAGGAGAGATGCCG
Organism: Zingel zingel; assembly: GCA_023566125.1. Lineage (NCBI taxonomy): Eukaryota > Metazoa > Chordata > Actinopteri > Perciformes > Percidae > Zingel > Zingel zingel. Next base: position 15,945,248 of record CM042337.1, read on the forward strand.
TATTTGAGCTTATTGACGCTGACCCAACTGATGCTAAGCTACATGTTCTGTTAACATATCTCCAAAATAAGACTGTTGGTTTGATTTCCTGCACTATAAAAATGACTATATATGGAGGTAGTATGAAAATGAGCTCTGCTTAGAAGTAGTTGGTGTCTGCATGTGCAGGATGTTGACAGCCCCATGTGACCAGAAACAGGTGGTACCCTCATTTCTATTCTGGGAACCATGCGCAGTATTTGGGCAACTGCACTTGTCTGCCAGTTCTATGAACATAAAGACCAACTTTAATGTCCACTACACTGTATGTTCAGCTGGGTCCATTTTGTTATCTATTTCAGCTATCTAAAACGTAGATGTAGATGCAGGGGGCAGGGAACCAATTTCTATATTAACATAAGACTCAGTAGACCAGAATGCAATACAAGACGTGTCTAGTTTAGCTTTTCTTTATTAGACTCTTTCCTCCAAATGTATACCCCTTTACTGTGGTTTATTGCAGGGCATTTTGAGAGGAAGTCAGTTTTAACACTTGAAATGATAAAGGCAGTTCCAGATTACAACGTAGTATAAAATGTAAACCATACCATCATCAAACTTTTCTTTTTACATAATAAACCAAAACACTGTGATATCTTATATATAAATGGGCAGAATTATCCTTTAAGATGTTTCTGCAAAATCTCACTTTGGCCCAAATGTGAGATTGGCAATGCTGCAGGCTATAGCAGAATGCAGGACACACACACACACACACACACACACACACACACACACACACACACACACACACACACACACAAACAAACACACACACACACACACACACACACACACACACACACACACACACAGCAGTCAGCCTAAAAAAAACTGGAGAAGGGCACAGGACCAAAGTGTGTAAACACCTCAGCTAATGTCACTGCACTGTCTCCTTTGTTTTGACCCTTTCAATCTCAGCAAGATGCATTTATTTGGACATAAAGAAATGGTAAAGATCAGAGGATAAAGGATTTAGGGATCAAGCATATATGATGATGAGCATATATATATATACATCATATAAATACAAAACTCACAACATTTTCAACCAGGTAAAATCTCTGTATCCTTCTAATTCAGCCAGAATTTAAATGAGGTCAAATGCATATGGTACAGAAATGGCAGTCAAATAGCAGAGCTATAGTGTGTAAAATCCCCCTGTCCCTTTTCTCCTGGCAGTGTTGTGTCCTGGAGGCAGAGCTCCCACACAACAGACGGGACTCCCACCACACAGCCTGCAGGGTGGAGCTGTCCCACTGTAAAAAAAGAAAGAAAAGAAAACGCTGCCAGCAACACAGAAAGTCCAATCACTTTGTCACAGAGGGGAGAGCTGATGCAGAACGCTGCTGTTTTCCCATTTTTATAAAAAAAAAAAAATAGAAGTGCTGCCATGTTGGGAAGTTAGCCTGAAGGCTTAGAGGTGAGGCCTTGAGACCAGAAGGGTGTCTGTTCACACTCTGAAAAAGATAGAAAAATGTGAATGTGGTGCATTATTGAGCCTGTAGGGAAATCTAGTTTTCATTTCACTTTTTTTCTGTGTCTTCTCATAATGATCTAGATGAAAGCTAATGTGTTTTCTCTGTCTTTGTATGCCCCAATACGTAGGTGTATTATGCACAGATAATGAGGGAAACTCCCAAAGCTGCTTACTAAAAAGAAGCAGCGCTTGGTACTGGGTTCACTGGGTTTATTGGTTTTCCTAATTGGATTGCTCCTAAAGAACAACCTTCATGTGTGTGACTCAATCAATACCTGCTCACAGTGTTCAGCTAATACAGAGCCCGAGGGCTCATTCACTGTAAGAATCGCGTGAAATGTGTATACAACATAAAGAATGGTGATACTAAGGTGTGTTGCCGCGTCACTTTGGGATCAAATTTAACCCTGCATGAGTAGCAGGATCCTTGACAGGCCCTTTATTGTGCTCTGACCCAGCAAAAATATTTTTAAAGCACATTTTGTATAAAGTGTAGGGAACATATTAATGATTATAAAACAGGTAACTCAAAATAAGCAATCTGATTGGTTCATTGGTGATAGAATAACCATGTACAACGGCTATGATTCAAATTCCTTTGCACAATAAGTATCACTCTGTGACTGAGAAAAAAACATGAGACTAACAAACTGATAGCGTGAGCTATTGCTTTAGTAAATTAACATGAGTAATTCAGAACTATATTCTAACTCCATTCTTAAAGTTTTATTTATGCAATAAATAGCCTATTTTCATGACTGTTTACTCATATCCTATTCTGTCTGTCTATATATGTACGTAAGACAAGAGAATGTGCCTCAATTTAAATATTGTATGTTTACAAAAAAAAGGTGTTATATATAATATAAGTATCTAGAGGATGGTCATAAATAAAGCATCCCAGTTTTAGGGGTTTCATTGTTGCGAATAAAAGAACAACAATAAAGAAAAGCTTTAGTGTAGGCCTATTGACCCTGGCTGGGAGTAATTATGATTATAGGCATCATATCTTCCCATTTTATAATTTAAGTAGGCCTACATAAAGAATACTATCTAATCAAGAGTATATATTTTTTAATGATTTCAAACTTATGCTGTGTAAAACAAATAGCCTATTTTTCAAAGGTCAAGTTCATTTAGAATATTATGCTACTTTAGCTTGGCTTTGGGCCTCAAACCAAACAAAATAACAAACTGAATTTCAATTCTGTCACCATTTCTTTATTTGTAAGACTGGTCTATGACTATTTTGTGGTTAATAATCGTATACTCTTCGCCAATCTTTCTTCAAATGAATGCTCATATACTGTATACATAGGTTCTTTAAGCATCCATTAAGCAAACAAGCTATAGCACTATGAGTTGACTTCCTGTCCTTTTGTGGAAACACGTGACATTTGTATTTTTTATTCATTTTTACACATCAACATAAACATTAAAGTAAATTCACTTTCTTCCAAATATTATGATGTTACAGTTTTTTTTCCGATTGCTTAAGCACTATTTTGAAAGCAGGGACCGGTTTTTCAAAATGATACACCCTTTGAAAAATGAAACACTCTTACAAAAACTATACACTAATTTATAAAAACCATATTTTGTTACCATATGAAACACATACGTGTCACATGACTTCATTCACTTTCAACCAGTTACATACTGCTGTTGCTAACCTAAAACACTTTTAGCAATTCTACTTCTCAGTGATTAGAGTACTGTAAATGAAGTACACGGAGAAGCTGCAAATATACAATAAGTTCACCAAACACTGCACAAAACCAGTGCTGCAGACCGAGGAAAATATCATTTATTTCCCTCCATATACCCAAATCAGTCAACTTGTCGACATGGACAATCACAACAAAACATGTCCCAGTAGCTACGACAGTAGTGTGCATAACACTGTTAGCTCAGCAAACAACAGACAAACATGAAATACTGTATCCAGTACAGGTTACAATTACAGTAAAAAGCAACAAACAAAAAAAAAAGATCTGAAAAAGTACAGAAAATACTAGACATTATCTCTTCGCCTAGCTGGATCTGGCCAGAGAATTTCATCAGCGTCACAGGTGATATATCCTCATTGGCAAGACAACATGGGAAGAACCGTCTTTACTGTAATGTCGAATCCATCCTTGCTGCAAGTCAACCTCTTCACAGGCATCCTCCATGGCCTGAATGAGGGGTATCTTTTCCTCTAACTCCTTCTCCTCCTGTGTGGATTCCCCCTTTCACCTTCCCTCTTCTTCTGACTCCTTTCATTTTGGTTGAAGGCAGGTGAACTTACCTGCTGCATTTGTATAATGCTTAAACCTGAATGGTGTGTCTACAATTAAGCAATCATGTGTTTACGCGCCTGATGACTGTGTTTCACAGATTGGCTCATAGTTGTGGTAATTTGACAGTCAGTGCTTTGGAATTGCAAGGAAGTGACATCATGATATATACTTATGTGTCTAATGAATACAAGTGTGTTTAGTTTTTTGCAAATCACTGTGTGTATTTTTTGCAAAAAGTGTGAAGCTGACATTGTGTTTATAGAGGTGCACATCTGGGCCAACGTTTGGCTCCTTGAGTGTAGGGTTTTGATAATTGTGTAATACTTTGGATTTCAGTGTGTGAGCATTGAGCAATCGTCAAAAACTGTAATTAATTTGTATGTAATTTATTTCATGTAAAAGTGGTGTTCAGAGAGCAGTCCAAAAGGGGGCGCCATCATGGAGGACAGGCCCTGCAGGCTGCTGTGTGGAGCGAGTCTCATCCGGACAGGAGGAGAGCCGCTGCCATTGGCTCCTGCGACGTTATAAATAGAGGCAAATGGCCTTTAACGGCTCAGAACAGGCGGAGACACCGGAGGAGGCAGTCAGGCAAGCTGGGAATCGCTTCTGTCACTTTACATCTCGACAAATCACACATATGCACACAGGATTGGACTTTTATACTTAATTCCGGCGGAAATCAATGAAGGAGAGACGCTCGTGTCAAAAACTATCTCTGAAATCCGGTATGGATCCCAGTCAGAGTGTGAAGTGTAAGATAGTGGTGGTGGGGGACAGCCAGTGCGGGAAGACTGCCCTGCTTCACGTGTTCGCCAAGGACTGTTTCCCCGAGGTGAGACCCTGCCAAGCCCGCACACTGATTAACATGATGCTAATTAACCTGGTTTTATTAATACACGGTACTAAACTAAACTAAACAGCTCGTGCTTGTATGGAGCTGGATGTGACAGATAGGTTGGTGCCCCAATAATGATGAACGGCACGCATTGAGTTTTATCTATATGATGCATGTATATTTAGTATGTGGTGTAGCTGTAATTCTTACAATAAATGCAGTAAAATAGGGACAGTTCTGTATACTAGTTGAGCATTGGCACTAGTTATTGTAAATGTAATAATGTTGTATTACTTCGCTGTTATAAGCCTCATTTTGGTAATTTTTCATTCAAAATGTTAAGATACAAACACTTGTTTTATTCATGTTTCCTGCAGAGCTATGTCCCCACAGTGTTTGAAAACTACACAGCCAGTTTTGAAATCGACACGCAGAGGATTGAGCTCAGTTTGTGGGACACCTCAGGTAATTATGCCTTCCATCACCTCTCTTGTGTGCTTCATGTTAATGTCTTTCATGACATTGCAAAATCAGTTCTGGTGAAATGTTCGGACATGTCCAAACATGCACAAACCCCATGTGACTCCTGTGGACATGCAAAATGCTCTCTTGCTGGGTAGAGAGATGATCAAATAGAGGTCAAATTGAACACTAACGCTGAGGTATTTCCGTAAAATGTCCAGATCATAAGATATAAAGAGACCCAGGCTTACATGTTTGAATAATGAAATGAATCTGTAACTCATTTTAATCAATAAAGCTGGGTTAATCCTTTCTCATAGTCTGGAATTGCTGTCCCTACAAGCCAGGCACGTTCCCCCTCAGAATAGAAAATGGTTCACCTTTTACCTACATGGAAACGTTTAGTATAATAGTTCAGTGTTAACACAGAAATGCATCAAAGTGCTGGATTTGATTTATGAATTATTCCCAGCTGAGAAAAGCTAAAGCAGAAACCGGAAAGGAAAGATAATGATAGGCTGAATGGAGCGTACATTCATACATCTGGAGAACACACTTTCAAATTCTTCCCACTGCGGTTTTTTGGGAAAGTTTTGTTGTGCAACACGTGTACTGGCTCCCAAGATTTTATCACTTGTTGGTTGGACTTTATGTTCAGGGTCCAAACCAGCTGCTTGTGTGTGTGTGCGTGTGTGCGTGTGTGTAAATAAACCCACATTCCCATCCATCAATGCCCAGCAGTGAAAAGCACAGCAGTGAGCATGTGGTGTGTGTGATGGGCGGGGACAGGCCTACAGCCAGCTGTTACGGGTCTCTAGCCTGGAATTCCTGAGCGATGTCTGAGTAACTTTGTCAAACTCTAAAGATCAGCGTGAATCAAAGCAAAACTACAGAGTCAATTTACGAATCGTGATTTTGCACAAATGTTACAGCTGAACCTCCTTTAAACAGCAAAAGCAGCACAAAGTTACATTTTTGGTGTGTTTTATACTTGAAGTGGAAAGGCGAAAAAATGAAAGTTGGCTAGAGTGAGAATTTTGTTTTATTACACTGTGTTGGCCGACTGCCTGGAGCCATTTTTCTTCTTTGCTTCATAAAACAGCAAGGGGGGGACGCCATTCCTATTAGATCAGTGGGTCTGAGATGGAGCCAGACCCCCCATCCCCTTCAATCCTTAACCCCACCCAGCATGTGCACACACACACACACACACACACACACACACACACACACACACACACACACACACACACAGTGACTGATTGATACAGCTTTTGGCTTGACTGGTCCCTTTGTAGAGACACCCATCAGCCATAGCCAATCCAATCGATCCCTTATCTCCTGAGGTGTGCTGGGGAGGTGTGTGTGTGTATGTGTGTGTGTGTGTGTGTGTGATCCCAGCATGCACTAGGACAAAGACCAGGAGGATTTATACAAGAGAGAGGTGAAGACAAACACTCTGGACTGCCAACCCCCTCCCTCACAAACACTCGCCTACACACACTGTAGTGGTCTTTGTTCTGCAGTGATGAGTGGCCTAATGAGATGGCTGGCGCGTGAGTGTGTTTAAAAGGGAGGGAGATGGGAGTAATTCAGGTCATTAAGGTAAATGCCTGCCAGTTGCATTGCCTTCCATTTGTCCCCCACCCTGCTTGTCTCTACAAGCTTTGTTTCCCAGGCCTCAGGGTGGGGCCCGTTGGGGCCGAGGAGCAGCCTTTGATGCTTCGCATGTCTTTCACCAGCAGAGGAAGCGGTTTACGCTGTCTGCCTGCATGTCTAAATGAGCTGCAAAGGTGTTTGTGCAAGAGTTAAACAGGAGGACAGGAAGACAGGAAGGTAAACAGAACAACCCCTATGGCCCAGTACCTGTGTGCCTGAGGCCTCTTCTCATTGTCCTGAGTTGAAATGAGCAAAAGTCAAACTCAAAACCTGTAAGAAAATAATCTCAGGCAGTGTTGCAACTAACAACTATGTCCATTATTAAAATGTCAGAAAATGGGAGCAACAATGTAAAACCTACCCATCACACTTTCCCAGCCCAAGGGTCCAACCCAAATATATTTAATTTACAGTCATATACAACAGAGAAAAGCTACAAATCCTCACATTTGAGAAGGCAACAACAATTTCATTCTTTTTACAATGTATTGATGCTTAAACCGGCATACGTTTGTTTGGCTGAATGGGGGCAGCACAACAAGCTGTAAAAACAACGCTGACATACTTATGGCTAATGACTAACGCGTTAGCAAACAGTTGCTTATTTACACAGCCAGCAGATATGGAGCAACATTAGCATTCATTTAGGGTCATGTCTCTGACCACTGGATACATGTAAATCCAGTACTCACTCTAGTTTTAGATTTGGTTTGTTGTTCATCAGCAACTAGGGAAAATATCTGTCTCTTTAGCTGCTATGTGTTCCACTATGTTCACAAGCTAGTCTCTAACTGTGTCTGCGTTTACTCTGGAAACAGCTGTTTGTTGTGTCTGAAAATGACGCTACGTGAGGGGTGAGAATAAACCAAAACAGTGTTCTTTCATTTTTCAATCAATCAACTAAACGTATGAGTGCTAATCCCAGGCTCATGGAAGATTGGTTCAATCAGATTTGACACCTTTGCACTAGTGAAATATTCACAATGTGCTTATGTTGCAGTGGACTGCACGAAAGAACTTAGTACTCCAGAAATCAGTGTGAGGTCGGTGTTTGTTCCAACTTTCTTAGGCACTTTCCCAAAGCTAGGACAAATAAAAGCTTCAATAAAATCTCATAAGAAAAACACAGGAACTCTCAGGCATTTTCACATCAAGGACTCCCAAAGAGACCTACGTGTTAGACCCCATGGATCTCATTTGTTAATATTTATCCCGAGGAACCTAAAGGGAAAGTTCTTGTTGTTTTTTTGTTTAGTGCTGATTTGAACAGCTGCCAATTTTGCACATTAAAAGATGACCCACTTTGAGAAACAGGAAGAAAGTCAGATAAAGGAGTTTTTAATGATAGAGGATAGAGCAGTCCGGATTATCATTTCCTTCTGTAGCTTCTAGAGCATGTTGCATGTGCGGTTTTGCCTGTAATGCTGGACAGCTGAACTATGGGACTTTTTCATGCACTCAGTAAGACCCCTCTGCTGCTCATACACACTGTGCCCCCTCCATTCTTGTGTCGGCAGCCATTGTTGCATTGGATCACATTTCTGGGCTCAGCGAATTGGAGCCGCATGTCTGGCATTCCTCAGACTAAAGGTTTTTACTTCCTCCTCTACAAAGACCCCTATTGTACCCAGCAGGCCCAGATCCTTAGCGGAGTGAAAGAGAAGTGGCATGGTTCACTAAAGCCTTACCTCGTTTCCAAGGGGAAATTGAATCACACTGGAATTTGCCGACTGGTGAGAGAGCCTTGAGCAAACAGTGGTGATACAGTATATGAACTAAAGGACAGTGGAATCCTGGAAGAGATTAATAGGCTTCCTGTCTGCTAATGTCACGGAAGGACTTTCTGTGTGATCTTACACCTGACATTAAAATCTCTGTCCGGTGTTGACACTGAACACCTTGCACTCTTGGCCCTCTGTGTCCTTCTGTTCCTGTTTGAATGCACATGTTGAACTTCAATTGTGTGTTGTAATGTGGAGTCGTACTTGATTCACACTTTGTTAATGTGACCTCAAGTGTCATTAACACCCTCAGAACTCATTTACGTAGATCTTTATAGTGTTTAGGTGCATTCACATGTGGATGTTAGGAGGGGTTTTTTTACGTTAGAGATCTGAGAGATGAATGTCTTGTAGTTACATAACTACTAAATCATAAATCAAGGAGTTATGGAAGAAACAACCGTTTACACTAAGGCTGAGTGTTCCTTTTTTACATAGACTTTGTTTCAATGTTGCCTGATCAATCACAACTTTGCTGATTATTTATTATAACATTGTATTGTAACATATACTGTCACTCATAACATATTTTATCATAAAATGTATCGTTGCATATCGTCATGCATCGTTGCATATCGTATTGTATCGTTGCATATCGTATTGTATTGTATCGTTGCATATCGTATTGTATCGTTGCATATCGTATTGCATCGTTACATATTATGGTATCGGTACATACCGTATTACATTGTTACATATCGTATTTTATCGGTACATACTGTAACGAATATCTTATCTTACAGTAACATCGTATAGTAACATATAACATAACTTATGGTAACGTTACATATCACATCGTAACATATTGTAGCGTAATTTCTCATCATGGTAACTCATTGTATTGTAATGTAACACATCATATCTTACTGTATTCATATCATATTAGTTGTTAGATACCTTTTCACATTTGACACAGCAGTGATTGCAGCAGCAATTATCTTGGTAACCACAGCAACAACAGCTGATCTTTGTTCAGGTTACTTCAGTTTAAATTGCTGTCTTCTCCACTGTTTGTGTTAAATGTGTCTGGCTGGTGAGAGGTTACATATTTAGGCTCAGTGATGTGGGATGGCTGGACGTGCCTGTCGCGGTTTGTTCTTTCCACAGGTGTCCCTGAAGGCTTAACGCCTCTCCACACACATTCACACACACACACACACACACACACACACACACACACACACACACACACACATGCTCTCACCGCCTCCCTCTGCTCACTTCTGCTCAGCTATGTTAGCTATGCAGTAAACCAGCAGGCCTGCAGACCTGTTGCCATACCTCCAGACTGTCAGTCGCAGCTGGCTTACCTCAGAACTTTGTGCGTTTGTACATTTCTCTGTAAGCCATTTGTGAGAAGGCTTCCTACAGAGTGGGATGTCTTCATCATCATGGAATATCTTAGAACTGTATTCCACAGGGCTACCCCCTTGTTGTGATCTTAGTCGTATCTGATTTCTTTAGTCAATTAGTCATTTTTCATGCTGAATGACTTAGTTTTAAGAACTTAAGAGCACATCTCTAGCAAACATGAGATTTAAAATGGTGCTTTTGCATCTTCTTTGTGGAGAAACTCAGTTTTACAGATCTGTCGATTTAATCAATTAGTCGACAAAATCGTATCAGTGTTAGTCGACTAAGAATTTCTTTAATCAAGGACAGCCCTAGTTTTCCAGACATCAGGAAATATCAGATTCTTTTTTTTTTGTTTGGTGGAAGTCAGGAAACATCTGGGAATCTGATTTCTGAGTCACATTACATGAATAGAGTTGAATGTACTTTCCAACTTGTTTCATGTGCATTTACTGCATTACGTGGGGCTTTTCCTTCCAGCTGCTGTGGAAACCAGCCTGGAAAAGCACATTAACAAACCAGAAAGGAAGAACATTTTTACATTTGGGAAGAGTTTCCGCTTTTGTTATGGAAAGTCCTTTAGGTTTTCATCAGTACCACATTGGAAGTTTGGCGTTGTCTCACAGTATACTGTATCGCCTCATGTCATTGTGCGTTCATTTGCTGTGTGCAAGACACAAAGGAGCTGTTTAAGAGAAGGCGAGAGGGCTGGAGAGTGTGTGTATCGATGTGTGTTTAAAGGGCGGACAGGGAGGACAGGGTGTGTGTCTTCCTTCCAGATTTAGAGATCCTGTGGGAGAACAATGACAGGAGCTAATTAGATGATGGTCACCAGGTCTTGTGTATGTGTGTGTGTGTGTGTGTGTGTGTGTGCTAGCTCTGGGATTTCCTCTTATCTTTCTGGTTGGCATGAAGATGACCTTGAAGCGGAGTTTAGTCTCAGAGAAGGCCTAATTCAGTTACAGTATGACTCCGCTATAAACAGCAGACAAGAAAGGAAATGTCTCGGATTAAAAGTCTCCTGAAAACCATTAACAGACCTGCGCACACACACTCTTCAACAAGCCACATGCAAATTTTGATCCTCTGTGAAAGTTTCCAGTTTGTGTTGTGCAGCTTGAAGTGGTTTGCAGAGATGCACTCCGAGGAGTTTCAGCTATAACTGCTTTAATCTCCTGGTAAATTAACAGGAATATGTGCAGAGACACACTGAAACCAAGACCACACACACTGCACCCAGTAACTCAGATATGTGTGTTTTCCCCTTATTGGGTTGGTAAAAACAATCAATTCATTGTCAAATGTCAACCGACTCTACAGCTTACCCTTTCAGTCGCAGTCTTATTTTTCCAGTGATTGGTTCCAGGCAGAAAAAAAAAGAAAAACCTTCAAACAATGCAATGCGGTCATGATTGATTGTGAGAGAGCCATGAAAATGGGAAATAAATTCTTGTGGCGGGGTTCCCACATTCCTCTTCGCTTTGTACTTCCTTTGCCGTGTTTGATTGCTGCCCAGAGTCAGGTCTTTTTGTTTAGGTGGTGTCACCTATCGGACGGCTTTCTAAAAGATCCTCAGGGATTGAGTGGGAAAGCACACAGTCATTGGGAAATAACAAGCCTGTTCCCATCTTTAAGACATTATGTTTAACTCAAGACATCAAAATAATTTATTCTGTGTAGTTCCTGGCATCCATACTTTGTTACATAGTTTTTGAAATAGTAAAAGGCATTAAGAAACAGAAATTAGCTGCATCTTGCATGGTCTGTGTATCAACATTTGGGAATGTAACACTGAATTCATGGTTTGAGCCGATTGAGACAATGACCTAGCCTGACAAGCCAGACCCACATCAAGATGTTGGGTCTAGGAACTCACCATTGGCAGGGCTCAATCCAAGGGGTGGGATAAACGGTTGTCTTAATTCCCTCTGCACGCCAACGGAGCAACGCTAGTTGATAGATTAAACTTTTGCCGTGTCCGGTCGGCAAAACTCCGAACACAGCTTCCTTTTTAAGAATGACTTCCAGAGTCGCGGCCAAAGCCGATTCGAAAAACCACTGTTCGCCAACAGCTAGAGCCATCTTCTTTGTTTTCAAGTAGCAGGTAACCGTCTCAACTCTGCCGTCCTTATGTTAAGCCCACCAACTCTATACATGTGATTGGCCTGACCAGAATTTGTTTTTTCGAGTACTGGCATTAGTAACAACTAACAACTAATTAGTAACAACTAATGCCAGCAGATACTAGTATAGTATTTTTTTTTTTTTGGGGGGGGGGCATTTCTGCCTTTATTAGATAGGAAAGCTGAGATATGAAAGGGGAGAGAGAGGGGGAAGACATGCTGGAAAACCGTCACAGGTCGGACTCGAACCCTGGACCTTCTGCATCGAGGAATAAACCTCTGTATATGTGCGCCCTCTCTACCAACTGAGCCAACCGGCCACACTGCCTTGTATACTTTAAAGCACGTCACATCAATATCTTAATTTCCTAAATTGAGAGCTGAGCAACAGCTCGTCCTGTCAATCTGTGAAAAAAATATTCATTTTGCTATTTATAACTAACGTGTGGGATGTGGTTGTCTACTTTCAGATTAATTGTCAAGTTCTTTGCAGTTGACCTTCGGCAAAATATTGATTGTTAGATGCACAACCCTGATCAAACTGAGAAGTTATGTCAAATATTAATTTGTATAACATTTAAGTATTGTTGCACTCAATGGGTGTAGAGTTTTCACAGTATTGTTTATTGTCCCCGTTGGATGGAGCAGTAACCTAACCGGCCCATTTGACCCCTCCCAGACAACTCTGGCTCAAACACAGGGAATGTGTGGACATAGATATGGTTCAGATTTCTGTATGCAGCAGCGGCACATTTATTGTGCGCACATCAGCTATCGTCATGCTTTGTTGTGCGAGGCCCAGGCCTGGAAGGAAGCGCAGATTGTATAAACGGTGTCGTCTCCCATCCAGACTGTTTAGATTAGGAACACTAGATGTGTGTGTGTGTGTGTGTGTGTGTGTGTGTGTGTGTGTGTGTGTGTGTGTGTGTGTGTGTCACATTCCTGGTTTTTCTCCACAGCAGTGTTTAGAAACGACCTCCCAGGGGAACCTTCAGTTACCAAAAACAAAATTCTCCAGATTCTTGGCAGCCGTTTGTGTGTGGTCAGCTCTTGCTTTCATGTGATCTAGACTCACCTTGACATGACGCCACCCTTCCCCCCTCTCCCTCCTCTCCCCCTTCCTCTCTGGAGACCCTTCAGTCTGCCGGAGAGTTGGGCGTCTCCCTCACATATGGTATCAATTTTGAGCATGGGAGTCATTTCCTCGCTCTGAAGTTCTCCGTTTCTCGGGAGAGGATTTCTTCAACAAGTCATCTCGTCGTAGTCAGCACATTCTTTCGACTGATGCGGCATTATTTGTTTTTCTCGAATGGTTACTATGGATGGCTGAGCTGCAATCATGCCATATGAGAATAACTGTCAGAAATGCTTTAGAGTTAAAAGCGATGATTTGGCTGCGTTCATGCATTCAAAAGAATTTTTTTTTTTTTGTTGCTGACCCTCACTTTAATGCAGTGAAGACTTTTAGGCCTCCCAGGAAAAAAGTTTCTTCCACTATCACAGTCTTGAATTGGGAAACATGCTAATCCATCCTTGTGACAAAAGTACTGTACCTGGGTAAACCTGGGTGTATGTACATTTGTGTGTGTCCATGTCCTTGCCCAACAGCTCTAAAAACCAAACCAGTTGCTCTGCATTGTGTGTGAATACAGTTTGAGCTTCTTTTCTTCCTCTGTTTCAGGATCTCCGTACTACGACAACGTGAGGCCTCTCTCCTATCCCGACTCTGACGCTGTCCTCATCTGTTTCGACATCAGCCGCCCTGAAACACTCGACAGCGTACTGAAAAAGGTTTGTTCCTCTTTACTGACACATTCATTCATGAAGCATTGATCGAGCCTTTGATGAGCTCAATAGAAGTCTTTTAGCCCTTAAACTCTAAATATTCCACCACTGTAAAGTCTTTGATTTGGTTTGATCCGCTGACAAAGGCCGCGTCTACAGTCAAGAGATGTTCCTGTAGCCTCAGTCACGTCAGATCTTGTGATGTGAGGATGTAAAGCCGTAGTGTGACTGGAGGGTCGCTGGGTTGAATCCCCGGAGCGGCTAATAGAAGTAACGCTCTCACACACTGACTGACTTTTAAACTGAGGTGTAGCCGCCAGTGACTCACATGGAGCTAACGTCTGATAACTGTGGTCACACTGGCTGACTCCCACATGTGTGTACTGAACATAAAGCAAGACATGCAGCATCAGACAGGTCATCTGACTGGTAGAAGGCTTTGACTGTACTCAGAAAAAAGGTTGCTAAAAATGTAAAATCATTGTTTTTCGACAGTAAAACGCACCTGGTAGTGCTCTTCTTTTGTAAGGAACTTCCTGTTTTTATGGCGTGTTTTTGGAGCTGTCCATAAAAGTTACAATATGAGCGAGTTCACTGTGTTTACCGTAACGTTGTGTTAGTCACAGGTCCTGTTTCAGACAATGAGGGTCTAGATTAGAATTAGCATTGGTCTCATTGGCTTTTAGTCAAGTGGTGTTTGTGCAGACAGAAAGGGACAGACACATTTTACAAAGCAACTTCCTCTTTGAATGTTGATGAACTTGATCCCCTGACCAGCCAGCCAGCCAGCCAGCCCTGAGGCACATGAGCCTCAGATTAAAGCCCCTGGAGAAATACCATCGATCACAGAGCATTTATTGTTGTCAGGGAGGAACATGGGGATTATTTGTAGTTCCCTTCCAGGAAGTGGCAGCTTTAACCTTTGTACTTAAAGGACGGGTGATGGAGGTGGGGGGGACTCATGGGATATTGTGTCAGGTCATTCTGGCCAACATGCATATTTTAACACTTAAATAAATAAATAAATAATACTTTTAAAACATCTGGCTTAGCTTGGGTTTTTTTCATATGTGGTCTATCGAGTAAATGGGAGCAACATTTTGAGCGTTAGATAATTTACCATTTTGCTTTTTCCTGTTGAATCAATTAAGAGGAAACATAGTTTTCTCTCCGAGTGTTGCATGATGCAAGCTTTTGTCTTTCTCCACAGTGGAAAGGGGAGATCCAGGAGTTTTGTCCCAACACTAAGATGTTGTTGGTTGGATGCAAGTCAGACCTGCGCACCGACCTGAGCACACTGGTGGAGCTTTCCAACCACAGACAGACACCAGTCTCTTATGACCAGGTATGCAGATCAAAAGTGTTGTAGATGACAGATTTTAAACGGCAGATTTGAATGTAACATGCGATTAGCAAAGCAGTTTTGTGACTGGAATCATTCGTGAATCATCGCTCATTGTTATTTAAGCCATAACTGATCCCTGAGAGAGAAAATCCTGTCATCATTGTTGACGTGAGTACTTTAAAAAATGCGTCAACCTGACCCGCAAGCCTTTTATTCCCCTGGTGACCATATTTGACCTCTTCCTCCCCAGGGTTCCAACATGGCCAAGCAGATCTCGGCGCCTTACATCGAGTGCTCGGCTCAGCAGTCGGAGAACAGCGTCAGAGACATTTTCCACGTGGCCACGCTGGCTTGCATCAACAAAAACAGCAAAAACGTCAAGCGCAGTAAGGCCACCCGCAGCAACAAGAGGATCTCACACATGCCAAGTAGGCCTGACCTGGCGGCTGTGGCCTCGGACCTCCGGAAGGACAAAGCCAAAAGTTGTTCAGTGATGTGACTGATCAGACTGAGGGGGATTAGATTGAGAACGAGGACAGCGCACAGTGCAAGCAGGAAGCTATGGGGCAACGCTGTTTCCTGCATGCTAAAGACCCCTTATTTGTCTAGAAAGGGGTTTTATAAGCTTCAATTCATGTACACGTTACTGGAATACTCTGCACCAGTAAAAACTCAATACGTAGTAGCGTCCCAATCCATGTGGCCCCCCCCCTGCCCCACCGGACGAGGAAGCTATCTGTCAGCGAGCTACCTGCTCGGGGAAGTGACCTGCTTCCTCTGGGAGGACAGAGCGGTCAAGGCTTTCCACACCAGCAGGAAATGAGCAGGAGGAGTGATGTCATTTAGGAGACGCTTATTTGTAAAGGATGGGTTTAAGAACATGGGATCTTTTGAATGAGAGCCAAAGTCTGTGATGGGGGGTTTCCTGCCTGGGAGAAGAAAAAAAACGAGGAGCTGCTGTTTGTGCTGGATCAGAGACTTTTTGCTCGGAGGGCTTGTACACCAACTCGTCACTGTAGTTTGGAACTGATTCACTCTCTCCCCCGCCCCACCCCACTCCTGTAACTGTGTAGTCTGTGTGCAGAGGACATTAGAAGAGCAATTTCTCAGTCCTGCACAAAGGAAACCTGATGCTGTGTATCCCATGTCTCTGATATCTCGTCGGTATAATGTGAAGTCATTGCTGTGTTACTGCATCATTGTTTAATTTTAGCTTCATCTTGATGAGTTTAAACCATTGAACAGCTAATCCTAGGAGCGGTTCTTTGAGTTTATAACAGCTTGTTTGTAGCAGTCAGACAGCCATACTGTGCCCGTTTATTTCACCTCAACAGCTATAGATAAAAAGACTGAAGATAGATTATCTAAACTGTATCCAATGACACATTTGTGGACTCTTCTGTATCACTGTGGAGCTGTAAGCAAAATGACTCAAAGCTGAAGTCAGACTCCAGGATATGACCCACACTTCCTCAAGTCCTTGTGATGAACGAATGCAATTTGGCCCTTTTAATTAGTGACACTGTTTTGAAATGAAAAATAACTTGCATAACATGTTTTAAAACCCTTAATGGATCGGAAAGCTTTAGTTGACCAACACACATGGACTAATTGTGTAAAATGTGACTATCCTAACAGGCTGACAGCTAGTTTGTGCTATGAGTCATTTTCCCACTGCACTTTAGGGAGGGAGTGTAAATGAAAGCAACAACTAAAGCTCTTTGCTTTGCATTTCCATGAAGTGTTCAGATTCTGCTGTTTGGTAAAATCCTCACCCAGGCCCGGGCACACCAGCAACTACTTGGTTAATCAAATAATTGTCATTTTACGCTACTTTTTAACAGTTTATAGACTACATGACTGCTCGAGAAAATAATCGGCAGATTAATCGTTACTGAAAATAATCGTTAGCACTACTTCCTTGAATGACTTGGTGTACAATACTGAGCGGAGGGGGAGTAAACGACAGACAAAAAATTAAAAGAAGCTCATGGAGCTAATGTGTCTGATTGGCGTTAGCTGTCTGGCTAGCTTGTTAGCGGTTTAGAGCTGCAAAGATTAATCGATTAGTTGTCAACTATTAAATGAATCACCAACAATTTTGATGATCGATTAATCAGTTTAAGTACACTGTAACTATTCTCTGATTCAGTTTTTTAAACGTGAATATTTTCTAGTTTCAGTTTCTTTGAGTTGGGGACAAAAACAAGACAGGATGTCATCTTGGGCATCCTGTTTCACCATTTTCTGACATTTTATAGACCAAACTAATCGATTAATCATGAAAATAATCGTTAGTTGCAGCCCTATTGAGAGGTTACATATTTTGTGAAGACGAGGAAAATAATTTTGCTGTTTCACTTTCTGGTGTGACCGGGCCTTCGCTTAAATTGTAGTTTAGTTTTATTTTCCTTACATGGTTCAAAATTAGGTCATTTCAGTGTATAGGTTCCATTAACCTTAATTTGAAATATGTCATCATGTAAACAACAAATGGGTGTTAATTTGAAAATGAGACTTTGTCTAAAGTCTTGACAAACAGTGTTGTTTACAGTGTAAATTTGTGTTTTCTTTCCTCTGACAGTGCAATTAAGGAGCTGTTTAAATATCAAAGGCATTGATGCACTTTTAATGTAACTTCCCATAATCTTGTTGCAAATGCCGGTGCTGTCACATTTGGCAGCTCAGTGGCCCAACTCTTATCTTGATTTTCTGACCTGTCTCTCCCCCGTGTACAGTATCATGTTTTCTTGAATGTTGATGTCCCCTTCAAATGTCATTGCCAATGTTGTTGCCGCAATATTTATTGAATTATATATTTTCCCTTTAGAATAAATGTAAATGGAATTGAAGAGAAGTGTGTTTTCTGTTCATTGAGAGAAAACATGTACCTTGCACAGCAGCTGGATTCTCACAAGATCACATACACACGAAAATCCCTCTAGTCAGGCTTCAAGTGAAAGACCTTGTGTCTGAACAGCAGCGGACCGAAGCAGCGTCCGGTGAGGAGCTACTGGCAGCTCTGGGCGTGGTTAGGTATGTATGACCGCCGCGACTGTTCGTTAGACAGACGATACGTGATAGACAGATTGTTCATCCAATCACCTGCCATGTGTTTTTTTTTTTAAAGTGCCTGCCCTTTTCCAAACAGTTACTACAATAGTTCACAACAATAACTGCTTCTCAGATGTTTCTGTGTAGGGCTGCACGACATGAGAAAAATATGGGATATGCGATATCGTTGAATATCGCGATAACGATATTACTTGGGATAAATAGACGGATAATAAAGTGTACTCAGTTCTGGCTTTCTGCTGCTTCCTGCATTCTGCTAAAATACAACAAATTGCTTGTTGAATTTAAAACAAATGAAAGGAAATCTGGAGTCTTTCGCAATATGTCGCAGCCTGTATATTTGCGCCAGTTGATATTACAATGACGACAAAAAAAACTAAATATTGTGCAGCCCTAGTTTTGAACCAAAGTGTACCAAACCATCTGGAGGTTAAGAAAACATGACGTCAAGTAGTAAACTGAAGCCATAGTAGTGTGACCTTTCAGTCCACACGTTATCGCTTTACCAGAGCACCTAATTCACTTATAGGAAGCACACCTGTCTTCCATTTAAAGCAAGTTGGTTGTGTTGATGTTGGCACGGATCGTATTCTTCTGAACATTGCGTCATTGGGTTCTCACAGATGTCACACTTTCCTCTGAGCTGAGGTAATGGCAATCATTTCTGCACAAGTTTAGGCTGCTGTCAAGGATACTTTTTTGTATCTCAACGTTGAATTCATATAGAAAGAAATGGCTTGAATCAACCTTCACATAAATTAGTGTATGCATACAGGGTGTTTCAATTGTAAACGATAGGGATCTTGTGCAAACACAGGAATCAAAAATATGGGTCAAAGCAGGTAAAATAAATGCTCTCAACCAAAAATCTCAAACACCTGTGGTGTAAACAACTTAATTCCAGGTACACACTGTAAGTGTGTTTATGTAAAGAGCTTTGCAATCATAGACATTTCTGAGAGTAAAATTGGGCATGCAATGCCTCATGAAGGAATGCAAAATGTTTTCCATAAGGCCACTGCACCGGCTCAGGATATAAAAAAATGCTATACAGCAGTTAAGGAGAAAAAAAAATCAACTTCCTCATTTAAAACAGGAAATGTTTTGCAAAAATAGTCTTGCTTTAGGAGAAGAATTTCATCATCAGTTGTCTACTTCACATTAAATGCACAAAAAGAGGCTTTGGTATTATTTATCAATTCTGAATTTGAGGTATACACCTAATTCAGACACCTAAACTCAAGCCCCGTTTACACGTACATGCTTATTTTGAAAAACTGAGACATTTCCCTTCGTTTGTGCCCTTTGTAAACACGCAAACGGAGAATTCTCCTCTGAAAACGAGTCTTTCTAAAAACTCCGGCCAGAGTGGAGATTTTTGAAATCTTCATTTGCACGTTAGCATGTAAACTGAGACAAACGGAGGTTTAGGCAGCCGAGAGAGAGAAAGAGGAAGTAATTGATGGATTCTGATTGGCTAACGTGGGCTTGACCTTCTTGTTACACCGCCACCTACAGGTCTGGCATGCTCTTGACGGCATTGACGGCATATATACACGGGTACATGTAAACAAACACTTTTCTGAAAACTGACAGCTGTGCTCGATGTTATTTTTGAAAACGGAGAGGTTGAAATGTCCATTTATGAAAATAGCCGGCCACGTGTAAACGTAGCCTCAGAAAAGGTACATTCTGGCTGAGTAATATTTAGTTTTCCTTAATTCTTCAATTTGACTCATGAGGACAAAGGACACACCTGTGATGTATTGTTATGATTGCACAGGTGCAGCCTATATAAGGCCTGTTGGTCTGTAGCACGCAGACAAAGCCATGCAGCTGAAATGTATTGGTGGTTTTTAGCCTTTGTTTGCTGTCTCTGACAACAGTTTTTTACATGTGCATTACACCAACATGCCTGGAGTCAATTATGTTAGAAACCAGAAATATAGCCAATTTTCCAAGTTCACTTGCGCCCTCATCCAGACTGTTTAGGGTGTTTTTAAAAAAGAAATGTTTAATGATCCAGTTTAATAGAAATGAGATGTGAGCTTGTGACAGGAAAGTTTATTGATGCCTGGGCGTGGAATAATTGGGTGGAGAATGAGCATTAGTCATGTTAACAATTCTGTAAATCCTCTGCTATGCCCTTTTCTTTGTACATGCATCACTGCATTAGCTTGATTTATTGTTGATGGGACAAAAGCCTATTTTCTTTCAGTTGACTCAAGACTTTTCAGCTTAAACCCTGGTCATTAAGTCATTTTCAGATACAAATACACCAATTAAAAAATGATGATATAATTCTTCAAAAGTATCATCCCAATTTAATTTTCACAATCATTAGTTAGGGCTACACTAGCACAGTTAAACAATAGAGTGAATCCAAATTTAATTTAGTTTTTTATGAGCAAAAGAAACAATTTTTGACAATTTAAATTAAGTTTAATCAGCTTTATTTTTCATTTCATAGTTAAAATGTGTTTAAGATACCTTCTCAGCTTTAAATGAACTACTGTGTGGCTACATTAAAGTGTGCTAAACACATGAGGGCTGATTGTGGTTCTACTCATGTTGCCTTTATTTAGAAAAAAAAGAGTGCATTGGTATTCAAGATTACTTAATCCAAGATTAACAAATCAAATATGTAGCTGCGTTCAAAGAACCAAATGAGGTGGATAAGAGTGAACAAGATCATTTCAGCTTGCTAATGTAACGTTGGCTGAAAGAGGGGCGCCCAGCTTACTGAACACACAGGAAAGAACTGTAGCTGGGTTAAAATAGTTTAGTTTTTACACAGCAGAGTTAACTTATCACAGCTTCAGCTCTACAGTATGGCAACATGTCATTCTTTTTGGAAAAACAAGTTAGACTTGAGTCCTTGACAGTCTTGACATGTCAGTGAAAAGCTGGTTTTGTACTAACGGAACAAAAAGCTCATTGTAAGTCAGCCTACATCGTCCCGTCAGCTTGAAAAGCTACAATATCACTGGAATCAGACAATGTCGTACAGGCCGTGGTAAATTCCCCGGGGCTGCCTAGCATGCAAACTGCTTTTCCTCACACAGCAAGCCTATATATCACGCAATGACTTCATCACATATATACGGTCTAAGATGTATGAGGTTGTCAGGAGCAGGAAAACAGGGCTGTCAGGTGAAAAATAAATGTCAGAGATGAAAGACGCTGCATGCATTTCAAGCAGCATGCATTTTATATTAGATTTAAGCCTCATTTGTATAGTCTTAAGACTAATTTCTTATATTTCTAATTGGACTGACATACCGCGGCTACAATATCCATATAGAGTAACAGCCCTAATAAAAAACTGTTGTATGTAAGTTTATTCTTTTTATTAGCCAAATTAAAGGAATAGTGCAACATTTTGGGAAATATGTTTATTCCTGTTGCCACTTAAAAGTATAATGTGTAACTTTTCCGCATTAACAGGTCTAAAAGCAACTATGTTATATATTTTGTTGAGGCAAAATTTGTTACCTTTGGTCAGCCAGGCTAGCTTTTTCCCGTTTCCAATCTTTATGCTAAGCTAACCGTAGCTTCATATTTAGTGTATATGTGAGTGATGTTGATCTCCTCATCTAACTTTCAGTAAGAAAGCAAAAACCATATTTTCCTTTTAGCCTTAGGTGCTATCTGATATTGTTCCTGCGCTCATGAAGTTGCAGTGACATCACATTATTTCCTGCAAAATAAAGTTGGGAGACAATAATGAATAACTATTAAAGAGAAAGGTTTTCTTCTAGAGCTGGTTTTGCTTATATTTTCCCCAGACACACAGGGGAGTGGTCTGTAGATCAAATAACACGCTCTCCACTCAGAGTGTAGCCTCATAAACCAGACTGCTGACATGTTGAGCATTTGAGTCAAGCACACAACTTGCTCAGTTTTTTCTTAACTGGAAAAACCTGCTTTCTTGCCATTATTGCCACCATTGTTGTTCTGTTTCATACTCTCTCTTGCATGCACACATATTTGAATGGTGATGTTCAGGCAAGTTCTCCGAGGCTTGTTGAAATGCATTTGGGAAATGTAGGACATAATTCAGCTAGAACAAGAGAGGGTGGAGAAGAAGGGAAACCACAGAAACTGAATTACAACACTTTATCCCCAAGCAGCTTCTACAACACAAGTTGTGCACCGTTTGCTCACTATGATATCAGTGGTAAACTAACACCGACACTCACAAAGAACAAAACATCTCTGTGGCAATGTAACCTTAGTTCTACAGCTGGGTCCAGAGTGTAATGATATTTAGACTAACCAAGATACTGTAATAAGTAAGGAATCCCACTAAAGCAGAGCACCTGAGCACAGCTCTGGTCTTAAACACTCCCTATTGGTGGGCTGAACTGGCAGAAAATCAGTCTTGAGCAAGTCTGCAGTCCACCCTGCCCTGTACAGTATGTGTCCCACAACGCCTCATTTTACCCAGCCATGTTGTAGAAGTATGGGAGGTGAAGTGACCTAATCCATTGATTGCAGATGTGCTGTAAGTGATTTCCGCAGTTTCCCCAAGGTTGGGTTCTTATGATTTGCAGCTGTTCAGATTCATTGAGCATGTTTTTTTTTAGCTGTGCTAGTGTTGTGATTCTAGGAATGGCAATTTTGGTTAGTCCACCACGTCTAGAATGAAATATTTCAACAACTGTTGCATGGATTGCCATAGAATTTGGTACAGACATTCATGGTCCCCAGAGGATGAATCCGACTGACTTAGGTGATCCCCTTACTTTTTTTTCTCTCTAGCACCACCGTGAGGTTGACATTTTAGTTTTTTTAGTTGAACGTCTCAAAACTATTGGATGGATTGGCATGCGATATGGTACAGGCATTCGTGGTCCCCAGAGGATTAATCCTCATGACTTGGTAATCCCCTCCCATGACCTTTCTTCTAGTGCCACCAGCATGTAAAAGTTTTAACTCATCCTATAAAATATTTCAACATCAACATGATTGATTGGCACAAAACTTCGTTCAAACATTCATGGTTCCCAGACGATAAATCCTACTGACTTAGGTAATCCTCTGACGTTACCTCTAGCACCACCATGATGTTGACATTTTTGGTTTAAAGTGAAACATTTTGTCAACTATTCTATAGATTGCCATGAAGTTTGGTTCAGACATTAGTGTTCCTCACAGGGTGAATTTAGAGATCCCTTAACTGTTAATCTAGCACCATCATCAGGTCAAAATGTGTCCAATACTTGACCAAATACCTGCATAAGTAATGATCCGTCTCTCAGCTATACTTTGTGTTTACTGCTATTTAGCAAATGTAAGCATGCTAACACACTTAACACTAAAAGACTTAACACTATACCTGCTAAACATTGTTAGCATGTTAGCATGCTGCTATTTGCATTAAGCTCAAAGCACCACTTTGCCTCAGTACCATTTCACAGAGCGGCTAGCATGGCTGTAGCTCTTAGTGTTTTTGAATTAATAAAACTAAAATTGACTGACACAGACATGACTCACATACACATACAGTGGTGGCATTTATATATGAGAGAAATATGACAAGAAACCACTCCTATCTGGCACATGGAAAGGTTGAGCTCCATTGTAGCCTTCAGCAGCTCAGTCCCAAAAGACAAAAATTGTTTGAAGAAAAGAGAATTAGAGAATCTTGTCATCATATTCTTTTGTTTACACCTGCCTTCCAGTGCATTAATCTGACAGGTGACAAACTGCGTGCTTGGAAATGGAGCTGCAAGGTGTTAGACTTTTTATAGGATGCCATTTCTTATTGGACCGTTTTTTCTTAGTTTCACACACATAAGTGGATCACAGCATGAAAAAAAAAGCTTTTGATTGCTTATTTGACTTTGATTCATGGGGGGGAAACTATCCCAAGACCATTTTAAATGTCTAAATCACTCAGGATTTCCTGCATGTCCAGTTTTGATAAATAGTTTTAATATTAAGCCAAATATCCTTTTCCCACTCTCCAGTGCAAAACAGAATACATTTCCTAATCTGTCTGCAGTAACAGGCTTAGAGAGAGATGGACACTATTCATCGCCATCTTTGTAGGAGCGAAGAAGCTCTTTATTCATCTTGATTAAGAAATACAATTGCTTGGATTAACTGTTATGGCAAAAGCAACAACTCGATTGAGCAGGAATGATCATCTATCAGCCACATATTGCTTTTTATGTGCAATCGACTGCCTGATATTGAATCGGGTGAAGTCAAGACTTAGGTGGAAATGAGCTGCTATGTTTCACGCAACAGCTCAACAAAACAGGCATCATCGCTGCTCGCCCACAGAATATTCTCACACACTCTCTAAGTACTCTGAATGTAAATGCAAGCTTCCCCAAGTTGTTTGTTTGTTTGTGTGTGTGTGTGTGTGTGTATGTGTGTGTGTGTGTGTGGGTGTGTGTGTGTGTGTGTGTGTGTGTGTGTGAGAGAGAGAGAGCAGCCCCCCCACAGTTTTCCATTTTCCTGCAGGACCAGCTGGGACGGACACAGACTGGGAGCGTGTAGATCAATAGGTCTAAACTGGTGGTGCATTGTTTCCCCCCCAATCCTTCTGCCTCAGACAATCAGTCATGCACAGCTGTAAAATAGAGACAGGCTGAAAGCAAAACAATAGACGTTCTTTTTTTACAGAATAAGCTTGTGCCCCACTCGGGCTGAAGGTCTTGAGAAAAGAGGATGAAGAGAAGAACGTCTTTCCTTGTGGCTCTGAGGCATGCAGACGGCTTGAGCTTAATGACAAGCTTGTGGTTCATTATGAATGAACTGGTGCAACATGGGTAAAATATGGCTTAATCTAAAATGCTGACACAGCTAGGCAAAGTAACGGTGTAGAGCCTTTACAAGAGTAGTTATAGACTGATAATGCTTTAGCTGAAGTTTATGAAGCAAAAAAACCCCTAAAACTTAGTTTCAAATCTTCAGTCTTTCTCTATAAAATTACCTTTTCGTGACTGAATAAGCTACAGTCAAAGTTAAAGTTTGAAAAGCATCCTTATTTATAGTTAATTAAGACTTTAAAATGAGTTGTAATGTTTGTAACATTAGCCACCATAACCTACTGGTCATACCAGACCAAATAAGACAGTGGCAGTATTTTAAACTAAGCAATGGTTAGTTTTATTGCTTATGAGTTAAACGTTTTATTTTTCGGAAGAAGAATGTGTTTTTTCTTCTTTCAAAAGTTACATAGTGTCACTTTAACACTTTAAAAAAACAAACTAAGAACTTTTAACACAATGAAAATATGTTATTTCAGCCTGGAGCATTACCTGATAGTGTGTCATTGTTGTAAATTAGTAAAGACTTTGTACTTATAAGTACCACTTTCCATTTCAGTACTCATGCAATCCACCAATCAGTTCTTATTTCAATGAAAACCGAAAACCTTTTCACATTGGCTCACTGCTGCCCTCCATGGGGGATTGTGTTTGGAGAAGACTGTGGGAACAGCAACGACAGGAGAAGCTTTTCATGCTTCTTGGTAGAATGTTTCTGCGGTGAACAGCAGAGTAGCTGCCAAATCACCAGAAAAGTTCCTGACTCATGTTTTACTGGATACAGTTTGCTAGCGCCAGATTTTTCTGTGGATTTTGGCACAAATTAAGCTTTGACTACAAAGCTCAAAACTATTTTGACCTTTCCAAACAACAGAGTCTTATATTCCAGTGAACTGGACTCCCCCCTCTTTCTTCAACATCCTCTCTTCTCTGGTCTGGTTTGCCATATGTCTGATCCTCACCGTGGGCTACATCCAGACCACTGACCACCTCGCTTCTCCTCTCCATCTGCTCCCCGGCAAGGCCTTTTTGGTTAGGGGCCAAACTCAACACATGTCTGAGCATGTTGTCAGGGGAGAGTCCTCATCGCCTGCTTAAGCTCTAAATTGATCTTCTTCATAGCAATAATATCAGTTAACATCATGTTCGTCTCGCATTGCCAGACCTTCCTCCACAGCGCTGCGGAGGAGGGTCTGGCTAGTCCACACAGAATTCCGGGATGGGAGAAAAACGTGCTCTGGCTTATTAGCATGTCTTTAAACAATCGCAATCGTCTTGGGCAGCGCTAAGCCCCGAACGGAGCCCCGGTGCCTCTGCAAAATAGCCTCGGGAAGGAACTTGTTTTGGTGGAACATGTGTACGTTCAAAAGTTGTTTTAGTCGTGCAACAGAAAACTCAGATTGGACAGATAGTCTAGCTAGCTGTCTGGATTTACCCTGCAGAGATCTGAGGAGCAGTTAACCATAGTCCTCATAAATCCACCGGAGTTTAGAATGCCAACACAAAGAAAGCGGAAGGAAAAGGACATCCAGGCCGAAAAGAAGGACATTTGGCAGAATTTCCATCTGCACCAGAGCAATCCCGGAAGTGGAACGCTGTGGATATAGAGCTACTGTGGGCTGGAGCCAAAAATACATTAGGGACATATAAACAATTGTTTCTGTGTTCTTCTCCTGTAACATGCTATATAACCAACAGGACAATTTCACATCTTAGGTCCAATGAAAAACATCAGCTTGGGATGCTTGTGTTTTCTCCGACACCTTTCCAATTCCGACAGAAGTTACCTTTACCTTTTCAGGTAAAGTGATCTAGCAAAGATATAGCGAAGCCATTGCCAGAGCAAACTTTCTCCTCCTTAAAATCCGTTCCTCTTTTACTGTGAGTGAAAGAAAGTAAACAATATTAATTCAGGTATATGATTGCGCAGCACTTGTGTCTTTTTCATTAGCTAGACAAATATGTATTTGATGATTCAGCCGGAAAAGCCATTTACACCAGACTTGTCTCTTCCCTTCTTTCCATCTTTATAAGCAGCCTCTCCTCCGGGCTTTAACCTTGTTAAACACACACACACACACACACACACACACACACACACACACACACACACACACACACACACACACACACACACACACACACACACACACATAGGGCGTCTCACTATCTTTGTGGGAACCCGTCATTGACATAATGCATTCCCTAGCCCCTTACCCTAACCTTAACCATCACAACTAAATGCCTAACCTTAACCCTTACCCTCACCCTAACCATAACCTAATTCTAACCCTAATCCTAAAACCAAGTCTTAACCCTCAAACAGACCTTTAAAGTTGTGGGGTCCAGCATTTTGGCCCCACAAAGCTGTCTGGACCCCACAAGTATACTGTATTCCTGGTTTTTGGACCCCACAAGTGTAGTTAAACAAGAATACACACATGCACACACACACTTGGGTCACCACTAATCCGAATTCCAGCTGTTCTCAATGAAGCATTAACGCCTTTGAGTGTGTTTTTGTTAATGTATTAGTTCATTTACAGTATCTGCATGAGCCGAAGACCCCCTAAAGATTAAAGAAACCGGAGCATCACAAAATCTGTGTGTGTGTGTGTGTGTGTGTGTGTGTGTGTGTGTGCGCGCGCAAGAGAGAGACACACACAGAGAGTGAGACCCCCCCCCCCCCCCCCTCCTGCTGAGTGTGTTTACTTCACCAATAACAAAAAAACACCCAGGAGTCCCACCTGCCCTGATTAGCATGAATCAGCAACGGATGGGTCCCTGCCACCCATCAACACCCCTCCCCACAAACCCCTTACTGCGCCACTGATGCCACATTGAGTTGTCAGCCACTCCTGGTGCACTGCTGAAAACCCGCTGTGCGTTTGTTTTGCTGAGCTGTAACTCAATTTTCTTCTAAATCTTATTTTCACTTCATTGACATTGTTATGTTCTGATGAGTTGATGTCTTAAGATCTCAATTTGTTTAGTAATGAAATGGAAGCTATGACAAGTTTTCGTTGTCACAGGATGAAAATGTTGCCTCAAGTACTGTGCAAACAGGCTCATTGTCAACTCAAGTGTGAGCTGTGTACAGAAATAAATAAGGAAATCATGCTTTTATGAGATTAGAGAAACATCTGAGTCAGAACATTTGTTGTGGTATATAAATAACACACAGGAAAAGCTTGAGCTGAAGCCAAACGTCATCTTAACATAATATTTATGCACATTTCAAAGATGGTTCACACTTCATCTTCTTATTCAAACTTGTCTTGTCCATTTGGTACCTCTCCTGTCTCAGCCTATTAAATCACAATTACATCCCTGCAGCAGCTGTTTGTTAAATGACTGTAACGTATTCAGATGCATTAGCTCAGCAGAGAGCCTCTTAAATTGTTTTTGAATGAGAGAGGGGAGACTTTTCAGTCCAAATCACACACATTCCTGACTTTGAAAGTACACACACAAATAGTTAGATAGTTGATTTCAGCTTGGTAGAAAGCTAGCAGCATCTCCACCCGCCTTTAAACTTTGGGTGACTGTTGTCTCAGCAGTGGGGTAGAGGGGAGGAGAACTCCTCTGGGATTCTTCATGTGCTGATGGAGCAGTGGGTGGAGATGCTGCATCATTAGCATAAATGTTAGCTAAGCCGATCAACCTCCTGCCAAGGTCAGATACGGACCAATCTGGTTTGAATCTCTGAATGATATTGTTTTATTTCCATGGCGACACAGATTTTTGTACATCATACATGACAAGAGAATGGGAATTGTCAGCTCTTTGGAGCAGCAATTGTCAAATACTTTGGAACGGGAACAGCCTGAATAGTATTGAAAATTAAAGGAGAGACACAGAGCAATCCAAGTTTTTTTTTTTGTGACCAATGAGGAAATCAGCAAGTCCACTGAAGCTGCCTGAGCACGTCTTAGCTGGTGAAATCTCATTGCTGCCTTCAGGACGTTGCTACGCTCTGCCTGGCTCTAAAACTAATCGTTACTCTAAGTCCTTTATCCCCGCTGCTGTCTGCCTTCTAGTTCCTCATAGGGTGTTTTTTATTTTCATTATGGTATGCTGTTTTACGGCATTACCTTGGGTATCCTTTTTAGATTGCTTCTAGATATTTATTGTTAGACTACATGCAGTTTTTTTTAAGCTCAAAGCCTTTGAATGTTTTTAGTTTTGTGATTGTGTTTTTCCTATCTACTGTATCTGAGCTGCTGCATATGATTGCCCTCAAATAAAGTTGTATTGAATTGAATTAAACATTGTGAACATTATACCTGCTAAACATCAGAATGTTAGCGTAGCTTTGAGCTCAAAGCGCATGTGACTAAACACAGCCTCACAGCTGCAAGCATGGCTGTAGGCAGGTGAAGTTTCTCTTTACTCTGAAAGCTGTTTGCTCTTACATGCACATGGTAACAACATGCTAATTAACAATCAATACATTGATCTGTTCCATCGGTAGGGCTAAAGCAAATGCTACTAATGCACTAAAGATTTTTTTTTTCTGAAGCCATTGCTGTGAACATTTAGCGGTTTGAAGGGTCAAAGTGTACACCCTGTAGTTCTGTCTATGCTCTTCCACTTTGAGCTAGCTAGATAATATCTCTTCAGCCTTTCAAAAATGAAACTGCCAAGGTTAGGTTGCCTAGACACACACACACACACACACACACACACACACACACACACACACACACACACACACACACACACACACACACACACACACACACACAACTTGCACACACAGAAACCTCTGGAATCAAACTGTGTGTGGAGATTAGAGGTAAGGGTTGTGAAGACTTGGCTTATCAGCTGTGTACAGCCTCCCGACTCTTCACATATCAGTCATCTCTGAGCAAAGCCATTGATTGAGGATGGATCTCAGATAGAAGAAGCCACACACAGCAACACCATTATTAGAAACCTTATTAGAAACAGTCACATGCATGCTACCAGAGAGCAGCCAGCAGCTTGCTGAGCAGAGAGGAAACCAGAGTGCATCTTCGCTTTTTGCAATGTTTTTTTTTAACAAGAGTGCTCATTCAAATCAAGGTGAAAAAAGAAAATAGTCCTTTGTGTATTTGAAGAGATACCTCTGTTGACGGCATCGGTGCAGAAAAGAATATGCTAGGCATTGGACAAAAACATTTCAAGGTTTTTCTTTTAACATTGGCACACACAGACGTGAAGCAGCTTTCTTTGTTAAAGCAGCAATTCATCGGAGAAGAAAGTGAATGTGTGAGTAAGATGACATTTGTTAGCACATAGCTTTTCTCTTATGAAATCATGACATATTATGTTGGTTAGAAATGTAACATATTGGCCTTTTTAATTTGTTGTCACACTCGTGAACAGACGGAGAGGTATAGGGTTTGACTGAACTCTTTAATTGGTAAATTAACACATTTTGACACTCTTACGTGAAGAGATGGTGGTGTAAAAAAGCCTTTTAAGTTCAGTGAAAGTGTGCCAGAGTACGTCCTAACACAGGAATCCTGTTCAGCTACCGCTTTTCTCCCAGAGGTGCTCGACAGCCAAATGCAATTAAACCTCAGCGAGGTTATGGATGACTTAAAGTCCCTGCGAGGTGGGGGCCCAAAAACTTAAACTCAATTAAACAAGGGGAACACTGTACCTCTGCTGTCATTCTGCATATTTCAAGGCAAACTCTGGGGGTTTTCCCCACCATCTGGAATCCTGAAGCCGTTTTAGAACATCCTACATCATCATCTAATCAGGTAACATCATGTTTTTTTAAAAGCAGATTTGGACAGTTTGTTTTAATTCAATTTAAGTGATGGATCTGGACAGTGATGGGAAATGGTCTCCACTCAGAAGAAGCCACAAAGGAAACCTCAAAAATGAAATGTACTGTACAGTGTTACAGTGAAATCTGTGACCTGTCAGAATGTGTGCTCTGTAGCGCCGTCTACCTGCGTAAATCATTTTGTGACTTCGTGGGAAAAATCAGACCCGGGCAAAGGCATTAATAAAAACTATATAAAAATAGCATTCTCATCACTGTAAGTCTCGTTTCCTGTTGCAGGTCATTTATAATCCTCTGATGAAAAATTACACAGTTTCAGAGACATTTAAAAGTTACATATAGTCACTTTAATATTACATGATTTCTGGGTAATGAAGCTCCAGAAATTCAAAGGGCTTCTTCTAGCTGCCACTTGGGGCCACAGAAGTGTGAGATTGTCTTGAACAGCATCAAAAATCTTTCTTTCTATGGTGGATGTTGAATGAAGCCTACAGGATGTACAGTAAGAGTTCTTCTTTCTGAGAAAGCTGGACCAACGTTGGACCTCGATTGTCCTTGAGTGTGCTCTGGTACTGTACTGGTTAACATGGGCATACAGAGTGCAGTTTACTGAAGTCACATTGTTGGATTTCTGGTGACTAAACTCATTACATTTCAAGCACTTATCTCTTGCTTCCATTTGCAGCTGCCAGTATGTGAAATTGCCTTGCGCTGCTTTTATGTCAGATATTCAAAGAGGTACCTTTAGCAATCCCTTAATGGTCCCATTAAATGAAAAATGCCTTTTTGTGTTGTTACCTTGTGTTCCTGGGTAAATGGTGTCATTTACTGAATCCAGTATGAGGAAAACCAAAAACATGTTCTTGTGTTTTTATATCCAAATTCGCCCTTTTTTTCAACTACATGTTACTATCACAGTTCAAGTCAACGTTAAAGGCTATGTCCTGCTCTTTATTTAGCAGAGATGGGAACCCGAGTTTGAGACTGGAGACTCGAGTCGCACTTAAGTCGTACACACAGTGACTTCAAACTTGACTTGAGACTCGCCCTCAAAAGACTTTAGACTCGACTGGGACTCGAGATGTGGGACTTGTGAACAATCTTTATTTTTAGGAAACGTCTGATGAGCTGAATCTTATTCCCCTCTCTGCATAACCCCCTAACCTACGTAACACGTAATAGGTAACGTATCCATCTGCTGCGTGGGGCAACACGTGGGAGAGGACAACAAACGTGTTGACCGCACCGCATCTGCAGGCATAGAGCTAATCCTAGGCTATTGTTTAAAATGTATTCACCAGCTTGTTTTTACTGGTCAAGGTTTCTTTTTGTCTATCTATGCAAAATACTTAAAATGTTTTTTTTTTAAATCTAGGAGTCACACCTATGTCATATTTTAAAAGGAATGAGTTCTTTATGTGAATGATCATAAGAGGAGTTTTGATTTGACTCAATGTGGAGGTCAAGGCTTTTATTTTGAAAAGAGATAATACAGTCTAGCCTAATAGCAGTGAACTTAAATTGACTCATTTCATTTTGTTGAGTTTCTTTTAAATGATTTTTTGCTAAGATTTTTCCTTATTTTAACTGTCTGCTAAAAAAAAAAACATCACGATGACACAAAAGGACAAAGCGTTTTCCTCCTGGTGTAAGACGAGGAGGTTGATGACAACAGTGATATTGATGAGGACTTTAAAGTCTGCAACATTAATCAACAATTACATTAATAACAAGCCAAAATGATGACACTATAAACTTTTTCCAGGAAATTTGCCAAAGACAATTTGTCTCGTAGCTACTACCAGTAATATATGCTGTGTGCACCAAATATTCCTCTGAGGAATCTCTCTCACACACACTCAGAACACACCAAAAAGCAGTACCTCAGCATTATTAATAATGGATCAAAGGAGACCATGTAACCCCGGCAGTCGTCCACGTTGGCTTTACATTGATCCATTAGTGCATGGGGAGCACTGATATGTGACCTTGTGGATTGGACAAAAGTCATCTCATATTCGACATTGATCCATTGAGTCCACACTAAAGAATTGGCGTGTGTCGTGACATGTGTGACTTGTTCTCCAATGCATCAAATTAAATAGACATAAAGCACAAAAGCTGCATGATTGGTTTTCATTCTTGGATTTTATTTAGTCATAAAATTAAAGGTTACATTTATTCCTGATAGAAACAAAGCCTGGAAGCCTTTGACAAGTTATGAAATGCCATATAAGGCTCTGCTGATGAAAAAAATTTATTTTTGCAAAGAAAACAATACTACAATCAACTTACATACAACATATAACATATACTGCATATTTACATTATTTGATGTATGTAAGTGTTCAGACTGTTTCTACCACCGATCTGTATGAAAGCCCTAGCAAAGCCGAGCTGTTATCTTAATGGATATTAGAATTGTCTGAAGTATTCTTTTCAGTATGACAGTTCAGTCCCACACACACACACACACACACACACACACACACACACACACACACACACACACACACACACACACACACACACACACACACACACACACACACACACACAGAGGAATCAATACAGCTATTTCCTCCGACCATCTCCTGTCTCAGATGACAGTGGTTTGACCACATCCTGCCTAGACTAATTTTATCTTTTGCTAAATCATATTATCAATATTTGTTCACTGGATAGTAAATCTGAAAACCAACAACAGGAATAATATCTCTAATATATTATAATCTGACACTAACATAAACAATTGTTCAGTGTTAGTGTTATGAAACAATTCCATCACAGTTGTTTTCAAAAGATTCAAAATCCTTTATTAATCCCACAACGGGGAAATTCACAATTTGTGGTTCATAACCAGCCACATGCTCGACCTGTGTGACTTTACTCTGAAAGCAGCTACGAGCGCTCGGAGCGACATAAAGCAGGGTTCAGCTCACAATGTTCTAATTCCATTCAATTCACTTTATTTGTCATTCCACTGAGTACTTGCATATTCAGAAGAAGTGAAAAGTTGTTTCTAAAGGTTTAATGAGACATAGGAACATATGCCGGTACTTTTTCTAACAAACGCTTCATTCACTTTGATAACATGAGAGCAGATTGATAGGAAAATGGCACTAGAGGAAGGGAGGATGGATTCAAGGTAGGCTCACTCAGATAAATCTTCAGTGTAACAATTTATGATACCAATTAAAACAGATGAGAGAGGCTTTGTTTATAGTTTTTACAGAACGGAATGTAACATATTCACAACAGTTATCATGGCGCAGCCATGTCCATTCTTGTTCTTGTTACTTACCAGTCCAATCTCCTACAAATTGGATGTATAACTTTAAGACCCCTGTTGTAGACGGAGGATGTGTTTTTTACACTCTGACCTTATGTGTAATGGGACTTTGCAGCGGTGTGTGTGTGTGTGTGGGTGTGTGTGTCCGCTGTGTGAAGGAGCTCACTCTGTGAACTGAGCTCATCTCCTCTCAGATCCTTAACTGCTGAAGGTTTCGCAGGAAGTGCCCCCCCCCCAATCACCCACCCACCGTCCCTCCCATCTTCCTTCTCCGTTCTCTTTCCTCTTCTCTCCTTTCGTCTTTCCTTCCTCTCAGCTGGGACTGAAACTGGCGGAGCTCAAAGGGGAAACAGAGACCGAGAGGAGAGGGCTGGTCTCTCTAAACATCCTGGTAGCTGACTTCCCTTTAAAATACATTTGATTCCTGATATAAATACTCCCAAAAAATCAATCAAATGATATATCTTTTGATTTGCTGAAACAATGACTCCTCTTTCCGTCAACTGTGCTCGACTTTGGCATTGATGAAACATGTTCTCTCTTCAATACTTTTCTGTCACTGAAGCCTCACTCGATGATGCTACATACTTGCCAAACTGCACAAGATGTTTAGTGCATAGCTCAGAATGTTAGACCTTTATTCCTCCTCCTGTAAATGCCAGATATAAATACCATTTTTTTATATTGTATTTTTGTTTCATACATTAATATTTTAAATCAATGTCACTGTTTAATTACTGGACATTGTAAATGAAATGTAAACATTGTATGTGTGGATATAGATTTGTATTTCATGGATTCATTGTACTAAAATGTTTACTGTTGATTTCATTGTGAGTCTAGATATGTGGATATGTTTTTGTGCAGGCCAATCTTGGTTGTGAATGGCCTTTCTAGGTTTGTGATTTGTGATTTAGAAATTTCTTCAGGTAACTTAGCTTATCTGTGAAGTAGAGCGACTTCATTAATGTTGATTTTGTCAAATTTAAATTTAAAATTTGGTGTCCTGTGAGACAAACAAGTGTGCTGGACTGGTACAAACTCTGGAGTAACAAAAAAGTTGTGTATGCAGTTAGTGTGTGACTGATGGCAGTTTGTTTATGCAGGAATTGGACTTAGTGGGTTTAACATATTTAACATAAAAAAAATGTTATGAAATTATTTATAAATAAATGTAAATTCACTGACAGAATATTACCAAGAATTAATAAAAGATAATACAAGTTTAAAGAAAACAATGTTGTCCATACTGATACATTTTAAAATAGGAAAAGGGAAGGTTGTGAGACTTTCAGGAAAAAGTTAGACGTTGCTGAGATACTCTGAGATACCTTGATTTGGTTTCCGTGAAACTGTAATACAAAAACTTCATTCAGATGAAGCGGGACTAATGTGGTGTGTGCCAAAGTAAAGGAAAAAAACATCTGGCATGCTGTCATTCTTCCATCCCTCTACCTTTACACTTTATTGACCTCACATTCTCTGTATAAACCCATGTGGGAGTGAGGAGGCAAACATAATGAGACTCCATAGGTTAGTCTTTTTATTATTGCCTCAGAAAAATGACTTAATTAAAAAAATGCTGCAGGTGCGTCTCGGCTCTTCCCTCTGCTCTGATGAAAAAACAGTTTCTGTTGCAGAGAGCAAACTGAAAAGCAAGTGGCTTTTGGAAATAACATCCCATAATACTGTTGCGGACAGATTGCGTCTTTCCCACAATGCTGAATTACTGCTGTGGAAGGATTTTAAGGGAAGGGGAACATTTCACTGAGAACTTCTGGGAATGTTTGAATGTAAAATCGACAGCCACTGCTTTCTATTGCATTGCATAACAATTTAAATTCTCCCCCACCCCTACGTACTGCTGCAGTGTTGGTAAGAAGGTTTTCTTGTCAGCCGGGCTGCTTTGATCTCGCTCCAGGTTTGACACATTAGTTATTATCTCCTGTGTGTTTTCCACAGGCTTCCTACACACTGTTAAGGCGAGGGGTGGGGGGGTGGGGGGGACAAGAAGCCCTCCCTCTCCCTGTGTGGATGTGAAAGCCAGAGAATGACAGTGGGAGTCTATCCAGAGGCTTAGTGAGCAAAGTCGCAGTCAGTCGCTTCTTTCAGGTTACTCTCGATAGAGCGGCGACGGGCATACTTGCTGACATGTTGGAAAAGTGTGCATTGGCAGAGTTGAATAAGCAAAAGGACCATTGGGAATACACTTTGAGGGTGTTTTTAAAATCAGTTTGGTGGCTGTTAAAACAGAGCAGGCCTGAGTCTGTCTTACATCGTTAACTTTTTTTGTGAGGACATTTGTTCTTTATATAACACAACTATATTTTTGTTCCCATGAAAAGTCAAAAACCACCATGTGTTAGTCCATCTCCCAATACTTTTTGACCTCAGTCCAGTATACATGGAAATCAAGTCTATAATTCTGTACCTGGTGATTTAATGTTTGCCTTTTTATTATCCGTAATCATTATTTTTCCCAAACCTTAAGGGGGAACTTCTGTATTTTTCAACCTAGGCACTATTTTCCCTTTTTTTGTGTCTAAGTGACTAATATGTACACATTTTTTAAAATTGGTCCAGTATTCAGCAAGAGCCCTACAGCCACGAAACAGGCTGCAATGTAATCCTATGGGGCAATTACAAATCGTCAATGTGCGTATATTAAAAGTGCTTGTTTTTGCCACTGACAGGCTCAGAAGTGTCTAAGTGTATTTTTCTTATTTCTCTGTATGTTCTTTCCATTTTGTTGTCAGACACTTATAATAACAATCTGAGCCTGTCATCGGCATTGACACTTCTGGCTTTTTGCATTTTTGAACTCAGGGAGTTTGTAAATGATTACTAAACTAAACAAAGCTAAACTATGAATCAAGTAAAAGCTTTCAAACCTAAAGACTGGATACAGACTAGTGTGCTGCATAGTAACTGTGTATGTCTAGAATATAGCCGCTTGACTAATTTAAACCTGAAATCCTGAACACAACTGACTCACTGATGCCAGCACAGAGCAGAAGTATGACAGCGAGTTGTTGTGACTTCACTTGTGCGAGTATGAGACACTTTTTCTACGCTGGTGGGGACCCAGATATGTCATATCTGTGATGTGTTTTGAAGAAGATTTATCTTTTCAAATTCTAAAGCTGCAGACTTTTACTCCAGTGGCTGAGCATTTTTCCTCCGCCATAGATTTGCCTGTCAGATTGTGTAAACATGACGTCCTCCTCTCCTCACACACACACACACTTTGCCCTTTGGTTATTGTAGACAATGTCATTGGATGGGCGTGTGTGTGCGTGCCTGTGTGTGCGTGCGTACCTCTACTGTAGTACATATGTATTTATGTGTCTAAGTAGAGTAGAGGAATGCATTATGTTGAGGTCTGTTTTTAGACTTTTACCTTATTCATATACTTTACCTTATTCTAATCTGGGCCTTGGTATATATGTTGCATCCCTCCTTTCTGTTCTTTCTTTGACTTCAGCCACGTGTTGTGTGCCTTTTTTTTTAAAATTTCTGTAATATTTGATTATAGTCAATTAACTCTGTAAAGAATTTTGTTCTTTTTGATTTGTGTCTTGCCGCATCTGTCTATGGGTCTCTCAAGCACATTCAGCCTAACCACCATGTCTAAGCTAACATCTTCTGAAGTGCAAAGGGAAAAAAATGCTGTGCGTGTTTTACACGTGTTGTATTATATTATCAGTTACTTCTATTGTCTCATCTTGCTTGATTATTTTGATCAGTAGTTTTAGTGTTTTCATGGGATTTATAGAATATCACAAGCCTTATCCTTTATGTATGATATCTATGGAGAGATGTATCTCTTTATCTCTAAAGTAAACAACATACTCAGGTCCGAGAGATGTTTTTTCACCAACAGAACGTCAGTGTGATGGTTAATCTGCAAAGCAGCAGAGACAAAGGCACAAAATGACTGAGAGTAATGTATGCGTCTGTGCACAGGGACCCATTGTCTCATAATCCACCCATTAGCACCAGATGCAACATTAACAGTGAATGTGATGTTTTTTTACTGATGTACTTGGCCAATGAGGAGGGATAGCTAAATCTTATCTTCTACGCTCGCCAAGGAGTTTTTTTTCTGTGATGACACAACGTAATATATTTTTGGAAAATATTTGTATCTAATTATTTCAAGGTGTGCAGACAAAAAACATGGTGGCAAGTCCTATTGAAGTACCCATTCCTTTTGTAAATAAGAATAAAATGGTATGGCCTGCAGTCATGACACTTAGATTTGGCACTTGTGCAAAAGTGCAAAAAAACCCTCTTATTTCCCTTGAAGTTTCTAAGCATATGAAACTCAAAAGTTGAACAAAAGTCTAGTGCCGGCATCAATGGTAAACTGAAGCAGAATTAATGTGATTATTTCTTTCACATGGTGGCAAAGACTGGCGGTGAAAAGACCAACAGGCACAAAGCTATGACTCATTGTGATTAAGGGGAAAAAAGAAGTTAGTTGTACTTTGACAGCATTGTCATCCATCCATTTAATGATAAAAGCAACCAGAAACGCTTCAGGATCTTTGTGGTTTTCTTTTTTTGGTATTTTCTTTATGTAGTTTCAGGGAAAATAGCATGTTTTCGGGTGCAGGCAAAGGATTACCTAAAGCACGACACACATCTCTCGAGTCATCAGTATGGCTTGTTTTCTGCAAGCAAAAGAACCAGGATTAAGTCAGAGAGAGAGGGTTCACCCAGCTCTGTGTGTTGAACATGTGTGTATCAGGCATACGTACCTATATGATTCCTCAGAGACACACACAGCAGATAGAACAGAGCCAGCTGATTGGCTGAGTCACAGAAAGAACAGGTGCTGTGTGGGAGTTAAGCATCTTACAGAATGACATGTTTCGGTGCTTTTCACCTCCAGTGTTTTGGCATCTGGAGGTGTTCTAGACTCTTGTTTACTGTGTAGGATAAGATTTTTTTTTAAGATAAGAAATTCATACATCCAAAAACAAAATACCTACAGAAATGTGCCCATCAGTTGCCACCTAATCATACAAGACCTTTAGCTTTCTCCTAAACTGTTATGACATTTTAGCTTAGTCAAACAAGCTTCCAGATTAGTTTCTCCTGCAGCTCTGCAGAGGCAGCAGGCTGCTGTCTCCAGGCTCGTGAATGTCCTTATCCTTTTTTGCACATAAAAGCTCCCAGGCCTTTAATGACAAACTCATTATTAGCCTGTTGGGTGCCCTGGATGAAAGAAGAGCCACACACAGTCTGATGAGGAGATGCACACAGAAAAGACAAAGTGTGGTGTTACACGGCTGTTATCAGTGAGGCGGCTGCAGCTCAGTGTGATCTGCAGATTTCTGCTGCTGCTGTTTGCCAACCAGTAACCACTTGGCCATTGCAGAAGTATTTTTTTTCCAGTGTAGTGTATTTACATAAGGAATTGAGACACTTTAAACATGGTTCTTGACTTCACTTGTGTATTTGCACTTTTTGTGACCGATATGTAAAGTTGAACT
The DNA here is from genome assembly GCA_023566125.1 of Zingel zingel. Taxonomy (NCBI): domain Eukaryota; kingdom Metazoa; phylum Chordata; class Actinopteri; order Perciformes; family Percidae; genus Zingel; species Zingel zingel. The sequence goes on from CM042337.1 coordinate 15,984,827, forward strand.
GAAATTTGAATTCACACTTTTTGTGAAAGTAAATATATTGTGCATATGTTTCCAGTTTTCAAAATGGAATACAATTGTTTTTGGACATTAGTGGAACAGCGTCTAAGCTTCAACCCTCTGAGTAACTTGCAGAGTGCGGCGTAATGTGCAGCGTAACGTGCAAAGTAGTAACAACCTTGGTCTGGAGCCAGTTAACTGTGCCTGTGTGGCCTAAAGTGAATTTAATTACTATTACTTCAACTTTAAAATTGGTTGTGTTTTTACCAAAGCTTAAAAAGTAATTTACTGCTGTGCACCTTCAGGAGTGAATTTAATCTCCATGGTTTTCTACTTTATTGCTGTACATCTGGTCTGGCTCCATTTAATCTGTTCTTGTCACCAGTCAGTTGAGTGCCATTAAAGCAAATTAGATTTGGAAATTAGATTTCATGAATTTCTTCTTCAAACTACGTGTGAAATTGCAGAATCTGAAGTGTGGAATTCCCAGTTGCTCACTTTCTGGTCTTCATGATATTAACTGGGGGAGCAGCCAGATGCTCAAGTGGTATGAAGATTGACGAGCAAATATAGTGCATTAATTAAAGTGCTGCACGACCACTGCCTCCTCCATCCTATCAATACAACAATGGAAAGCAGGGTAACTCTCAAATATGTAACCAGTTTTTTTTTGTGTAAGTGCAACCATGGACTTTTTCCTGTTTCTGTCTCTTTACCTGCCTCCAAAACCCGTAGTGCACTTACATTCTGCAATTGGAAAAGTTTTAAATGAAATATACTCTGGCAATATTTGCCTGAGAGTTTTATGATCCAGAGACATCATACAATATATTGTTCCCTGCCTTTATTCTACATTGCTTCACAGCATTCAGTTTGGATATTACTAGAACTTAGATTTGTCATTTTACATTTTTCATGCTATGGGACCTTTAAATGAATGCTGAAACTCCTCTAAAACCCGTCAGCATTTTATTTTTGTCAATATAGACAAGTAAATATTACTTCCACTCAATATTGAATAAAAATTCAGGACATACTGCTGAGCAATTAGTTTATTTGATGCTTTAATTCCCCCCTGTGATAGACAAAACTGTAATTAAAAAAAGAAACGTCATCTGGCTAAAAATGATTACAGAGCTTCAGACTGTTTCAGGGCATCCAAGTAACAGCTGTGGAAGTATATGTACAGACATTTTTTTGTTCTTTCCTGTTATTGTTCACATATTTGAACATGAAATATACCGCAGAGACAATCTGACTTGATGGATTCAACACTCAATATATCCCAGTTCATTACAAAGTCAAGTAAATCAGTTCATGTTACGCTTTTTATCTCCCAGCATCTGATTCTGTGTGTGTCTGACAGCACGGCAGGCTGATATTTATTCTCTGCAGTTAGATCAGTTCACATTTAAATTGATTTAATCTTCTGATAAATGCGAGCCCCAACTGTGATAGTAATGATAAAGATAGGAGTTGTAATTTAATCACCATCACGCACTGCAGTGGTCACACATAAACAAGAGGCTTATCAGGCAACATTAAAACAGTTTTGTGTCAAGATAACAGGAGTACCTGACAATGTAATGCAATTTAACACCTTAGCTACAACACTGACATTATCCATCGCCTTATAAAGTTGATGTGGCTAACGTGTTAGCAAACAGTTGCCTATTAAGACTTCAGAATCAGCTTTATTGGCCAGGTTTGCGTAAACAAACAAGGAATTTGACTCTGGTTAATCTTTGCTCTCAAAGTACAACACTCACTTAACATATAAAGAAAAAAAACAGAAAGGACAGTAAGAAATATAAAAAAAATACTGTTAGGTATACAGTATAACAATACAGTAGAATTTACAAGAAATATACAATAACAACTGAAGAGAGAGATGGAACATCCATCAGACACAAAGCAATATTAGCACTCATTCTTGGTGGGACTTTAGTCCAGGCTGTGAGCCTTCACAAACATGTGAAGTCCTTAAAGGGGAACTATGCAGTTCTTTTAGATTAATTTACCTTAACTAAACAGCTTCGGAGTCATTGGAATGGTTATATGACTTTTTTTTCGAGTTGAATGGTGGTCGTCTCGCCCCCCCCCCCCTAGCGCCTGTGTGCAGAAAAACCACCCTTGCAACTTTGGGCCGGCGAGCCCAAGAAAAGAAACCGAAAGCTAGGAAAGCATTGTCAGAAGAACAGAGAAAGAGGAAAAGGCAGACTGACCAAGCGAGGAGTCAGACACAAGTAAACAGAAGAGCTGCCAAATATCTATTCCGGAGCTGTAGGGGGAGCTCTATAGAGAAATCTGCGAGCAAAAAGTGAGAAAACAGCGAAGAAATGGCCTGCATAGCACTCCTTTAACCCACACTCGTTTTCCACCTCAGAAACACTGCAAAACCCAGGCGTGTTGTATCCTATGCTGATTTAGAAATGAAATGATCATACAGGCCTTTGTTTTTTCGCGTTTGGATTACTGTAATTCTCTTTTTATTTGCCTCATGCGACAGAGCTTTTGAAACAGTCGCTCCTAGACTGTGGAACGCTTTGCCACATGTTTTTAAGAGTGATGTTGATCTTTAAAAAGCAGCTAAAGACGTATCTTTTTAGTTTAGTTTAGTCACATTGTTTACTGTATTACTTTGTATCTTATGCTTTTGTGTTTTACTGTAATTTATTGTGTTTTTTTTATGATTATCGATTTGTTTTATTGTATTTTAGTTTTTTGCTTGTGAAGCACTTTGTGACTCGGTCTGTGATAACTGCTAAACTTTCCTTACTTACTCATCTGGGGTCGTGTTTCTGGCCACCTGACGAGTAGATGTCGAATATTCACTCTCCTTTTTTGCTCGGTTTCAACCAGCTCTTGAGGAACCATCTGACCATATAGCTGCTAAATGCTCCACTATGTTCACCAGTTAGCCACGGACCAAAACAATGAGCAAACAAGATGTTAAAACACTCCGTACAGGGGAGGGAAACTGCAGAGTTGATGTTGATTTTCTGTAGAATTGTCACTACGAGTGACCCCTTTCAAATGCCACATAGTCACATGACTCATTGTTGATATGACAATATTGATTAGAGCAGCTTAAATGTAGGATTTTCGTTCAAGCTGTGGCAGAGAGGTATTGACACGGCCAAGATTCCGAGCACATAAATCTCCATAAAGCTTGTTGTTTTTACATTTCAGTTTTGTACAGAGATATAACATGTTAATTACAGTATAAGCTTTAGAGGTGCTGAAAGGTGGATTTCTTTTACAGAGCCAGGAAAGTGGTTTCCCCCTGCCTACAGTCTTTATGCTAAGCTAAGCTAATCATCTCCTGGCTCCAGCTTCATATTTAGCATACAAACATGGGAGTGGTATCAATCTTCTCATCTAGCTTTTGACAAGAAAGCGATCAAGTGTATTTCTCAAAATGTCAAAACTGTTTTGTCAAGGGTTTTATCGTAGCTTTGATACACATATTTTTATAAGTAATATTCCTTTTCTTCGGTCATTCAAAACATTGAAACATAAGTGCACATGCAGCATTTCTAAAACCAACCCTGCGCCACATCAGCAGCCTGCCAGCATTTTGTACCCGGCCATCAGAAAAATGACCAGCAATCATCTCGTGACCCATAAAAACAGTGACTGGGTAGCTGCAGAGGTGCCAGATGTGGGCAGGTGTTGCCATAGCTGCTTTATTTCCCCCCTGAGCAGGTGGTTAAAGGCAGAATAGTGGCATGCCACTGTGGGGAACAATGCTGTTGATGTGAGTGGACAGAGTGTCACTGCAGAGCACCGTGGTCTCTGCAGCCTGCTGTCACATACTGTGACACTCAGTAGATGCTACAAAGAAGAGATGTCTTTGAAATATTCCGAATATATACAGTAATATTACTGCTCCATCATTCTAGATTTAAAATTAAATAAACCCACCCCAGCCTGATTTGAAGCGAAATGGTGCACAAAAAGCAGAAAAGCAGAAAAACATAGGGTTTACATTTTTTTTCTTTTTTTCCATTTCAGAACTTTCAAATTATTTGACACCTATTTCTCATAATCTCCCAAATCTATTGAGTTCCAGTCGAAAAAAGATAAAAATACATTATAGTGTTTAGTAGAGCTGCCTCTCACCGATGTGGCTTTTAATCTACCAGGCTCCTCTCCTGTGGAACCAGCTCCCAGTCTGGGTTCAGGGGGCAGACACCGTCACCACATTTAAGAATAAACTGAAAACACTCCTCTTTGATAAAGCTTATAGTTAGGGAGTGAGGAGTTACAGCGTCCGCCTAACCCGGCCTACCTGCTTCTCGTCATAGTCGTCAGATTCATCTACCATATAATCAATAATATAATAAAAGTAGAGGGAGGCAGGCCAGTACAGCCCGATCCGGTTGGAGAGAGTTCTAGCCCGACCAGGCTCCTCTTCTCAACCTGTCTCTCTTAGTCATGCTGTTATAGTTCTAGACTGCTGGGGAAGTTCCTTCCTTCCTGTGACACACTGAGCTGCTCTCTCCTCTCTCTTTCCATTTGTTTCCATTTGTGTGCATCCTTGTCCCAGAAATGCTTGTTACTAACCTAGCTCTGGGGAGTTTACTCCCCGGAGTCCTTATGTTTCATTTTTCACCCAGAATATTTCCTTGGATTAGGGTGGCACCAAGATCTTGGTTGCAGCTATCGCTGTTGTCCTGCTACACCCTGCTACACTCTGTGATGCCCTGCAGTGTCCGGCTGCATCCTGCTACGTCCACCCATGCTCTGCTGTGCCACGCTACATCTTGTAACGCCCTGCAGTGCCCTGCTATGACATGAACTACTACGGCTACCATTTGTAGTCACTGTTCCATTATCTTTATTGTGACTATTATTGCCACTGTTCATCACACCCCCAACCAGCACCGTCAGACACCGCCTACCAAGAGCCTCGGTCTGTCCGAGGTTTCTTCCTAAAAGGGAGTTTTTCCTTGCCACTGTCGCATTAGCAACTGCTAATGCTTGCTCTTGGGGGAATTACGGGAATTGTTGGGGCTTTGTAAATTATAGAGTGTGGTCTAGACCTACTTTATCTGTAAAGTGTCTCGAGATAACTCTTGTTATGATTTGATACTATAAATAAAATTGAATTGAAAAATTGAATTGAATTGAATTGAATTAATCAATAAGACAGTGTGTTTATTCTTTGAATGTGGAAAAATTGGTAATAAATAATCACCTTTGACACAATATTGATGAATGAAGTGCAGTTTTACAGGCATGTATGGGTTCATATACTGTATACGTACAAACTGCAGCAGCTGTCACTCAAACAGGATTCAGATAAAGCTTTCAAATGACTCCCTGTTCTTTGATTTCTGAGTTTTTGGATAAGAAAATAGCAAAGTGTGCTGCATTGATTGCTTTCTGGTTTCCTACTGATTTAATGAAACAATGAGTTGTGTTTTCCTTTCTCTCAGCTCCCTTTGTTTTCTGCCTCTCTGAGGGAAGCCACAGATTAAATGAACGGTGGCATATTCCCCCAGGAAACTGAAAATATCTCACTGAGCCAACGTTCTGCAGACTCTGTAAAATGTTGATAAGGCCGCTTATTGCTTTTAAATGAATTAGTTTCATCAGTACAGAGTGAATTTGGTGCATGCACTGCTTTATTGCCCCACATGAAAAGAATATCATATTTTTTTATACCAAATGTGAAGTGATATTTGTTTTCTTATTCCAAATTGCATCTGCATTTTTAAGACTTAAAGACATTTAGTTCATGTATAGCAAACTTTTTTGAACAGTGATGTTATACAAGACATAGCTGTGATCTACTCTATGAATGACTTCATCATGGTGCAGAGAGCGAGTGACACAAAGGCCTCAGGGTGTCAGTGCTGCGCTGCTCAACAGCTACTGTATCAAGGCTCCGTATTCAGATTCACAACCATTTAGTCCCAGACTGACACACACGCAGCTGGCATATTAAATATGGATACTTCATTAGACTGTACACAGCAATGACTGTCACTGCTCATATTGCTGCTCCTCAACGGTTATGTATGTGAATCAGATGCTGCACTCTGATCACTGTCACCACACATCAAGGCATCATGGTCTAATGTTGGTGCAGCTCGGAGCTATTTGGTGTGCAGTAATGTGAGGAGGATGAGGTAGTAACAAAGTCCATCTAACAGCATTTATGTGGTCGGATTGAGAAAAGAGTTGCAGTTGCAAAAATCTGAGATTTCTGAAAAAACATTGCAATGATTGATTCTGCTGCAAGATGTTGCCACTTTAAATGCAATTATTTTGATGATGCACACACAATGATGTGAGACTTTAGTCTCATAGTTTCCTAGAAATGAACTGATATGTAACTGCAAAGTTTTCGGAAGGTTCCTGAAAAGGACCAGATTAAAATGGACAGTGTTCAACTAATATATACTTTCAAATAATTAATTCCAATTAATTGCAAACATAACATAGATAGTCCTTTTTAAGTTCACAGCAGGCCAGCTGAACATGCAAAATGTAATTTGTAATTACTATGTTCTGGTTCTTTCTTGCAAACTCATAAGTTAGCGGGTATTTTCTATACTGTCTCAGAACATTGTCTCTATTTTCCCTTTGATTAGCATTTAATTATGTCATTTTTCCACTTCTTGGGAAATCAAATATTGAATAAAAGGTTAATAAGGAGACATTTGTTCTAATTAGATGGATAACTGCCTATTTAACAAGGTTTTAAACATATATAAGATATTGGTCATTGTTTTACTTGTGTGCATAAATATCACATTTGTGTGGACATAATCAGTCAAACACATTGAATATTCAATATGATTATGATTTCTTAATACAAATCCTATATTCTGTATCTAGCTGAGACAGAATGACCTCGACACGAGGCAGTTGCAGGTGTCAGGATAAAATCATATGTGCTCCAAGTGACTTTGGCTGCATGGATGTTTTTTGTCCTGAGTTCACCTTCATCAATCAATGTGATTCTATTTTGAGGCACAAGTGGTGGAGCATGACCCCACAACTGTTCAGAGTCCAACCACTAAGGAAACAATGAGGTGCTTCAGATACTAGAAAAATATCAGTGAATTACTTGCAGCCATGTAAACAATTTCCCATTGTTAGCATAGCATCATGTTTTTTTGAGGAAAAAAATCAGCTGTTGTGTTGTTGCAGCTTCAGCTGACTTCAAACCAGATCAAAGATCATGTGACCTCCGTCATGCTCATGCATCATGGCCTCCGAATGATTTTCTCCTCCTCCAACAACATAAACAAGAGAACGTTCTGTATGATAACGGACAAAGTCAAAAAGTATTTTTCACAAACGCTTGAATTTCATCTGTTCATGTCAAGGTTTTTTTCCGTGACTGTATGCAGGGCAGTGTTTCATCTCAGAGCTGGAACAAATTGTTATAATGAGACGATGAAAGATGCAAAATGCGATTTATTCTGCGTGGTAGTTAATCTTATTAGAATAAGTGCTTGGCATGCCACAATATGTGACTTCTTCCATTGTCATTGTTTCAATTTTAAGGATTTTTTAGTGAATGTTGCAAGCCTTACAATGATGATACAAATTCAGCAGCGGTATGTTATGATTATACATGCATAGTGCTAATATGCATCCTAGCCACCCTACATATATGATGTTCTGTTCACTGTGTACCATTAGTTTCAGTTTGACTGTGCAGTTTCTTGAATGTGACATGTTTTGCATGATCACACCAATTTAGCATGTTTAAATGATCCTGTCTGCATTTGGTCTTTGGTTATTGCTTTCAGCATTAATTAGACAGAGCTTTATTCTTTGTCAAACATCTGAGCAGAGCAGTTTGCATGTTGTCTTTTGCAAATCAGGGCTTTAGTATCTTCTTATGTTTCTGATTATCCAACCAGATGGGGTTTTTTTAGATTCAGGGAGAGCAAATGTGTGGTTTGGTTAATGTTAAACTGGAGAAATCTCAGTTACTTACTGAGTTAAATCGATTTAGGACGTGAACATTTTTCAAAATAAAAAAGTAGAAATCTTTGGCCCTTAAAAAACTACTTCAAAAAAAAGATGTTGAAATAGAGACTTGAGAATGGATTTGCCGTCATCCAAGTCTAAAATCAGGTCATGCACCGAAGGCATCAATCAGCTCGTGATGTGATGGAGAACTTGCTGTCCCCTTGGAAAAAAAAGGAGAGAGGAAAAAAAGAGCTCAGCAGGACGGCGAGGTCATTATCATCTTGTGCAAGGTCACAAAAATGCCACTGGGTAATTGAGTGAAGCTCGGCTGGTAGCTGCAAATCGAAAAAGGCGCTTCACCTTCATCTGTGGTGGGAAAATGAATCAGAGCTATTTCATATCAAGGCTGATTTTGTGTAGTGAGGAACAGAAGCAGCCTGAAATTACAGGTTTTTTTTTTTCCATTTTGGATGTTCAGCAAAAACATGCAGCAACATTAAGGAAGACAAAGATGGAAGTTTATCTGCTGGGAGGAATGATGTGACCAGATGCTGCTGCTGCTTCTCCCACCAACCCTTGTTGCTTTGCGAGGCAACAAAGGAAAGCACTCTCACAGGAACCAAAGTGCCATACTGTCGCAGAGAGTGCATCAGCGAGGAAGTGAATTCATGTTATTTGCCCATTACCTGGAGGCACAGAACTGCTGATGGCAGGGCTTTCTATATTGCAGAAGCCTCTCTATCCCATCAGTGCCTTGTCACAACCAATCCAGCTGCTACTTCTGATAGCTTTCTTTCATTTACCGCTCGCTCTTTCTCTCTCTCTTTCTCTGCATCCAGCCTCTGTGTTTGTTTTGGAGAGGCCATCAGCTTTCAACGATGTCTCTCTGAGGTCCCACCTGTCCTTGACCCTCATCTTCTGCTGCCGGTGTGTGTGTTTGCTTGTCTCTGTGTATGAATAAGCAATGGAGGGTGACATTGTGTGTAGAGGTGAAGGCTAGAGTTTTATTAACCTTTGCAGAGCAGAGTGAATGAAAAAGCAGCTTGAATCCTGGTCGGTTCAAAGAGACTGTAGAAGATGGAGGAGCTTTGCATCACAGAATTTACACCAACAATCATTCAAGGTCCCTCAGAGCAGAAATATTAACACATGCCTGCACATCCTGTGCTGGCAGAGAGTTAGAATTTTTTTAAAACGATATAGTATCCATAAAAAGTGTATTGTGTTTTGAATATGTTAATGTGGTAATAGTTCCACATTATTGTAAATACAGTTATGTGCTTTTCCCCCAAAAGTTAGATGAGAAGATTGATAAAGATATAGAGATAATAGTAGGCTGATTATTAACTTATCGACGGAGCCAGGCTAGCGCTTTCCCTCTGTTTCCAGTCTTTATGCTAAGCTAAATTAAGCTAATCAACTCCTGGCTCTATGTATTTTTCATACAGACAGAGTGAGAGTGGTATCAATCTCATCTAACTCTGGGCAAGAAAATGAATAAGCATATTTTCCACAAACTGTACAATTATTTCTTTAAAAGATAATGAAGTTTTACATTCCTGAAAACCATACTATATGTAGCATCTTTAAATAAATGGCTACACGTTCACAACCCTCATCTCCTACTGACGTGTCCCTAGCTTGGCATCATGCTGCACCTGTACCTGCTTATACTCACTATATCTGGATTATAGAGAGACCCTGAATATGTCTCTGTGTGTGTCCTTCACCATCCTTTAAAACACACGATGCTGCGCGCCGAGCCCAGCCGAGAGGCTTTGTAATGTGCTGTCAAAACCTATTTACCTCCTTCATCTGGCTCTGTTGCTGCACCACAAGTGCACGGTGGGGGTGGTGGGCTTGGTAGGCTACTATCTGTCACTGTCTCTCACTGTGTGGTAATCCACAAGATCATATTTTTCTTCTTTTTTGACTCCATCGTTGCTAGTAAAGCTGTTTATTGCTGCAGTGTTTCTTCTTCCCAGAGATCGTTTGTCAAATAAAATGTATTTAGTTTGAGTTTGTGGCTGGTTCTGACTGTCATTCCTAATACTACCCTGTTCCTCTCCAAACAAAACACATCACTTTCTGTAAAACAACTAAAAAAGCTTCCTATTGTTCCATCAGTCATGGCAGGCAGCAAAACAGGCTGCTCTAGTTAATATTTTTATATAACAATGGACGTGCCTGGTGGAATTTAGGGGTAAGTCATCCTAGTCCAGTCATTATTACAGACTTATAAGACAATGAGAGTTTCTTGTAGAGAACCAAGTATTTTGTAATGTCTCAAAATAATGTTTGCGCCTGCTGCAGGAGATTTCTATCCATCAGATTTCAGATTTAGTCCATTGGATCTCTCTGCAATCAGCTTTCCACATAACCACCACAACATCCACAACAGCGATGGGATTATGATTGTCTCACTGGAAGGGAATCATAACAATCCTCATCACAGCTTCTCTCTCTCTCTCTCTCTCTCTCTCTCTCTCTCTCTCTCTCTCTCTCTCTCTCTCTCTCTCTCTCTCTCTCTCTCTCTCAATGTATTGATTTTTAACCTCAGGAGATCCTGACCACTTTGGGCTCCATTATGAGTTTTTGCTGCTGGTGAGGATGCAGTGCTATATCGAGGAGAGATGCTGGGTTACGTGTTGAGTGGGAGCTGTGGGATGATTAAAGCAGGTAGGCCTATTGATTGGCCGATAGACGGCGGTAAGGTGACCATTGATTGGGCAAACAGCCAATTTTTGACCTCGAAGTGCACATGGTGAATCAATGGCTTTAATCCAGTGGGAGAAGAAAAGAATGAGAGGACTGGTCCCAAAATATCCTCTAGTTTAGTGTTAGGTGACACAATAACACATGTGTAATTAATATAGGATTTTGTTAAAAGTAATTTCTTGATTTAATGTTTCTGTGGTTGGTCTATTCTGTTATTTTGTTATGTTTTAATTGATAAGTACATGTCCTGTCTTTCTGGCACTCAAATAATCTTATCGTATCCATTTGTCTATTTAGTCAGATTCATTCAGTGTACACCTGTTCAAGATGGATATTTTGACCTTTTAAAAGGACTGCTCAATCAATACCATAATAGATACAGTTCATCTTTATTCACAAGGCCCCCAAATAGTGAAGGAGCAGCCCTGTGCATAGTATTGTACATTAGCCTATTGTAGTCTGACCATTGTATAACAATTAATGTACATAACATTTAATAAAATGGCTTTAGAGTCTTAAATGTGTTTTTTGCGTTGTGTGTCTGTAATGTGAAGGTTAGTACACATTCTTTTACAATGTGACAACAAATCTAATCGACCGTACCTTCAGGAATTAGTCAATGTTAGCCAATGTTGTCATTTAAAAAGGAAATTTACTTTAGCATGTTAGCACGGTAATTTTTGATTTAGCACTTAACACAAAGCACAGCTGAGGCATGGGAATAGTAGTTTTGCAAAATGAGTATCCGTCCTCTGGGGACCATGAATGTCTGTACTAAATGTCATGGATATCCATCCAATAGTTGTTGAGATTTTTCAGTCTGGAGAACCTACAGACCAACAATGCCATTGCTAGAACCAGCATGGCTAAACGAATTTGTCAAAATCAATGCTACATACTGTAGGTCATGGATTTTATGAGTTAAGCTCCAAAAAACTGGAACCTACACAAAGCATCTTAATACCATCTTTTCATTCAACTCTCCCTGCCTGGTAAGCTCCTAAATGTCTCAAAAATCAAACTTAATGTTTGTAACGGCTTGTGAATTACATTGTAAAGATTACTTTCATATGCATAGTTAATTGTCCTTCTTCATTCCTTTATACTTGAATTTACAACAAAGTAAGAGTGTGTTGATCAGATTTATTTCACTTAAATGACTTAGACTTTATATTGCATCTGTTTGGTGTTTGCATTGAAATAAGAATTAAAACATTATAGCAATTTCATTTTAACATGACAACAAAAAAATATTATAGAAAAGCTACAACACTGACCTGGATCAGCTAACACACCATCCTGATTTCTCTCCACCTGTCACGACTAACACCTGCAGGGGATTTAAACGGTACCTAGTTTGCTGAAGGTAACATGATCAGAGATACCCCACCAAATTAGGTCAGCGCTTGTTGGATCATTGCCCCTGTCTGATTGAGAGTCGTCATCGCTCTCACCTTGTCTGGCGCGCCACACACATGCACATTCCTGCACTGTACACAGGCACGAAGCCAGGAGTCAAAGTCAGCAATAGCAGAGCAATATGCTCACGCTTCAACGCTCACTACTGTAACCCTGCCCGCAGACTGGAAAACACAAAACCTAGTGAAGTGTGGCGGCGTTCTGGTTTATAGAGTGTGAGTCATTAAAAGAGGAAAGGACATGTGCACACTTTGATATGTCACAAGGCTTTTATTTAATGATGCGGCAGACAGAGCAAAGGTTACCAGGACTACAGGGCAGCAAACAGTGGAGCACTCAGTGGAGATCATTACAACTACAAAAAAATAAGTTGGACCTGTGTTTGATTTCCAGCCTTTTTTTCTGCATTAAAAAACATTGGGCTTAGGGTACAATGAATCAAATGACTATATGAAATGGGAAAAGGCTTAAAGGTAGTGTCGAACCTACAGAGACATGGCACCCAACTCTGCAGTTCCCTTCACTTTGTACTTGGTACAATATGTATGGATTTGTATTGAATATCTTTGGAAACTTCAGGAAACAATGTTCTGTCTTTGAACATGTCATCTCTACATTATATTACATTTGTTTGTAATTCCTTTTCTGGTATATCTGTTTTACTGTTACTTTCTAATGTGTCATGTATATGCAGTGAGTGTAATTGTAACTAATATGAGACCGCTTCATTAAACATTCTGGCAAGCTACTGCACGAGAAAATCTTAGCTAACTCTGATTTATTTACATTTTGTGAAGTGTCTACCTGTGAAAAGGCTGCTCCCTCCTATTTCCCTTATCCCTGTTTCCCAACATTAACGTTTTTCTGGGTTTCTCATTTCGGTGATGTGGCTCTAGGGATGGCAACGATGGCCGGTCGCTCCACCATTTGGAAGGACAGGATGTGGTACTAACATTCATGGTGCCCAGAGGATTAATCCTTTTAGTGATCCCTTGACTTTTCTTCAAGCACCACCAGCAGGTCAAAGTTTTCACCTATACTGTGAAATATTTCAACATCTACTGGATGGATTTGCACTAAAAGGGAGATTGTATGTGTCAGACACATTCTCACATACTGGAAAAAGATAAATAAATCTGTTTGGTTTAGGTGAGGGGTGGCGCCTGGGTAGAGCGAGTAGGAGGAAGAACATGGCGAGTATTCACACCGCGGTCACATACCCTGTTCGTCATTTGTTCATAAACAACCGCGTCTCTTGTCATTCCTTGGATTTGTCTGACGATCTCGGCCCTGACCGACAGAAGATCCCAAATCCTGTCTTCTCTCCAGTGAGACATTTTCATTGCCGTCTTTGTGTAAATGACCCTTCTCATTCACCCTCGGATGTTTGTATTCTTCCAGTTTACACAATGAACTAAGATGATTAACATGGTAATCATTATACCTGCTAAAAGAAAACAAAAAAAGAATGAATTGAATTGAGTAAAAATTATTCTTTGTGTACACTAGCATTCTCTTTGACCTTTTTATTTGACCTGAAATGCAAACACGTGTAGAAAACTTCCTTCCAACCGTTGACCTTTCAGAGAGCTGTCTCAGTTCATGTGGTCACTCAGTGTTTCTCAAAGGTGCTTTGCCCCTCAGCACAGTATCATGCTGCTGTGTTTAATCCAACCATGAAGAGTTAAATCAGCCCTGTGGTGCCTGATGTGTGATGAACTCATTGGATTACGTCCAGCTGTCTGCCACCATTATCAACCTTGCTGTTTAATAATGTTGGTCGGCTTTCTGGAGGCTAATTTGTGCATTTAATTGTTTTAGCGCTACCTGGTTGGTGTGAGTGCAAATGTGTGTCACGGATACATTTCACACAGTCTTTCCATCCAGCTGCAGAAAAACCTTAGACCTTGTAGACTGTAGACCTTGTAGACTGTAGACCTTTCTAAACAACCAACAATAATTATTAATCAGAGATAGCTCAGTGGTGAAACCCTAACACTGCCACATCCTCCTATACATTGAATAAGCTAACTATTGTCTCAAAGCCCCATTTGGTCTGTGTAGGTGGCTCTCAGGCATGGAAGCAATCATCAGAGCGTGTGACAAAGCCAAAGAGACAGCTGACATGAACACATCAATACACATTAGGCTCCATACTGTGAACTTGTTCAGCTTCTTGCTCTGATGTGTATGCATCAAATTAATCTTTTATAATATGGCCTTTCTCGTGCTATTATTGTCTTGAGAAAAATGTTTTTTGTGGCACAAATCTATCAGAGATTTGTTTCTATGAGGAATTGGTTCACCCTCCAAAGGGTTGACAAACAGCAGCATTGTACACTGAGATTAGCTAATACATTACTGTTGGGCATTAAGTGTGAAAACCCATCCCCTCTATCAAACTGTATTACAGTTACAGGGCCGTCGCCTTTCGCACTGAGATGCCAGATCTTCTGTTGTTTTGAATGGAAACTGAAAGCACAGGTTAGAAGGGCATTTTGAGCTGTGGCATCGCCGAGCCCCATCTACACCCTTTGTGCACCGTGCATCACAATGCCGTCTTGTGTCATTCAGCCTGAAGGTGTGGAGGGGTTTCTCACACGGCCTGGGTGGATGTTGTTGGATCACACTCCTGTACTGTATTCCTCCGATTTCTGCTGCCTGACAGACAGATATCTTAAAACCTCAGCACTTAACACCGGAACATTCTGCATTATTAGACACAGATGTGCAAAAAGATATTTGTTAATCAAGTCATGAGGGGCATGTTAGGAAAAGAATCTTTGAGAATAAAGTTGTAATTTTGAGAAAAGTCAGTATAGTCACAATATTTTGAGAATTAATTAAAAAAAAGGTTAACTTGTTTCAAATATAAATCAACTCAGGAAATTCTAGAAATTAGTGACTATCTTGAAACAAGAAAGAATTAGAACAGAAAAAGTTAAACTTGATAGTATAAGATATCTGAAACATGTTAATTTACATTGAACAAACAGTATGACATGACTTTTAGAGACTTAATGGCAGCGCACCAGCGTTTAGTCGAAGTGATGCTTTAACTTTTTGTGAAACAAGTTATCTTGTTATTCCAGTGGTATTCCAAAAGATTGCTTCAAAGGCTGACATTACAGTTAAGCATGAAGAAAATATGCCATAACTGTCAAATTGTGGATAATCACTTCATTAGCATTCAAGCTGTTTTCCTGCATTTAGAGAGCATATGAAGCATACACAATTTAACATAAGCTGGTACTCAACATCCCCTTTTTAATACGCAATGAAGTCATTTTGTCTATTTTCATTTTCTGTGTATCAGACATGACAGAAATTGGGTATTTTTACACACTTTCAGAGAGCTTTCCCTGTCCACACTGTGCACACTGCTGCTGTAATCCGAACAGACAGTGCTGTGAGACAGTGGCAAGGTTTTACGTGCCTTCAGAAATGTCACCCTACCTCCGGCCCCTGAAAAATGATGAGCGCTGACACATACTTGCCCAGATGCCATGCGGATGTACATGAGAACAGAAGTTTTAGTTATACAAACATTTCTTGCGGGCTTAGCTGATCCGGAGGCAATAGTAATCTCATTGCCTGATTTAAATATCAGTGTACTGAAACACAGTCCCTCCAACTAAGAAAATGTTGGATTGAGGCCTGGTTAAAAGGCAAGAGATAAGAGAGGAGGAAATAAGAAGTCAAGCACTGTTGCTTCAAACTGCAAGCATACAGTCTGTAATAAATTATCCTACTACTTTACTTGGCTGACCTTCAGTGTTTCATCTTGCTGTAGTAGCTTGTGTTACCAAAGGCTCCTGCTGACCTTCTAAGACCAGGGATGCTGTTCTTACTACTAAATAAAACTGCATTCATACATTTTGATTACATTTTGCTCTGTACCTTTCATGTTCACCACTTGACAAGCTCTAATTTTCTGCACACATATGAGGTGCCTGACATTTATTCTGGAGTTTATCTTTAACATTGAAGTGTGGGTTTACTGGATAACTTATGCCTTATATTAAAAAAGCTGGTTCATTGAATTATTTCTTCTCTATGTTGACCTCAGCTTTACTCCTTGGGGCTTTCCACACACTTATATTCCATTGTTCAATAATAGTTTTCCAACCAGCATCCAGCACAACCGCTTATCAGGATGGTCAGAAATACAACCATATTTCTATTTATAACGTCTACTTTAATCTTTTCAGCCTGACGAGAGAAGGAACCGTTTTGGCAATATCATTTGAACTAGAATGCCATTAGAGCACTTTGTGAGCCCTTGCTCTGTAGGCTTGCATTCATGATATGTAAAATGGCCTAAATGTTCAGGGTGCCACATGCTTGAGTGTTCTCATATGCAAACTGTGTAGTAATTATCTTCCTCATAATTACTACTCGCCTGAATTTTAATGAACCCTTTGCTGCATTAAGGAGCTGTTTGCAGGTATGACGTCAGAACAAAGTAGAACTTAGCAAACAGTGATCAGAGCTCTCAGGGATTTACCATCAGAATTGGCCTTAAACTACCCCCAGTCACCAGTCGAGCATCGGTTGGTGCTGGATATGCAGCTATAGCCCGGGGCCCTCTATACATATACATAATTTTATGCGCACTGTGCAACAGCAGACACACACCAACCGCTATCTCATTAGTGACTGCAGCCCCCAGGCTTACAAATGGGAAAAAGCCTAATTGCACAGTTCAGCAGCACTGACAGCGCTCAGAGCGTTTTGGAACAGACTTCAACAAATGAGCATCAGGTGCAAGCACCTACAGTAATATACTGTTATTTCTGACAATACCTGTCACAGTTGAAACTACCAAGTTAAGCTCATACTGCATCACTGGAAGTTTCTGGAGCACAAAGGGACAAGACAAAGCTCACTGGAGAGTGAACAAGTCAAGTTGGACTGATTAGGTGGCAGTCACTTTGTGGAGCACAAGACCCGTTAAATGTTTTAAATGTTCTTCAAATTGGTTATTCGCAATTATGAATATAATTTAATTCAATTATACCTGCTAAACATCAGCATGTTAGCATGCTGGTGGCTCTAAGCACTGCTTTGCCTATGTGGAGCCTCACGGAGCTGACAGCATGGCTGTAGATCATGTGAGGTCACCATGGTGTTTTGGCAGCATTAATCAGCAGGCATGTTGAATTAAACCAGAAATCATCTCTGCCGTGGTTTATTGCACTTGCTTGTTTAACCTCTCTGTGTGATTTTCTTGAAATATTATCATATATTGCACCTGGTGCTTCTTCCTAAAAATGGATTCCAAAATGCTGTGAGTGTTGTCAGTAGTGCTGAACTCTTCAATTATTTTCTGTGTGCAAGCCTGGGGTTTACGGTCTCTAATGAGGTAGCACTGTGTATGAGCTGTTATTCTGTATTCATATAATTATGCATGTTTCAGGAGGTGCTGTTCATGCATTTTACATGAATGCCACTGTGACCATGCACACCAAGTTAGGTCAAACAGGGAAGACACCACAAGAAAGAAAATGGATGTTGGGTTTAATAATTAAAAGATTACCACCAACAATTAAATCAGTTTATATATGTTTTTACCATTTACCCAGATACAGAGACACTTAATATATTCAGTCAGCTAAAAAACATTCACTGTGGTGTTAGCAGGCAGTTGGGGACCAGATGGTGATGCTCCACAGCGGCTAAGGCTCTGTAGACATGTGTTAACCTGTCTGGCTGTTTAAATGATTAAGAATGTAATTGGTTCATATAAAATATAATTCTTGGAACCATAGCTTAAAATGAATACTGACAATTGTTTGCTTTCTTGAGGGTTAGATGAGAAGATTGATACCTCTCTCATGTCTGTATGCTAAATATGAACCTACAGCCAGGAGACTTTAGGAAAGACTGTTAACTTAGGAATGTAAATGTCAGTGCCATAGGGTTTAAGTTTCTAGTTGTGGCGAAGAACAAAATAAGGGCTGAAATGGAGGGCTGGACCGCAGCCTGAAGATATACAGGATTTAATGCCTTATTTGGTCTGGTTGCCTGGTTTTAAATCCAGCACAATCTAGCAGTCAGGTGGAGGTGGTGGGAAACATGACCAAAACCTGTAACTCTGCAATCCTAATAGGTTTGTCATCCTCACATGCCAAGGAGATGGGAAATAGACCTTTAATGGCGCTCACTATATCATTAGTTTAGGAGTGAGCACAGTTAATGTGCTGACACAGGCAGGTAGCTCAAAATGTGTGAGATGGAAATGTGTTTTTTTGACATTGGATGAAATGGTAGAAAAGTGCTGATCCCAGACAAGCTGATGTGGCCTGACAACGCAGCAATAAAAAGACCTTGACTGACTCATGGCTTTGTCTGGAGGTCTTAAGGCTTAGTTGCACTTAGGAATTCCACTCGCGAACCAGTCACTGCTGTCCAGTGAAAAGTGTTTGGACTATTGTTTCACACAGCCACAGATAAATAGACTGAAAAATACACAGTGAATTGTATCCATTTGCCTATTTAAATTTTTGTAAATTAATCTTTGAATGTGGATTGTTGGTTGGACAAAAACAAGCTATTTGAAGACACCTTAGACTTTGGGAACTTGTGATTTAGAGTTTGACTATTTTCTGATTTTTTTTTTTGTTTTACTGACAAATGAATTAATTTTAAACACAATGAACTAGTTAACCAATGTCAGTAAAGCTGCATATTATCTCACTGAAACACAGAATATTGAATTTCCACCAGACTCAACTCATCTTGATTCATTCATTGATTTTCACATCCAAATAACAACACTGTTGAGAGTCTGAGGTGAAGAATTCATTTGGTAGCTGCTTGTGTGTGTGTGTGTGTCCTCACAGAGCTTGGCTGTAAACGAGTCTCATTTGTAACAGCCACGCAGCATCCACCCTAGATGGAGCCCCTGCGTGATGCGCGCACACACACACACACACACACACACACACACACACACACACACACACACACACACACACACACACACACACACACACACACACACACACAAGACGTTGCTGGAGCAGCCCCCAGTGAGTGAAGCATGTTGGTCCCAGGGTAAATTCCCAGTGCATATCCTGTCAGTTCAGAGAAAGTGTCAATCAGCTTGTCCAAGTCAGCTAAAGAGATGTGTCTACGCCAGCACAATATAGTCTAATTTACTAGCTGTCCTTCACGACTTCTGACAGCAGAAAACACTGTTCTTGCCAGGACAATTCCTCTATTCTAGTTTTTAACTTTATTGATCAAGGGAGAGGATTTTGCTGAGCATGTGTACCATTTTTGTCACACTTTCCCACCTGGGAACTGTCCAGTACAAACACACTTAGACTTTGATTCTGGATACTATTTAAAGATTAGCCAAGGTAAAGTTAAATAGTATTAAAGGGAGTTCTATACAACCTTAAGTGTAAGTGCTATTAATGCACTTTCCCTACCCTGGTTGTTATAATTTACACAGGGGGCTGTCCTCTGAAGTTGTTTCTATGATCTTGAGAGCATTGGGTGTTGATAGATATTCTATCAAATAGTTCAGGCCTGTGACATCATCAGCCTTATCAATGCAGCTGAGCAATCGGCCTGTCACACCTGGTATTGATTAGCTGCTGTTTCCTCTACACATACATATCAACAAAAGTAAGTCTTAATGTAGGCCTAATAACTCTTTTTACAAGCTATCTCAACAGCATTATGTTGCATTTTAAAGCAAGCTAGAGAACAAATAACATGAAAGTCAACATAATGAAAACTTTAAACACTAAATTCAAAGTCATAAACACTAACTATCCTACTTTAAGGGCACACTGCAAGACAGGGGCAGTACTGCTGTTGTAATAAAATCCGTGGTTGTGTTATCTGTTAATTTGCTACCATCTTGTGGCGAGTCATGGAAAACACGGCCTGATATATCTTTGTTCAGCACTAAGGAGAAAGGCTGTATTATTATAAAATGAATATTGTCTCAATATAGCAATTTCTGGCAGATAATGGTGTTGTTGAAGCCATTTTTAAAGGCACCATTATCACTTAACATTACAATAGGTTACATCACATACGCTAAAATGTCAGTTATGTAAACCGCAGGAGTTTGCGTAACTGTTTGTTCCTCGTCACTTTCCGTCCTTGTTTTTCTATTGAGCAGCGCCGCGGACGTGCAAGTTGACAGGTAAGAACAACATGTACTTTACATAATGTAATCCCATTAACAGATGTATATTTGTCCTTTTTTTATAAAGAAAATTAACACGTGCATTGTGCACGTTGTCAGGATTTGTTTTATCAAGTAAGGAAGTATACAATACTGTCTGAAAAGGGAGTGTCAAAATAGAATATCAGCTGACATATGGGCTAGCAAACAAACCGCTAACGGTAGTAACGGTAGCTAGCTAGCTGGTTAGCTGGTTAGCTGTTTTGTTTGTGTTGAACCATACATCCATGTGTTGAATCTGTCACATTTTGTGACGATTTATATCCGTTACAAGTTTACCGCTTTTGATGCAAGTGTTTGATAGACTCGACCCCTGATGCTTTTGCTCCCCCGTGAATGATACATGCAATCAAGAAGTTACATCATGTCAGCTAGCATAATGTTAACTAACTGGCTAGACAACTAAGTTAGCTAGCTGACTACACACAGTTTGGGGGTGTCCTCTGTTGTACCAATTGTTGTTGTTTATATCCAACAGGTTGAAGTTAAAAACAGGAGACCAACCACAATGTCCACTAGTGTAAGTGACATAACAACTTGTAACCTCTGTACTGTATGCGATTGTATCCAATGTACAAATCAGGCAATTTTTCATACAAATTACACGCAGAATACAAAATGTCTTCGGATTTAAAAACAACAACAACAACTAATATTCAGCTTCTTTTCACTTTTTCTTCAACATTTCCCGAATGTTATCCCTCTTGTAGTAAGCTGTGTGACTTTCTGAGTTTGCCTTTGTTTCTACTGTATGTAGGTGCTGTGTGGTCGAGGCAGGTTGGTCCTATATAAGACCACTGGCCATCAAGCATTAGGTGCTCTCCATGTCTGCAGAACCAGAACCTTCTCTGCTGCAAGCTCAGATGAGCCTTACATAGCTGTATCACCCAGAGACTCAGGTGAGTAAAGTAGTAAATGAATTAGCCACCAGTTACTGGTAAATGTGACCATAGTCTACAGCTTACAAAAGGTTCTGATCTAGATCTGAAGGGAGCTTATGACTTAGATTTTAGTTTGTTGTCTGGTTGTACTTGCTCCAGTCTGTTGATTGTGTTTCCAAAACAACATGTAGAGAGAGACAAGATGATGGAAGTGAGGGAAGATAAAGCAAAGACAAACATGAAAGAGCAAACCCACACATTCACACATGTCTTTGTCACTTCCCCCTCCAGGCCCCAGGACTGTGTGGCCTGATGAGAACATGGGACCATTCGGACCTCAAGACCAGCGATTTCAGTTACCGGGTAACGCTGGGTTTGACTGCCACCTGGAGGGCATGGAGGACCAAAAGAAAACTCCAGTTCACAGGACGGTGCCTGATGTACTGACGGCCCCAAGCTGCATAGAGAGACACCAGTTCATACTGGCCCAGTTTGTTAATGAGTTCCAAGTAAGTATTTCAATATTTCAAGTATTCTTTTTTTTCTTGCGGCAGGGCTGTAACTGTTTGTTTATTTTTTATTTATTTGTGAATTTGTGGGTTTTTGAAATCTGGGAAGACATTCTCTAAGAATGAACATGGCTGTTCACATTACATGTACACAAGGTACATATACCAATACTTTTTTAGCCATTTAACGCTATTTCATTTGGTTTATTATTCAATTGATTGACAGTTAGCACATTATCAATCAGTAGCGCTGAGATCGAAAAGTGGTTGATGTTATGCCACTGGTGAAACAGCTGCATAAGTCAATCACTGGAGTGGTATGCTGCTCAGTACAGCCACTTTTAAATAACGCAAACTATTCAAAACAATCTCCAAAACAGCTTTGTACGCTGCATGTATCCACATTTTTATCTCAGGTATAATTCACAAAGGTATTGATATCATCAGTCAGAATAAAATTTCCAGCCTCAAAGCTGCTTCGTCAATGTGTGTTTGTTCCTCAGGGAAACCTCAGTACTATAGACAGGAGAGTCCACAAAGCTGAGCAGTACTTCAATCAGACGGATGCAGACTGCTCCATAAATTCCTGCCCTGAGCTGTTAAGGAAAGGTAAGGGACGGTTAATTAACTGTAACTCATCTTTTACAATGTTGTGTTATACAGTTATAACATGAAGTGTGTGTGTGTGTGTGTGTGTGTGTGTGTGTGTGTGTGTGTGTGTGTGTGTGTGTGTGTGTGTGTGTGTGTGTGTGTGTGTGTGTGTGTGTGTGTGTGTGTGTGTGTGTGTGTGTGTGTGTGTGTCAGATCTTGAGCTCATGTTCCCCGCAGCACCCACCACCTCCATCACAGTTGTGACGGTCACACAGAGTAACAGTCAGAGGGAGGAGGCAGTAGACCAGGACAGAGACCAGCTGCTCCACAAAGTGAGTCCTGTGATATTTTATTGTTATAAGTTTGGAGATATGACATAATGTTAAGAACAGCTGCTGATTGTGTTTTCTCCCGACTGCAGTTTGTAAGTGGAGCAAAGGAAATGTGCTTCGCTCTGTGGACTGCAGGCTACTGGGCAGACTTTATTGACCCAACAACAGGAGCACCTGTAAGTTATGTTGTTTGTAGTAGTGATGTATTGTATTAACAGTGAATACCAGGGACTACTAGCAATTTTTTATTATGGAGTATTGAGTGTAGATGGATTAGGGCTGGGCGATATTGACCAAAAATTGTTTCTCTGCGTTTTCCGGCTAAATGGCGAGACACGATATATATCTCGATATTTCCTACAAAGTGGGCTAAATGTTCAGTTGTAAGTCACATGTGAGAGCACTTTTATGAAAACAGACTAATCAAAATAAATTGCAAAGACAGGGTTTCCTTCCCTGTTTGAAAATATACAGCTGCAACACATACTGTACTTAAAACACTTACTGTACTTTTCTATGGTTTATTAGTGAAGTGTATAAACTACACTGCAGGCTGGATTCTCTACTAACAGAGTGATGGCAGCTCATATGAACTGGTCCAGCACGAGTTGTGTGCACAATCGCATGTCAGCGGCGTTACGTCTGTATCGTCACTGCGTGGCATTTTTATGAACTATGATAAATCCGGTCATGGGTCACATTTCTTGCCCGCATCCAGGGTCCGTCTCACTCGCTTTTACTCATAGAACTGAAGTTAACTTTACATACAGTAACTACTGTATTTGTTTTTCTTTTTTTAAAGCCGTGGTGGCAGAACGTTCCCAGCGGAAACACTTTTTACAGGTTTTCCTCTCTTGCTTTAATAAAATATGCAGCCGTACAAATAATAAAAACTGTAGGCAAATGTGGTGCTGTGTCTTCCTCCATGTTGCAGGAGAGCCTGTGAGCAAGTGGGGGTGGGGTTGCCCGGAGAGTGTTAGAGGAGAGATGCAAACACAGGCATGGCTTTGTAACGCAAAATCAAACCTATATCTATATAAACAGTATTGTCTCATCCCAAAGCTCATTTGAAAAATATATCGATATACCTTAAAAAGTCAGCCCTAAGATGGATGAAGGAAACAATTAATTTAAACGATTTTAGCATAAGGCATCAACATAAGTGAAGGGTCTGAATACTTTCTGAATAGGGATGGGTATCGTTTTCAGTACTGACTAGTCCAGAACTGTTACCAGTTTAGTACCTGTTCTCGATACCCATACCTATTTCTGAATGTTTTGTATATTTAGGAGTTTTTCTATTTTTTTTGTCAGCCTTATTTACATACATGAGGGGGCAGATTATTAGAACCACCCCAGTATAATGCTGTCCAGTACATCACCATCACCTTATGTGTCCCAACAGTTCTTTGCATCTCCATCAAGTCAAACCAAACTGCAGACAGAGGAGGAACTAAGAGATTTGGGCTTCCACATCGAAGTGTCAGGCTCCTGCACAGTTATTCGCCACATCCTGAGAGGAACGCCTTTGTTTGTGGGGACTGTTTTCACCAATGCACCCACTCACAGTGCTGCTATCGCAAGACTACAAGGACTTTCAAATGTACTTGCTGATGATGAATAGGCTTTTCTAAATATTCCACAGAACTCAATCCAAACAAGGCCTCTATTTATGGTTTGAAGAAGCTTGGAACATATATATGGTATATGGTAGTGTTGGCACATGGTTGTATCAGTGAAAGGTTGCAAAGTTTGTCTTACTGTAACAAGGACTGGACTGAGACTCTAATGTAGACCTTCATGTTGTGCCTGATGGACAGGAAACTAACCCAGCTTACCCTGCACTGCATCCAGGGAGAAACACACATACACACACACACACACACACATACACACACACACTCACTCAATGCAGTGGCAAGGGTTCTGACTACAAATAAAAGACATTTCAACATGTAATACCTGCTGTTTGAAAAGTTGGAAGACAATGTTAACACTTGAGGATGACATCACCTCGCTTTTATTAAAGATATTGGTTTTTAGAACCATAGATTTTAAATGGAAACCCTGTATATCAGGACAATAACTTTTTATACTAACATACTTGTTTTTTCTCTTCTTATCTGTTGCACATAATCTAAAGAAATCTAGATACGTTTTCAGTTGAAGCACTACAGTTGAGGCAGTCAGAACTGCTGAACAAATGAATTGACTTCATCAGGCTGCAGTGACACTATCACCTGTAGCTGTGAGTGGGCTCCTTCACAGAAATGTTTCCCAAATTTACAACCCCATTCGTCATACATGGATAACCGAATTACTGTAATTGAAATGTAATTTTCATAATGAAGTTACCAAAATGGAAATGCAACAAAATAAAATAGTTTGTAGATTCAAAAACAATCTAAACATATTTTGAGATACTGTAAGAAAAAAAGACATAAACTCAACAAAAATATTCTGACAATGAAGCCAGGCATTTAATTTGCCTGACGCACACACAGATCAGACCCAGTCAAGAGGCAGTTTTACCAAATGCCTCATCCAAACCCTTGCAACTTTTCTATCTAACACAGGCAAATATGTGATATTGGGCTATATAAATAAAATGTACTTCTCTCTGACATTATATGGGCATCACTGTTTTTTAAATTGCCAGTGTGTTGTGGCTATAGACCCAAATGTTTCTCTATCAAAGTGATGTCTTTTTTATGCAATGCAAAGATATCTTATCACTATAACTAATTAATATTTGTAGAAAATGGATGTCAACAAATGACCAATTGTTCTCTTCAGGGGAGAATTGTACTTTGGTTGAATGGTTTAATTTAATTTGACTGCTGGGTAAGCAAGGCACAACTGATTAGTCTGGATTTTGAGCCGGAAATAAATGTAATGTTAAGAGACACATTTTTACAAGATGTACTGATATACAGAAATACATTTTTGATTTTGCAAAATATCCAGCCTCAATGAGGATTTTATAGAATCTGCAACCACAAAGTGACTGTTGTATGTCCTACCCAGTTTGTTTGTTGGGCACCTGCCTGCCGTGCCTGTAAATTGAGATTGTGTATGTCACGATGTAATGTCATAATGTGACTGGAGTATGCAGATATGGTGATAGTTATTTTATTGCCATCTAGTGGTTGATTAGATTTACTGCAGACAGGCTGACTCATTTATCTTCAACTTGACAAATGTTCTTTGACTCCTATTCTACCTCTGATAATACATGATGAAAAAAAAGACAACCATTTGGTTTTAATTTGATTGCAGTTCACATCAAGAATCAAATGCAGAGCTGTGAGTGATTTAGAGTTTCCGATTGCATGTCTTTGGAATGTGGGAGGAAACGGGAGCACCTGGAGAAAACCCATGTCAACACACTGGGAGAACATTCAAATTCCACACAGAAAAGGCCACAGCCATAAACGGGACCCTCAACTGACCACACTGAGCCACAATGCTCTTAAAAGGGACATTGTTTTAGGACATACCAGACTTGATTGACAAAATACAGCTGAAATTCACAAGCTTCAGCTCTACTTTGTCAAACTATCAATCTAGCCTTTATATATTCTACTGTGTATATGTATGTGTGTGTATATATATATATACACACACACACACACACACACACGCACACGCACACACAAATTATCTATCGTTGGTAGTCATTTTTTTTTCTCTTTGTGGACATTTTGACCAGTTTTACAACAAGAAATGTCTCTTCATACATATGTTTAGTCTGCTGGGCCTTCATGCAGTAGGCCCTATTTAACCCATCCTAACAAGCCAACTACCTATCACCTTCTGATTCTGGTAGGGGCCAATCAGATTCCAGGGGGGCTAGGTCACCCCTTGGGTCCCTGCTGCCAAACAGTTGAGTGCAGTTACACCAGTCTCCATTTTGTATGTGTGGTATCTGAACAGTTCATAACTTTATATACATTTGTACTTAAGATTTTTAGTAAGGGATTCCTTTGACCCTTACCCTACTTTTACTGAAACATCTGGAAACTGTTAACATGAGCAGAAGAGTCCTCTTGGACAGAAGAGTCCTTATTTGGAGATGTGCCAGATAAGAAGGTATCATTGGTCAGTTCTGACCCAATCATGTTCATGCAATGCACAGAATATATATTATGTGCACACAAAGAAAAGGCAGAACGACTTTTTGGAAGAAATGGGTTGGTTGTTCTCCAAGCTCTCTGCAGGAGTTTGTTAAAATTGATACTGAAAATCTTGAATTTTAATAAAACCTTTTATAATCAAGAACAGTGTCGGCGGATTCCTCTTCATACAGCATCACAGCATTACTATTAAAAGTCACCACATATGTATTCCTGTAGCATCCAAAAAACTATTTAATTGAATCACAAGCAATTTAATATTGACAAAACCTCAAAAAATACACATTGACATTGTTAAACAACACAGTCACATTAATACAACTTAAAAAACTTAGCGTAGATAAATTAACAAAAAAGCTTCAACAAATTGTAAAATTGTCTGAGAGGAGGAAGGAAACCTAATTTGAAGGAAACCTGGTGCAGTAGTGACAGTCCTGGACACAGGTCTTCAGTCTTTCATTCGTTCAAACATCCTATGAAATAAAATAAACATGAATCCCAGATGCTTAATATACCAGGCTTGTAAAAAAAATCCCATGAGATTAGGAAATACATTTATTACTGTTCTTCACTTTTAGCAAATTTTTTAGTGTCACAAAAAGTGTCCTTTATAAAGTTGGGTCTGATGTGCACTATGTCTCACAGATGCAGTTTCCCTATCAAACATGTCCAGCTGTAAAGATGCCGATGATAATGTAGCTCAGCTTTGCAGGAAGAAACCCTCTGCCCGAG
Source organism: Zingel zingel (assembly GCA_023566125.1). Taxonomy (NCBI): domain Eukaryota; kingdom Metazoa; phylum Chordata; class Actinopteri; order Perciformes; family Percidae; genus Zingel; species Zingel zingel. The sequence goes on from CM042337.1 coordinate 16,012,292, forward strand.
CTGACCAGGGGAGAAGTCGAGGAGAAGATGGCGTTGCTCGCATTCCTTGGCGCCAACATGTTACAGATGTTCCCCTCACAGCAGGAGGAGCACATCTGACAGATGAGATTTAAATGTCCGAATATTTTTTTTTCGCAACATCAGTATGAGGTTATTAATGCAGCTTAATCTTAATCCACATACCTGATAGCCATTATCGGTGACATCAGCACAGCCAGTAAACAAACAGTCCTTCAGGGTCGCACAGCGCTTTGTCACAGACACACTGTCACCATGGTTATCCATCATGTGGCGTGTGTGACAGTATCTGGCATCTGGAAGACATGACACGCCTTTATTTGAGGATTATTTTACTACCTCATGTCATTCAGACAGTATCAGAACATAGTGATGTGGATTTAGAAAATCGAACCCCTCTAAAATGTCATATATTCAGATTACACTCTCCTTCGTATTTTAGAAAAAATTTAGAGTTTGATGTCCCAAAATTCCATTCTGGTAATCCCACTATGCACACATAGAAGTAAATGAGAAAGCACTAACGTACCTTTTGGACAGTAAACATCGGGTGCCCAGCGATTACACTCATAGTTGTCTGCAGCGTCTTCACACGTGAAGCACTTAAAGCCACCAGGATGAGGTGTAGCTGTGGAGAACAGACTTCTCAGAGTTTATGACGTCTGATAGCGACATTCAGGGTTTGATTTTAAATATTTGTAATGTCTTCATTGAACATTTTCGAGCCCTTCTGAAACGAGTATATTTACATGTGTGTTACAAAACGTAAGCTCACTAGAAACTGCTCACTATGTGCGTTTGCTTGCTAACAGATGTGCAAAATAAATGTAAATAGCCTTTAATAATGAGTGAAAAGTATTGTGGGCAAACTGAAAGTTCCACCTCGGGACCTCCTCTCAGTTGTCTGTCTTTATAATTGTGATTTTATAATTATGATTTACAATCCTGCCACACCTGGGCTCTGCAAATCTGTGTGACGAGCAGGAAAAGAACTATACAAACTAGCTTATAGCTGTGAGGCATGTTTCATTAGTGGGATTGCTCAATGGCCATATTGTTTTCTTTGCTCTTTATTAATGGGATTGCTGGCGTGACGCTGTGACTGTCTCCATGCTCTGGGACAATAACAAGACGCTGTTAACTATTCTCATGCCCCATGTAACAGATGTTGTCAAATTCTTACATAAAAGATTTGTTTTCCAGACAGTATCTCTGAATGATCATCTGTTTACTGTACTGCTCCGACACAGTGATCCAACAAGGAGTTGTTTGGCCTTCCCTTTGGCAAGAATCACATCTGTACTGGGTACTGTTTCATCTGGGACAGCTATAGGTCTCAGGGTCAGCCACTTTTCAATCACAGGACAAAGCCATGTCACGCATGCACGCACGCACGCACGCACATACACACACACACACACACACACACACACATCTTTATCACTTTCAGTTCCCAAATGTTTTGCCTCATGGTCCTGTTGGAGGCAGATTTGAACAAATGTTTTACATTCAAAACACACATGAAGCACATAGTAATATTATGCTCCTACTTGAGGGATGCAGCAGGATGATGTCCGTCATGGTGAAGTCCCGTGACTGGACAGTTTTCAGCCAATCAGCAATGTTAGTCATTAGCAGGACCCAGGCCACTGTTAGCCAGACCTCCATCATTGTCCTAAAGTTCCTTCATGCACTTTTCTGTTTTAGGCAAAATATGGGAGAGAAGGGACCATGAGCAACTGAAATACATCACAGAGATGGTTTTAAATACATCCTTAGGAACAGTATAATAATAAATATAACTAAAAACAAATTTAAAAAAATGATTTTTTTAGTTTTTGTCATCATTTCATAGTTGCACTGAATGGAGAATATGAAAACAAATGTCTTCTTGAGAGAAAAGCAAAGCCAACATCTAATAATAGAAGGAATTAGTCTATAAAAGTGATCAGCTGTGTGTGCTGCTCATGCTGTGAGCTCGCTTTATTATTTAAATGTCAAAAGGAACCCTGCCAGTCTACAGACAAATGACAGAAAGACATCTATTATAACTATTATTAACACTGACACTTCTGACACAAATGTGAGTTATGTTTCAATTACAAGACCTTTTTCACCCTCTGGGAATTTAGCCATTAGTCCTTGCTTGCCAGATGGTTTTTTTCTGTCATGCAATGGGTCATTTATTGGTAAAACCGAGTCAGCATGTTTATTATCTTTTACTCTGACTTCTTTTAAAGTGGAGATCACAACAGCAGGTCTGCTAAAGAAAAATCGTCCTATTCTAGACCTTCTTTACGTCCAAATCGGTTACTTAGCCAAATGGATTCACTGCTCCGTTAATAAAATGCCCACATCCCTTATTCTGAGACTGACTTTGTTGAGGGATTCAAGAAATATCCTCTAAGCTGCCATGGTAATCCTTTGAAACATCACTAAATCAGGTGCAACTATGCCCATCTTTATTCGGCAGGAAACAATTTGTTTTTAATTCCAGACTCCAAAGAAGGATTTGACAAGTCAATGACAAACATGCACTGTGTAAAGACCACCTCCCTAATGTAAACAGCTCTCTATAGCCTAAAGGTTTGAACCACATTCAGAACATCCGACAGCTTATTACTTCAAACAGTATCAAGTATCATTTCAACGCCAGCAGATAAAATACACTTTAAGAGTTGGCATTCCTGTTCGCAAATATGTGAATGCTTTGTGACCATATGAGAAATAATTCACATAGTCTGAGAGACAATACCTGAGTGCCCTTGATTTATAAAGATTTTGTTTGTATGCAAGAAAAAAAAGTGTCTGTTATTGATCTACAATTGGAATGTAATAAAAATTAGCTTTGGTACATGCTTCAGCAACTCTTTTCATTATTATTAACAGATTATTAGACATACACAGGCTATTTTATATTCTATATTCATTGATGACATCTAATAGTATTCAGTCACAGTCCAGGCAGAACACTCTCTATAAAAAAATGCTCTTCCTAGAATGAATTAAATACCAGATGACCTGGTTTTGCCTCTGAATTGAGATCAGTAGCGTAAGATCAGCAAGTTCAGATGCCTCTGACTCCATTTTATGTTTTGTCCTCAGGCGTTGTGCTGGCTGTGTGGTTGTAAATACTTGTTTTCTTAGCATTATACATGCCCCAATAACGTTGATCCATGTCTTTGCTGCAGACAGAATAACCACACTGTATGTGCTGCACACGGCATACTCTAAATTCTGGTATCAAAGGCTCTGATTATAAAATAAGCAGTTCAACCACATTGAACATTGTATATGAAGAATGTTACACAATACATAATACGTAATAGTTAAATGACTTTGAATGCTATGCAAATGAATTGGACTATAATGAACACAGAAAACCACTTGACAGCTTGATAGTATCTAGAGCTGACACGATTAATCAATTAGTCAATTCATATTCATATTTTTTGAAGCAAAAATGAAGAGTTGCTGGTTTCTTAGTGTTTTGTGATACAATATTGCGGTTTGGACCGAAAAACAAGACATTTCAATAGGTTAACTTGGGCTTTGGAAACTTGGGATTTGCATTTTTTCACATTTTTCAGACATTTTATAGATCAAATAATGAATCGACTTATCGAGGAAATAAACAATCCAGCACCTGAGGGGAATGAATGTATAAATACTTGTATAATAACTTTTTTGCTCATTGAAAGCTTAAGTAAGTTGATGTCTGTGTCACTTGTTGGAATGAATTTTAAAATTAATCAAATTTTTTTTTATCTACCTTGCACTACAGAAGTTGAGTTCTGGAAACGTAAAATACATGATACGGTATTCAGAGAAGTATTTCAGTCCATGGGCTTGCATTCATTAAGCTCCTCAGAGCACCAGTGCTACTGTATAGCCCATAATGATATTCTGTACGCTGAAAGAAAAACTTGAGATTAGCTCTCCAACTTTGAGCTGTCTGAGAGATGCCGGGTCTTGCCTGTAGTAAATTTGGAGTGCAGGGATTAGGTACAATAGCTCCCTGTTACGACTGGAGAGGGATGGAGAGGGTTTATATCACTCAGGGTTCAATCGGCACCGACCAACTCCTTTGGGTCGCAGGACTGAAAGAATCTGAAGGAGAGCAGGTTTTAAATCTCTCTGTTGCCCCTGACAACGGGGGATAAAGTCTGCAGATTGTGAGTGTAAAAGTGATGAGTGTGGCTGACACATTGACGGTATTTTGCAGACACTACTGCAATAATATCTGAAAAGTCGCTCTTTACTGTAGTTTCGGTTTGGTGGTGATGCAGCCATCTCAGTGTCACATTTTGTTCTTTTATCCAGAAAATAAGTTAAAAACAAAACAAGAATGTAATTTAAACTGCTGTTTGACTCATGACCCCGCCTGTAACCTCTTCATACCAGAGATAAGTTATAGGCTTATCTGCCAAGTCCAATGCTATGAATCAGTCATCAGAAGTTCAGAGAACTGAAAAAAAGATAACGGTATTTCCAAGGAAAGACTGTTCAGGTAACATTGAGAGAAACTGTGAACTAATTACTTCACACCTTCAGCCCTCAGGCAATGCTATGCTGCCTTCAAGTGCTGTCAGATATATCATATTTATGACACATGAATGACCCAAAACATTGTAAATATTACTGGGTAACTCCTCTTCGTCCAATTCTTGACTCTTTTTGCCATGGATGCTGTGGTGTTATTTGTGTTAATTGCTCGTATACGGGAATATTTGGGGAATACGTTTATTAGACATCACTTGTCCTTGTGTGCATTTTGTCTCACTTAGAAATGGAAACCATTTAAATGTGCAGAAACACATGTTTACAACTTATAAGGTATGGTGTTAGGAAAATATAAGGAATTGGTGAAGACAGGTTTTCTGATGGACCACACAGAGAAACAGATAAATGGGTTAAAATACCCTGAGGCCTCTGTAGTTGTTCAAACTCATTCTGTCAAAGTTGAATGCATCACATAACTGTAGGGTAAAATACGTTGGTAGCTTTGGTTAGACCCTACCAACAGAGCAAAGATCACTAAAAAGTGATCTAGATGGTAAAACAAAATGACAAATGTGAACTATTTCATTCCTTTGATGAAGTAGAATTGCTCCACGTTGGTCATGCGTATCAAAAGAATACAAGATTTAGGCCACCAGGGTTGCCTTTGAAGTTCAGCCGATCAGCAGCTCTGTTCTATCGACCAGACACATATGGCAGGGGCTTAACTTCTGTGATACAACTGCTCATGTTTTTTTTTCCAATTATACACTGAAGTCAGAGATACATGACTGCACCAGAGAAATGACAGTAAGTGTTGCTGAATTCTCCTGTCTTAAGCTGTTTAACACTTCACTGTTGACTGAAACACCAAAGTACAGTGTATGATAACTAACCCTAACCCAGGATTTATTCAGACCTATGGTTAAAGTGTTAGCGAGTGAAGTCCAGCCTCCCAACGTACAAACAAATACACAGCCTGTAGTAGCAATACTACAATGTAAAAATACTCTGCAACAAATGATAGTCCTGAAACTATGCACTAAAGTAGAAGTTATCAAAACTTATCAAACTGTGCAAACATATCAAAATAGCTAATTATGCAGCAGAATGTCCTCTTAGTGTTATGTTATTATATACTATAGGCTATTAGTGTTACAGTGATGTAGTTGGAGATAAGGCTACTGTACAAAAAGTATTTTTATACTGCTGGGTAGTTGAATCAATGACACTGCATCATATTCTATAAGGTCCACGTGTTTTATGTAACATCTGAATATCAATATCAATATCAATATCAATATTTTCCTCTGAATTGTAGGAGAGATAAAGTATGAAGTAGAATAAAATGGAAAACGAGTACAACATTCTTAAAAATGTGTCTTACAGTACTTAGTTACATCTACTCATTATGAATAAGTCTGTGACACAAAGTCCTAATGAACAACCTCACAATCAACGCACAGTGTAAATATACTGTAGGCTACATGAACAAATGTGTGTCGACTACATTTAAATGGAACTCATTTTAGAAAAATACACTATGCGCTCTGGTGTCAGCGTTCATGTGATTAAAGATGCCTACTCAAACTGCGCTCCAAATCTCTACTACTCTACACATAAATTAAATCAGCCTAAATAATTAATAAAGTCTATTTATGTGACTACCCGAGCGCTATTAAATAGTACAATTAAACTGCATTTGATGTTCAAACTAATGATGTAATGTAATATATCATACATGACGATTATTAAACCTAATAATTATTCTCAGAAATATGACTGCAAACAGAATTGAATCCCACGATCAATTCATAAGTGGATTCCAAACATAATATCCTTGATTCATCTTAAATTAGCGCGCTTAATTAAACCGAAGCGTGACATTTACTAACGCATCAACACTCACCTAATATGCTTACATAGCCACTCTATAGAACTTTATAATACAACTCACCGGCTTTATTTCCTCGATAAGCCCGCAGGAGACTTGCAGCGCAGATGAAAATCAGAAACTACTGTGCTGCTCAGACCTGAGAGAGGAGGGTGCTGCAACGTCACTGACACGTCATTACTACTCCCATCAGCAACAATGCAGGTGGATCAGGAATGCTGCTTACGTTTTCTACACTTTTTATGGATTCCATCAGTAAGAAGTGAACTGACATTGTCTTTATAATCCAGTGGTGTCATGTAGCAAAGCCGTTTTTTTGAAGTACTATACCTGAGTTTAATTGTTTCCCTTTTGCTAATTTATATTTCTACTTTACTACATTACAGAGGCAAATATTGTACTTCTAATTCAACTACATGTATTTGGTGTTACTTGGCGCATTGATACTTTACACACAAAACATGTGATCACTGTTTAAAACATCTTTTTAGATTAAACTATCCAACGCTAGGCTTAGAAATAGCTCCACCTCTACCAGCTGTAACATTGATGTTAATGCATCATCATTAGGCTAACTATCCTACAGGTTCCTCACCTTCAGATTCAATTTATTCACAAAAGTTAAAAGACAAGTACAATCATAAGACAATATGCACATATGTGAAATGGGACACCCTGGTAAGCTATTTAAAGCTTGTGTAAAGGGGCCCATACTAGCAAATAATACACATTAAAAATACAATCATATTGTTTTAATAATTAACAAAGCCTATTAACCACAAACATAATATATGATATAGGCCTAACACTCACAGGGGGTGTTTTTCGGAAATTCACCTTTTTGGATTTTAAGTTTGCTTCTACAACACACAACATGTTTAACAAACATCAACTTAATTAAGGCTAAAATCAGGGTCTTTCAGATATGTAAAATGAATGCTTAAGGGATATTGCTCAGGATCAAAAGAGAACTATAATGAGCATGTATTATTCCTGTATAGGCAAATTACAACAAGACCCTTCAAAGCGCTTGCTTATTCACATTCCCTGAGTGAAACATTACGCTGCCTGTGTGGACAGACTCATACAATTTATCAGCGACAGGCAGCAGCCCTCTGACCGGTCTGGATATGGGATCCCTGACAGGAGAGCAATGAGGACGATAACTACCCTTGTCAAACAGAGGAATTTAAGCATATGCACATAGATGTGCCATGATATCTGGACAGATGGCTGGTCGATCATGGGAAAAGCTTTCAGCAAGCACCTCAGAAACTTGCACACTGCTCAGATGACAAAAACGGACAGAAAAAGACACCTGTTGTGTAAAGGATCAGTCAAAATGTAGACTATGCTCATGTTGGCTATAAGGGATTAAGGGGCTGTAACAGGTCTCCTGGTTTTGTTCAGCCATGGGGGCTTTAATTTAGGCTATATATTGGATCCCATTGTGCAAATTGTAATAACTCACTGAGTGAGAGCGTGTGTGTTGGAGAAGTGGCTCTAGGGTTTGAGGGTGTTGTACGCTTAACAAATTGCAAAGTTCTTTGAGCCAAATTTGTGATTTTAGGCTATATAAATAAACACATGACTTGACACTACTGGAGAGGAACCCTTTTCAGGCTATGAGGCTTTTCCCGTTTAAAATAGCAGGATTTAGAGCTGCAATGTTGTAGTTGATTAATCAATAAGTCCATCGACACAACATTAATCAGCAATTACTTTTAAAACCGATTTATCCTGTCACTAATTTTTAAAACAACTCTCTCACCTCTAGTGAGGATTTGCTGCCTTTTGTCTGTTCTATATCACTGTAATAGTATATCTTTGGGTTTTGGGTTTTGTTAAGGAAAAATAAATCATCATTAGTTGCAGCCCCTAATTTGAATGAGTGTGTTGAAGGGTGGAAGTTGATGATGATTCTTCTAGCTCCCCATGGCTGGAAGGGGGTCACAAAAGTTCCAGTTGGTATTTACCATTGGATGTTGTTGTCTTCGTTTCAACCTTGAAAAAAAACACTTTTTTTCTGACATTTGTGACGCCTTTTTCACAATTTGTTTTTGCTTTTTCCAACGTTTTAATTTTTTTAATTTTTCTTCTACACATTTTCAGCGCTTATTTCTACGTCCAATATTTTCTAATATAAAACAAAAATTAAAAAATGGCCAATGTGACCCGAAGTCAACACAAGGGTTTTAAGAGAACGTATTTAGGGCCTTGGCTGGATCAAAATAGGACGTTGCGCGCGCAACTACCGCCATCTTTGAAAATCAGGAGGTGTGTGTGCATAGCACAGCGGTCCACAATCCTTCACCCCAAAGTTAGTTTAATTAAGATAACGTTACATAAACAACTTTGTCCGAACATGGCTAACCGAAATATGCAGCAAGCAAACATGCAAAGCTGTAATTCTCCTCAACAAGCGAAACGCGGGACCGACTCCCCGGCCCCGGCGCAGTCACCGGCGAACAAAGACAGCCCAACGCCGCAGCAGCAGCAGTCACCCGCGGCCGAACAAGGGGAAGTATCCGGAGAAGGAAGCGAAGAAGGCCGGGAGGAAATGACTCTGGATATTACGAGTTTTCGGAAGCCCGGTGAGAAGACGTTCACCCAGCGCTCACGTCTTTTTGTCGGAAACCTCCCGGTGGATATCCCGGAGGAGGAGTTCAAAAACATGTTTGCTAAGTATGGGAACATTGGCGAGGTTTTCATCAACAGAGACCGGGGGTTCGGCTTCGTTCGCTTGGTAAGTTCTGTGTGTGTTGCTTTTTTATTCTGAAACTAACCTCCCCTAACTAAAGTTAACGTTAGTATGTGTTTTTGGTTTTAATATGTGGCTAAGAGGAGCTAACTAAGCTGCTATGTTAGCAAACACATAAGGTGCTGGTTGACTTCAATCGATCAGTTATTTGTCACGACTTGACACCATATGCTTGACACCCATATTATAATAACCATTAATCTTACATTCATCCGTAACATATTTATTTTGTCTTATTTTGTGTTGTATGTTTCCACATTTTTGGAGTGTCACGTATTACATTTCACATTTTATAGAGTAGGTTATCTATTTTGACTTGTATGTGAAAGGTTCCCTGAAATGTCTTGTTTCTCCTCCTTCCTTCTCCTCACATTGCAATGTAGTGTTTTTTTAGTTTTTTTTTTTTTTTTTACACCTTGCAGTTTTAAAATAAATAAATAATAATAAAACAGCAATATATAGTTTAACTTATGTGGCACACTTTCATTGGTCATTATAGAAAATTTAGTGGTGCAAGGTTTTTTTACACACATATGGCCAAAATCTTTGCAACCATCATTTGGGTCCCAAGTGGAACTTTACACATTATTATGTTTATGCAGAGAGAACCTAAACTTGTGACTGGAAGGTTGCCAGTTGGAGTCCAGTTTGTTAATTGCATCGAACTGAGTGGTAATGTAAAATGTGATGTAAAAACAAACTGCAATCTTTAAATATTTGCTCAAAATATTTCACATTAGCTTTTCTATAAAATTGGAGTTAGTATATGCTGGTTATTATCAGTTGAAGTGACTTAATTGTGTATCTCGATGTCTCAATATATGATTTCATCACAATACGATTCTATTGAAAGGTGAAAAATAAATTATCATATTGAATTATTGCCCAGCCCTACATTGGTGCAAATTCTGGACTGTCAAATATCTTTAGGATAACAATTTGAATACAGTTTATTCTGCAGCCATAATGTTATCACCCCCCCTTGTCTTCAGGAAACCCGGACGCTGGCAGAAATTGCTAAAGCTGAGCTGGATGGGACTATTTTGAATAATCGACCAATCAGGATCCGCTTCGCTACACACGGTGCTGCGCTTACAGTGCGCAACCTGTTGCCTGTAGTAACAAATGAACTGCTTGAACAGGTATACTGGACAAAAGCTATAAAATCTCAGAAATTCAACAGGATTGGGATGCTTGTCAGTTTTACTTCCTGTGTCTGCTGCTCTGTGGAATTGCTGATTTCTTTGCAGTGATAAGTAATCTGAAATCGACCCTCTACCATCAGGCGTTTTCTGAGTTTGGGCCGGTGGAACGGGCTATTGTTGTGACAGATGACCGTGGTCGTCCCACTGGGAGAGGCATTGTGGAGTTTGCAAGCAAAGCAGCTGCATGTAAGGCCCTGGAGCGCTGCAAAGAGGGAGCGCTGCTGCTGACCACGTAAGGAGTGTGGGCATGGTGAACACAGAACTGGCTGGGGTTGAATTACTTTGTGGTTTTGGTGTTTTAGTTGCATAATGAAGGTTTAGTTTTTACCTGCTCATCCCGCATCAGTTAAACCTTACGCTTGTACAAAAACTAATTACTTATGAGGCATTTTGTCCTTTTCTACTGCATCATCTTTCTTGTAATATCACAGGTTTAATTCAGTGTTGTTTCTGTTTCTTCAGCACACCTTGTCCAGCCATTGTGGAGCCCTCGGAGCACTTTGATGATGAGGGTGGACAGCCTGAAAAACTGCTGCAGAAGACTCCAAAGTACTACAAGTAAGTCAACAAGTTATTTGTAGTTATCTTATAGTGCAAATTAGGGCTGGGCAATATATCGATATTATATCGATATCGTATGAGACTAGATATCATCTTAGATTTTGGATATCGTGATAAGACATAAGTGGTCTTTTCCTGGTTTTAAAGGCTGCATTACAGTAAAGTGATGTACTTTTCTGATCTTACCAGACTGTTCTAGCTGTTCTATTATTTGCCTTTTCCCCACTTAGACATTATTTACACATTACTGATGATTATTTATCTAAAATCTAAGTGTAAAGATATTTTGTTAAAGCACAAATTGTCAACCCTAGAATATCGATATTGAGGTATTTGGTCAAGAATATCGTGATATTTGATTTTCTCCATATCGCCCAGCCCTAGTGCAAATTCATGCATAGATTTTTGTTACATTGCTTCAGTTTGTTCATACTGTTGTTTGTTGGTTTTTGAACATTTTGAACTCCACAATGCTCATTCTGTCTCTTGGTCTAGGGTGGCTGACCGTAATCCACTGGAGTTGTTTATTTTTGTATTATCTTTTTTTTCCGCCAGGGAACGAGAGCAGAGGCCGCATTTTGCTCAGCCGGGGACATTTGAGTTCGAATATTCGTCTCGCTGGAAAGGTCTTCATGAGATGGAGAAACAGCAAAGAGAACAGGTGGACAAGAACATTAAAGAGGCCAAAGAGAAACTGGAGGCTGAGCTAGAAGCGGCCAAACATGAACATCAGCTCATGTTAATGAGACAAGGTAGGGGCTGTGGGGCCGCTTTACTGTACTATGTACTTTAGTGTACTTGATATCTCACATTTGTTCAGGTGGGAAATCAAAACAATACCTATTTGCAGTGTAGCTGCCTATGGTGATTGATTGAAACTGTAGGTTAGCATAGGATTTAGCCAGCTGACTCTTTATGGATGTTTTATACATATATAATATCCGGCGGTGTTATGCTTTTATTATATACCTAAGGTAATCATCTTTACCTTCTCTCATTCATTTTGTTTTAGAGAGTAATGATGGGTGAAAAGGGGGAATGGATTATGAATAAGTAGAATTTGGTTGCTTATGTCGTGTTGCTCATCATGATCTCTGAGTTATAGGAAATACTGCCTCATGCATGTTGCCCTTTTGTTTTGTGTTTTTGCATTTATTATTCCTTATATATCTATTCCTCTGCCAGTTTGTGTTACTCATGTTGTCTTCCTCCCTTCTTCCAGATCTAATGAGACGTCAGGAGGAGCTGAGGAGACTGGAGGAGCTCCGCAACCAGGAGCTGCAGAGGCGAAAGCAGATAGAGATGAGGTGTGTTTCCTTTCTTAAGCAAACCATTAGGACAGAGTGAGAGAGCTGTTGAGAGTCCGTCTTGTTTGATATGGTTGTATTTTATTTGACTCTTCTGTCTTTACTCTCTCTGGCTGCAGGCATGAAGAGGAGCGGAGAAGGAGAGAGGAGGAGATGATGAGACACAGAGAACAGGAGGACCTGAGACGCCACCCAGATGGCTTCAAACCAAACTACCTGGACAATGTGAGTACAGCTGGAATACAGATATGCTGTCAAACACACGTAGAGACACACTAAAGACTGTCCAGTTACATTTGCACCTAGGGCTAGGCGATATGGAGCAAATACAATATCACAATGTTTTTGACCAAATACCTCAATATCGATATTGTAGGGTTGACAATTCACACATTTTTACACAATGATTTTTGTGATAAATAATCATCAGGAATGTGGATATAATGACTTAGTGGTTAAAAGCAATTATAAGAACAGCTAGAACAAAATGACATCACTTCTGTAATGTACTACTGTAATGCAGCCTTTAAAACCAGGAAAAGAAAACACTTATATTACGATATCCAAAATCTAAGAAGATATCTACTCTCATATCACGATATCACAATATAATATTGATATATTGTCCAGCCCTTTTTGCACTTTTGATACATATTAAAGTATTGTGCACACGCAAACAATCAAGAGTCACACCAGTCAAAGAGTAAAAGTTAGGTTAATACTTTATTATTCAACAAATGCATACATGACCTTTCTCTCTACTTTGCGCATTGCCTTATCACACACTGATCTTATTAATTCTAGATAGAAATCAAAAGAAAGCAGAAATACATAGTTAAGCATACTTGCCTCTTATTTGCCTTGGTATGCTACATATCATAGTATATACTATGGTATTTAGCATATACATACAGTATATACATACACTATGCACCATAGTGTGAAATGGATCTCAACAGCCTGTATAGTGTACATACTTTAGCAGTTGTTTGTAAGATACGGCAGCATCCTCAGTTATTGGTCTTTGGTATTACAGTAGCTGCAGAGTTTATTTTTTTCTAGCAGTTTTTAGTCTGAATCTATAAATGTATTTCATTGAGGCATATCTTGGGGATTTCTTTTAAACGTGTAGTACACAAGAACCACTTGCCGAAAATGATTTAACTTGGTCCAGAGCCCAGTGTTAGGTTAGCAGCAACCCCATTTCTTCATTTTTGTTTCTTTTGCATTTCCTACATTTAAGCAGCACCTCGACTGAATTGTGTTGCTGTGCAGGATTTTGTTATTTCCTCATAGTTTTGTAGCAGCTTTCACTCATGTCTATAGAGACAACATTTTCCATATTGTTGATTATTCGTTATGGTGTTTTAACAGTTGTAGTCAGGCTGCCATAGTAACACATCACTGTAATACTGTAGTTCATTGTGTCAAACTATGCATGGGATCCCCACTAACCACATATATTGTTTCACTTTTACTATTTATTTATTTATTAGTAATATATTACTATTATCTGTAAGTTGAATACTAAATCAGTATTAGGCCTCTTCTTTTCATGATCCTGTTTTTTCAGAATCTTTCAGAACGGTACGCACTACCTTTTACAGGTCTTGCTTTTGTTTCCACCCCCTGAACAAATAAAAGAAACAAACCAATGCAGGGTCATAATCAAAGATCAGTGATTGGAACAACACTTATGCATGCTGGTAAAGCATGTTATTCATGGCTTAGAATTCTACAGTCTTGTGTGTAGTTTCTTTTCTCTAAATGTGTTTTTCTGAGTTGTGAGATGTGACTGCACCTTTTATAGTAGCTGCAGTTGTTTCTCGTAAGTTTGAGGACTCTGTATTCATTATTTTCCTTGATGAACATTCATAGTTACCCTTAAATAATGATAGTATAGATCTCTTGTATTGCCAGCTTTACCTGCTAATTTGACAGGAACATGGTGGGATATATGAATAGAACCAGCCACTCCAACAGATAAGGAAAAAAAACGATGGAGCTTTGTGTACGTGGATGAGAGTGGAATGTTTTGCTGTCACACTAAAAATATTTACAAATACCAGTTTGGCCTCTGACCCTAGATCATTTCTAGCATCTCGCTTAGGGCCTAGTAATTAATAAATTTATAAATAATGATTAATGGAATAGATAATTAATTTACTGGCACAGTGCTCTAACAGCAATGAGCAGGTTTGTAAAAAAAACAAAAATTATTCAAGTGCTAGTTCATACAAGTGGATTTGCAGTGAGAAAAAGTCAATATGTAATCTGTATGATTTTATTTGATAAAAAAAAAAAGTTTGAGTGAATTCCAGGTGCCTTATCTGTCAGTATGAATGTCTGTTGGTGTGATATGTTGTTGATTTCTGTGTGATAACTTTTCTCTTCAAATCCTTTGCTCTGTTTAGAGGTCCTGTTGGAGTCTGCACCTTTACATGCATGTAACACACGCACACACTCAGAACTTTCATCTAGGACCATCCGTCCAATTCATACCAACTCCTTTACGGCCCCTATCTAACACTAATGATTAGTCTTATCAATGAAGACACACAGTTTTGAGTAAGATACATGAGAAGTTTCATTTGTATTGTTTTCTTTTAAACTGAAGTGGCATGTGTGTTGTCTCATACAGTTGGTGTGGATTGATATATTAATAGAGTACATGTCAAATGTTACCTCCTTAACAGTGATACTATGAACTCTACATTAGCTTCCTTTGCCGTCCTGTCATTCATAAAATGTAATTTAAAGGTGTATTTTACACATTGGTAGACCACTCGGTATAATAAAAATATATAGACATGATTTATCATGGGCTGTTAACTAATTTACAGTGTTAGAGCAGGTGTCAACCTGCTCTTTCTGGCGTTATACTATTATTAGACTGATGACTCCCAAAATATAAATGCTATCTGCTGCAATCTACTGCTTCCATTAGCTGCAGTTCATGCATTACTGACCACAGACAAATTTGAAGCTGCCATGTCATAAATGTAAGTGGAACAATGATATAGGGTGTTATCACACTTTGAGCACATTCACATTACTACTTATTTTAATTGCAACATATTGACCATTAAACAGGTAAGTATATTAAGGATACAAAGGTCAAGCTCAATATTTGCACAGTAATTTAACATAGTGACCCAATTTTCCTTAAGATTTGTGTGGGACAATTTCTGCTATTGCTGTAACTATATAGTTTTGGCCCAGCAAATTAAAGTTCCATACCCGTCCATGGGTTACCAATTTGATCTCTGTGATATGTCTAAATTTTCTACCTTCAACATAAGAGTATATATACATTTAGAAGGTAGAGGTTGTAACTGTGCAAAATTCAATCCACCATTATTCTTTGTGATAAGATGGTGAAAATGTATACCGTGGTGATAACATTCACTGACCCATTATGGTGGGTTTATAATTTTTCTTAAAAATAGTTTATTTGGTCATTGATGTATAGTAGGTTTCAGTGATATAGATTAAGCCTTGTCTATGTTTAATTGGTATATTTTTCTTTAAAAAAAATGTTAATCCTAAAGCAGACTCAATACAGGTCAGTGAAATATTGTTGAACTGTATTCACTTTGTGTGTTTGCAAGATTTTGTATGTGTGAAACGGAGAGAGGATTGTGTGTCAGTTTGTGTGTGAATGAAATTTATCCATAATTGTGTTTATTGTGAGAATGAATGAATGAATGAACAGATGATGGAGCATCTCTGGTTTTGTGTTTGGGTCCTGAAACACCAAGCTGACAGGCGTCATTCAGCAGTTGCGTTATTCCCAGCACCATTTACTATAGTCGACCATTATCAGCACACGTGGGGCTAATGCATGCTGAATCTGCATCAGAAGCAGTCACTAATTTAGTGTTGTTTATCTTTTTTTGCCTTCACCCTTTCCTTCTTCACAAGAACAGACATAATACTACTGTTTATGTATTCAAGAGTAAAACAAGTACATTAAAATAGATTAACAGATGCATTCTAGTGGTCAGCTGTTGTCTTTGCTATGAGGTTGTATTGTTTGTTGTCGTTAGGGTTGGGTACTGAACGTGGTGCCAATAGGGCACCGGTTCTGACGTAAACGGTAGTAATGAGACCAAATAAGAACGAACATTTTGGTTCCTCATTTCGGTGCCTGACTCTACCGTTAGCTAGTAGCTGAATTAAACACAATGGTTAAAATGCTGACAGCTAACGTTAAGCGGTGTAAAGTGTGACTGTACTTCCCTGTAGAGGATTCTAGCACCGGGACGAACAGTCTGCAGCTGCCGTTGTCGGAAAAACAACACAGTTCACTTGAAACTCGCCAGCCTTGTGGTGCATTTTAAGTTATTGTAAAATAACCTTTTCCAATCTGGTGGTTGTTTTTGTCGTTTACCAGCAATTTACTGGTGAATTAAGTCAGTTATAAGTTATTGTTATGACATTATTAATCAATCATTTCATTTTTACCATATGGCCTTAGCAATAAACAAGCCATTCTTTAATGTTGCCAACTGTCGTTTTGTGCTCCTTTTTTTTATATTTTATATTATATGCATTATAAATATTTGATATATATTTCGGTTCAGGCACCGTTTTAAAAGTATCGATTTTGCACCGGTATCGGAAAAAACCCAAACGATACCCAACCCAAGTTGTCGCTAATATCTAGTTTGACTTGGTGTGTCAGGACCCTGTGCGAATGGGCGAATGTTGTACAGATTGTTTTACACAACTTTTAATTTGGGTTGGGTCTAGAGGCTGACAAAAGTACATGCTTTAAACTCCTAAAAAAGACGTGTGAATAAAATAGCCTGAAGCCCGTTTGATGTGGCTTATGTTTTAAAGATATGCTTACTCCAGCTGATTTGATTAGTAGCCTCAATGTGCAAAGTGTCAGTGTGCATTAAGCTTGTCTGAGACCAGTAAGTCTACAGAACAGCAGGAGAATGGAAAATGTTTCTGCATTGCCAAAGTTTGAATAGAGGCGAAGAAGCATTGAAACTGAACCTTAAGTTCACCCTTTCCATCACTGATAAAGTTAAATTCTTTAAATGCCATGGGCAATTTCTATCATCAGTTTGTGTAGAAAATTAATGATTTTTCAGAAAGCCTATCAACTGAAGAATTGTACTTTAGCAGTTTTGTTCTGAAGGCTCCTTTTCACTTCTTCCAGAGAGAACAGGAAATGAGAGTGGGTGAGCTGGGCCCTCGTGGAGCCATTAATATGGGAGGTACGGGCATGATTGTGTAAAGACTGGTTGATTCAAAAACCAGATCAAGTGACGATAATGAGTAAATTATTACTGCCTTAATGTCATTTATCACTATTATTTGTTTTGCATCCCCAGTGGCTCCTTTTCAACAAGATGTATTCACATGTTTGTAATGACTAAAGTAATACTTTGTATGTTTTGACTTTTTTTTTGGTGTAAAATGGACTTACAGGGGATGCAATGCAAAAGAAAAACCAAACCATAATACACCCCATGACAACATAATGTCTGTACTCACAGAATATACACTGTACTGAACGGGTTTGTGTTTGTTGGGGCGAGGTTTTTATAGTTTGAGAAATATTTGGTCCCTGAGCTCTCATCCTGAATTGAAATTGAATGATTTTCCTGTGATATTTATTAACTTTTGTGGGCTTTTGAGTTTGTTTTTACAGTACATTTTCAGGAAGAAACCTAAAGGCTGCAGCATTTATTTAGCACTTATGATTTTTAAGTGAATCATAGCTGGAAATAACAAGTACCAACAAGTAAAGACAAACGTCTGTTGACTTTGATCAGGTATGAAAATTGTAAAGTAAATGTTGCGGAGTGCAGGATGAGGGGCTGGGGACTGAGGTTTTGGTCTATAATGTAGGACAGATTGTTAGATATTCATGGTGGTCCTTCCCCATACATTATTACCTAGGATTGCACATCATCTATATAAACAAAACTGCTGTGTTCCATATGTATTTTTGTTGTTGTTGCACAAACAGTAGCATCCCGTTTTTACTTAAAATGTGAAAAACCTGAGGGAGATGTGGCATTGCTGTTTGTGTCATGTAATAATTTCTAAGGAAGGTTACAGTCTCATTGCGCCACACAGATCTTTCAGTTTCTGCGAATTATTATTTATTTATTTATTTATTTTTTTTAACCTCAGCCAAGCATGAAAATCTTCAACTTTTTTTCCAACTTTTTATTATTTACACCCCACTTCCGTTTTTTTTTAAAGTGCAAATTGACACATAAAAACAGGTGGACGGAATCCAAACTCTTACCTCATTCCTTATTCCTTCCTATGTTATGAAATGTTAATATCCAACACTGTATAGTGTGTTATGTCTGTAGCGCTTTTCACAAAGTGGGAGATATCGTTGGTCTGAGAAATTTCCAATATCTCTGACTCTAAGTCGGAGGCTGCTTGTAATTACAGTTCAAATGATAGTTTTACATCAGTCGTCATGTTGCAACACGTCGGGATTGTACTATTTAACATTTGAAGATCTGAATGAAAGTGGAGAATTCTGTTGTTTGAATGGGATATAACCTTTGATGTCTGTGCCGGTCTGACTGCTTTTAGAAATGGTCCAAGGTTTTTTCCTTACAACTCTGAACGCTTCACAACTAAGATGATGTGCAATCCAAGGTTTAGTTAGCGAAAGATGTGGATGTTGGCACTTGGTCTTCAAGTTTAGGTGTCAAAGTAAAAACTAAGTAAAAATTAATTAAACAATCTGCTGTCTCGGTCTATTCTATCTGTAATTTCTACTTTAACATAATATATGACCTGTTTACTACTTTAAATGAACGTTGGTTTTTAGTTGTGTTGGCATATATTAGGGGTGTGCAAAAAAATCAATTCACATTCGAATCGCAATTCAAGCTCTCCCGATTCAAAATCGATTCATAGAATTCCAAAAATCGATTTAATATTTTTTTTATTTTTAAATTTTTTTTAATTGTATGTCTACTGCAATCACATGGGAAAAGTAATTACATTTACATACTGTGAATCTGAACCGCGATATCGAACCGTGACATTTTCTGAATTGTGCACCCCTAGCACACATATATATATATATATATATATATATATATATATATATATATATATTGTAAAGGTCTTACTTCATACTGATAAATTGAATGTGTTTTTTTTTTTCTTTAAATGAGTAGCAAAGTAATAAAATAATAGTCCTCATCAGATGACAGAAATCATATAAGCTGTTGACCAAAAGCCAACGTTAAATTTTTCTTTGAAGTCATTGAGATTAGGTGTAGTGTTCAGCTACCACAGGTCTTGCAGGGTGTTGGGGTACATTTAACTGACCCGCCAAATAACAAACCAATGCGCCGTTGTTTTGCGTGTAGATGGCTATAACCAGGGGTCTCCGGGACCCAGTGGTAACCAGGGTCAAATGATGGGCATGAGTGGAAGGGGAGGAGCCGTTGGCCCAGAGGGAACTGCAAATGTGGGGACACCATTGATGTCAGAGAATGGAGCCATGGTAATGTATCAGGAAAGAATTAGGAAGATATAGCTTATCTCTCAATTAGTCTATCTTCAACATGAATGCCATTTTTTAATAGACTATACTACGAGAACATGGCCTAATAACAGCACATTAGTTAAACCGTCTGTTTAGAAATTAAAAGTCATTGTTTGGCTTCTAAGGAATTCCTAAAAAAAAAAAAGTAGTTCTTGAATTTGAGCAAAGGCCTCCCTTTAGCCTTATTTTGAAGCAGAAGTAAACTATTACTATATTTGTAAAAACCTATATTAAGCTTTGAAAATGTATCTCAAAACTGTAGACTTAACTAATAGTCTTATTCCTCTGTCTCCCTTTGTCTGCTTGGTTCACCTCACTCCCTTTTACTTTCGGATGGCGACACTTGGATCAAACCCTGACTGATGAACTCTGAAATTGCTTTTCTGGATACACTGCATTCGTGTCTGACCCCCGTACACCATTTCCGTCTTTTTTGTTTCCCTGACTCCATGACACCCCAGCAAAACGATAGATACCTGCAGGGTGGATCAGTGGGGGGGCGACCAGAAGTTGAGTCCCCAAAGCAGCAGCCGCAACAGCCGCAGCAGCAGCAGCAGCAGCAGCCGCCATTAGGCCCTCAAGTTGGACCAGCCCCAGGATTCGGAAGGGGGAGTCCAGTAGGGGGAGTCTTTGATGGGCCAAATAACAAACGCCGCAGATACTAAGATACTTCTGATCACGGAGACACAGTTCTTGTGGATCTTTGTTATTGCCCCAAGCCGATCATCTTTTTCGGTGTTACATCGTCCCACTTCCCTCCCTGTGGGAAATGTTTGATATGTTTTTTTTTTTGCCAGTTTTATTTGTCCTGTAAGGAAAGTCACTGTCACTGAGAGGCATATATTTTGTGATTGATAAAACTACAGCGAAATGGTTTGTAGCTACACTTATTTGCAACATTTATACACAATATGTTTCCCAGCATACGTTTCCCCTCTGTTTTTTAAATGACATGGTTTGTGCTTTTTGTCTGCTGAATATTAAGTGTGCAAACAAGTTTCAAAGCATGTCAAGAAGCCCTTTGTGGGTAGACAACTTTGCATTTGGTGGTGGTTACTATTGTCTTGGATACACTCTTATGAAGTTGCTGTATGGGAGTGTTAAATTTTAATTAAGATGAATTAGTTTGGACATTGATTAGAGTCTAAACAAGATTGCTAATCTCTGAAACTGAAAAGTAGAGTAAACCCAAAAAGACTTTCCTGGGAGTAGGTAGTAGTTTGTGGTCCTCCCATTAAAAAATACTGTTACTCTTAGCTAATTGGATGTTCAGTCATACAGTAAGTGAATGTTTCTGAAGCTTCAGTACATCCTGTATTTGATGGTTAAGAGAAATAAAACATTTGTAGTAGGTTCTGTCTCTTTGTCATTTGAAAGAATTGTCATTTTCTTCATAAACTTAACATTAGAGATGCACCGATTGCAATTTTCTTGACTGAATAATATAGTTTTTTACGTCTGACCTGCCAATTCCGATATTGGCCCTTTTCTGATTTTCTTATTTTCTAATAACTGTATATAACTGTACAGCATACACAAACATTTGTGTTTATTATCAGTGTGTGTTATCTGGAAAATAATGCACTTGACACACATTGCACATGCAAATTTTATGACTTGCTGATCAAATAGCACAAATGTCCCCACCCCACTTCGTTTCACTGGATCTGAGAAATGTGATATACACTAACCAGGTGTCATATTCTAAAGAATAGTTTTATAACAGGTAATTACTTTTAATTTCTTCCTCTCTTGTATCTTTGCATTGTAAAACACACACACACACACACACACACACACACACACACACACACACACACACACACACACACACACACACACACACACACACACACACACACACACACACACACACACACACACACACACACACACACACACACACACACACACACACACACACACACACACACAGAGCACTTCTGCAAGCCTAAGGATGTGCAGCCAGAAAGGCTAAATGAGAGAAAACAGCTGTGTGATGTTTTGGAGTGTATGTATGTGACATGTATAAGTTATATTTGTTTTTATAAGGTATTTCTGTCAAGCAAATCGTGTAGTGAGTCAATTTCAGACTACGGACTGAGATGTGCCCATTACCAAAGCTGGGTCACTCACATCATGATAATGTAAAGGCTCAAGTTATTTGTACTGCAAAGGCAGTTTATCGATTTCATCCATAACCACATATGTAGGCTACTTTTATTTGGTAAACCATGAATAACTTCAAAAAGAATTTAGTGCTTTCTATTGCTGCTCAGTTGGAAGTTAGAAGGCCATGTATTTTTTAAGTAATTTCAAGGATGTCACGCCATATTTTAGATATTGTGGATAGAAGAGCAAGTAAGACTTGATCTTATTTGCACTTTTAGACTTGAGCTTATTGCTTATTGAGTCAAGAAAAGTTGATCTTGTAGGCTGTATGTCTTAACAAGAGCAGCCTTTGAGAAATTGGCCAGGTTTAATTGCCATTGGATTTTGTAAATCATATCTTTTGATAATTTGGAATAGCTGGTGTTTCGGCAGGAATTGCTCCACAGGTTCCTGGAAATCACTGTTTGGTATCAAATGCATTGTTTGCTGAAGCATAGTTTGATCGTTAATATTTTGTAATTACCAAAATATGATTTGCATCATCTTATGAGCCAGTTTTGATTTTATTTGTTATTGCTCATTACCGGTTTTGCACAAATATATATTTGAGAGGCTATTTGAATAACAGTCTATGAAATGTCACTTTTAGTTTGATGCTCAGAATATTCAACAGAATATTTGTTTGAAATGGTCTTCTTTCTCATCTGCTATAGGTCCTGTTTGTGTCCTGCCTCCAATGAATGAATAGGTAAACACACACACACACACACACACACACACACACACACACACACACACACACACACACACACACACACACAGTGTTTACAACTCTGCAAGTCCATTGTATTGTATTTTAAATGATGTGGACATCAATATTTTTAATAAGATATAATTTTGTACCGCAGCCTCAGACCCCATTAATAAATACCTAATCTATTGTCCTCAAAGGGCAATTTGGCCTACAGACAGCAGATAATGATTAATAAATATTAAATGTGTATGTATTTTTTTCTTGTAATTTGAAAGTAAATGTGACATGCAGAACAAGAACAGTAGGGCTAGGATGGGGTCATCAATTAAACAGACAAATACACAGGTACAGATAATTATACTGCGATTTCGTCAAAGTTGCCTCTTGGTATTAAAAACAAAGAAACCAGAAGGGCACTCGGAGAGCGTAGACCTCTGCCAAGGCATAATCTATCTCACAATGTTAATTCAGTGTGTATTTTCCCAGTCTGGAACTAATTTTTCAGATAATTCCAACACCACATGAGTGCAGCACAAATGCCCTATCTCACAATAGGCTCGTTCGAGATGAACTGCGCCTCTCCTGTAAAGTGGACGAGAGCAGGCGGCAGCAGCCGGGGGCGGTGACAAAAATCGGCTGTCAAGTTGGACAGTTTCCAGCCGATTCCTATGGATTCTAGCAGCCTTCAGGCTGAACAGGAAGTCACAGAAACACTCTGGTCCGATTCCAATTTAATTAAATGTTATCAGACCCATATATCAGCTTGTACACAGTCGCCAGTTGTTTTAATTATGACAGAGTAGCTCTCAAAATTGCTCTACATGTGATCTGTTGCTGATTTTTAATAAACAACACACTGTAGATGATCTGTAAATAAACAGATTTAGTCTCTCTGACTTCTAAACATACTATCAGCCACACAACATGTGTTCTGTACAGAATAAGCCTTTAAATCAGACAAATAGCAGTTAAAATCCTTCCAATTTAAAATCAATAAAAAATGTATATAAAATGTCATCATGTTGAGTCGATTCTGAACCAATCAGCTGTTAGATCAGCTGAGAGGCCGGCGTTTCCCAGCATGCCCTGGGTCCGCCTGGGTCTTGCAGTCGGGGAAAAGCAACTGCGCTGCCTGCGTCTCAGAACTGCAGCCACCTTGATCTCGTGAGGTTATCGTTGCCCATGACGTCAGAGCAAGTCGGGATCAAGTCGGACACAAATCTAACCGGCATGCATTGGGCGGCGATCACCGGTGATCGATTCTGCGCAGACCTGGCTCATCTCGAATGAGCCTAGTGTTAACGAAAGTGAATAATAATTTGTGTATCTGCCCTGGGATTCAGATCCGCTGCAGTAGGTTTTCCGTATTCCTACGGACTGACAAACAGACAAACCGAGCCGAAAACATGACCTCCTTGGTGGAGGTAATGAAGAAAAATGGTTAAAGTCAGTGTCTATTTCCTGAGAGTAACAATTTCATCCAGTATTTTTCACCGTTGTCTTGCTATAGTTAAACATTGTAAGTCATATTTTCCATGAAGCATAGTTCATAGTAGGAGAGGGGCTCATTTTTATTTTTTTTATTTTATTTTTTTACTTACAGCCATAAAGAACCTCAGGAGGTACATAATCACTTTTACACAAACCTTTAAGCAGATCTCATATTGAATATTCACTAGTGCATACGGGATGAAAAGATATATCTTTCAAAACTTTAAGCAAAGTCAGAGCATATGTACTGTATGTATGATTCTTTGAACATAATTTCAGTAGAGAGTAGAGACGAGTCAGCACCGACAAACTGTCCCGGAAAAGTCAAGGACAATCGTCAGTTCTCTGTACTGTTTTGTTACATTTTTATACAATAAATCACCACGAAATTAAGACATTTTTGTCATTGTGGTTCCTAGCAGCTCATAAATAGTAGCAGTTGGCATTCCACATTCAACGTTCAGTGTTCCACTGCTGTTAATCTCTGTTGTTCATAAGTACAAATCGTTATTAAAAGAAGAGGAATCCGTGGTTAAGGTGGATGACATTTATACAACATATGTAATTCCACAGGTAGGTTTTTAAACATTGTATTGTATCCACATTAAATAAAGAAGATTTATAAAAACCATGTCTCTGATGCCTCTGATTTTGACCTTTTGTTCTGTTATTGATGTAAATGATGTGCTGTTGATTTTATGTAATTTCTGAGTTTGTTAAAACATTTCATGTTTGTAGATCACTTTTTCCTGCCCTATTAAACGTGTAATAATAAACAGATTAACCGATAAAGAGATTGGATGATGTACCAGTAAACTAGATGAAACCCTCAAACATTTGATTTGTTAATTGGGTCATGTCTGTAATTGATGAACAAAGATAATTGTTATATTGTGGAAGGATCTTTTTTTCAGAGTTTTTGGTCCATTTGTAGAAACAGAGCAACTTTTATTGTGTTATATTTATTAGCAAGCAAAAATTATAAAAAACAAAGTATTTGGGGCAACAGCCGATGTCTGTTGGATGGATGCGGCTCAGAGGTATAGTTGTACTGTACGATTGTATGTGACAAATAAAGTTTCTTCTTTCTTCCGGTTAAGGTCATTGATCACTAACCATCTTATTTTTGTTTTTATTTGATCAATAGGCATTTCATCCCTCAAACTCACTGGGCTCTTAGTGGATGATTGTGTATAGGTTGCAGTGAGATATGAATGATAACCTTTGCCTCCAACATTTGGACTGCCTGTTTGATACATTCAAAGCAAACAGACTGATGCTTTTAGGGTGGTAATAGTGTGTTTGTAGCAGGAAGGTTGGGAGTCAGAGAGGAGGGGCGCGCTGCTTTTCTTTGCCATGCCGAAGGCTGTTCATTATCAACACAAGGGAACGTAATCATTAAAGTGATCCAGTTTTAACGGGGCTGATTGTGGCCAATTTGGGGAATGAATACTTTGTGTCTTTCACTTTCTGGCCTTGTTCTGCTTTAGCCCAGTTTGTGGCCCACTTCTGTTTCTAGAAGGAAAATCGATTTTGGGGCAACGTTCTTTTCCTTATGAATATGTCCTTTAAAAAATCTCTTTGTCCAGATTTCCTCCCTCCATATGGTCAGGTTTACTTTTATCAATTTTGTATATAGACCTAAATGAATAATTACTTTAAGTGTTTTATTACAGCTTTTGGGGCATTAATATCTGCTTAACAGATCAATGATGTCTCTTTGTAGAGTTAATTGACAGATTATCACTTTATTTAAGGTTTGAAAGTGTCCTACATTACAACCTTACGGCCTACATTGCAGTCAGTACTATTCCTGACAGTTTCCCAGAGACACTGGAATCTAATAATGTGTCTTCAGACTGATGGAGAGCCTGAAGCTACTGTACTGACAGTGAGCATCAGACCCATAATGTGATAACGGATCTAAATAAATCCTTTTAGCTTAGAGAATGTTCACAGGATTCCCTTTAGTTTGTTTATCTGCACTGATTTGAACCCTTGTGTTTTTTTGTAGTTTGGACTGCCACAAAATGTGTAAACCTTTTGCCCCTAATGCCCAATATGTAGAAAAAGTACTGCGGTGGCAATCCTTGCCTTTGCCACAAACTAGACTTGTACATGTGCAAAGTGTATTTTTCTCTTACATATTTTTGCCTTGTTTCTTGTTAAATGCTTCACTTTTCCCTCGTTAGGCCTCTAAAAATCCTTCAAATGAAAGGATCTAAGCAAACAAATAGCCTTTGTACTCCCCCAGAAAAACGTATTGTAGATTATATTGACTTTACAAATAATGTAATGCATGTGTATTTTTGTTTAAATATGTAATGCTACAATATTTTTCAGTAAACCATGAATGGTATGTAAGTTTAGCTTTTTTGTTTTAGGGGATGAGGAAATATTAGCATAAAGTTAAAGTCAGTATTTAACACTTTTATTCAACTTTACATTGGATGAGGTGAGATCATTTTGTCACCTGGTTTAACAAGCTTCTAAAAAAAGGTTATATAAATCTAATCTACTAACATAATTATCTTGTTTCTGCTAATAGACCGCAGTGAATTGTGGACTGATCATGTTGATTGAAATAATTCTTTTTTTCTAATGCAGCTTGGTGGCAGTACTCAAACTTGTTCACTCTGCTGGATATCCGCAGATTTCTATTAACAAGCTGATTCCCTTATCAAACAACTAGTCTTACCTAATAATCATCTTTAATTTTTTCTTTTAGCGTAAATCTGATTTGTCTGCTGAATGAATGGAGTAATTTGGTTAAAAATAGATGGACCTATTTTTTGCAGCGTATTGGCGCCGCCTCCCTTCTGCGCGTAAAGACGCATTAAGAAGTGGCACAGTAACTGATAATCCAGACAGGTGGTGCGTTTAGTAACAGCACAGCCTTTCATTGATGGTGAGGAGAGAGAGATAGCTGTGTTTTAAACTTTTTTTTAAATTTGTACTCATCTCATTTTCCCTCCTCCCAGTTCACGGTCTCCTGAGTGCTCGCAGACTTAGTTTTAAAAGTGACGTGCTAACAAGCTTGTGTTGGGATGGTTTCTGCCTTCCCGATACGTTATTAATGGGCTTTCTCTCTCGTTTGCATCACCTGAGGACAGTTGGACAGTGAGCCGTAGGGCGTCTGGAGTCTGGATGGACAACATGTCTCCACAGCAGCAACAGGACAGCCTCTGCCGAGGCGGTGGACAGCAAGAAAACAAACGGGTAGGCCTATATTTTAAACATTTCTATCAGTGTTCCCAGTCCTTGTTTAAGTTAATGGGTAGTTGTTTAAGTTAATGGGTAGTTGTTTAAGTTAATGGGTAGTTGTGGTTTCAAGAGTTCGACGTGTAAACTGAGTGCGCAATGGAGGAACAGTTTGTCTCAAGATCATACCGTTTATAAAAATATATGAAGAATTTGTTATTTTTTTGTGCAAACTGCAATATGAATGGCGGGTGCAGAGGTTAGTTCAGAGATACCCCGCCTCCGTAAAGACGGGAAAACACTGAAGTAGTCCCTGGAAAAAAAAAAGATAGGATGAAGTTGTACAAAATAACACAGGCAACCATAAACAATATTATACTGGTTATTAATTATTAGTGATAAATAGCCATCAACTCAACTAACATACAACATATCAGTTGGTTTAATCATGTTAAATGTGGTAACAATTTCTTTGAAAAACCCCTGGAGATTTTAAGTGTTTAGAAATGTAATTGTAATGTAGTCAACGACTAAAACTTATAAAGCATCTGTTACTAATTTATAAACAAAAATGAATGCTTATATATACAATACATAATGACTGTCTTCATTTAACAGTTATGCTCATCACAATGCTTTATAACACAAATTTGTGTATCACCTAGGGCGTAATTTGCACTGGGGACATGCCCCTCGAAAACATTTCTCTGCTGGATGACCCCCAGACCTCTTGCTTTGTGTCCCCCCCCCCCCCATTTCTTAAACCAAAGTTACACCCTTGTGTATCACTATATAGGATCACAGTAAATATTGGGTCATCAAGTATTCGTTAAGTGTGTATTATCCGGTACTGATGTTTCACATAAGGAGCAGAAAAAATAAGAAATCATTTTAGTGCTTTATAACCATTTATTAAAGTCTTGAAAACACACACACACACACACACACACACACACACACACACACACACACACACACACACACAGAGGACCTATGCCCTAATGGAGAGATGTCAGGGTGAAGGGGTTGCCCAAGACCCTAGCAGTTGGGGGTTCAGTACCTTGCTCAAGAGCACTTTGGCAGTGCCCAGGAGGTGAACTGGCACCTCTCCAGCTACCAGTCCACTCGGAGACAAACATTATTTTCACTATTTTCAGATTTTATCGACCAAACGACTAATCCATTATTCAAGGAAATTTTCAGGAGGTTAATCGAAATGAAAATAATCGTTAGTTGCAGTGCGACTGTAAACCCCACCTGCCCTTTGTGCCTATTTAAGATGTTATACTGTCCATTGGGTGTGGTTTGTTATACTTTTATAGTTAACTTGACGCACCTAGAGCCAGGTTCTGTTCGAGGTTTCTGCCTGTTAAAGGAAGTTTTTCATTGCCGCCGTCATACGAAGTACAATTGCTCTTGGGATAATTGTTTGGTCCCTGTGTGGTCTTTAGACCCCCTCAATATGGGTATTGCCTGTTATGATTTGACACTATAAATAATATTAAATGTGAATTGACTGACTCTATACATTACCCCTCTGTTTCAATTCAGTGCTACTTTTCTTACTTTGCTGATATCATTAGTTTCTGATTAACAGTCAGTAACTTTAGTGGCTGCAAAACGTTCTGGTAATGCATAGATAACTTTTCCTGCTGCACTGTGCTGCATCCTTGTTTTCATTAATGATTGATTCCATATCGGCTACAGCTTCTCATTTGTATGTTCTGATTCAAACCGATACAGAAATGCAGTATATCACCATCATGCCATTGGTCCCTGCTAGGACTATGACAACTCCTGACAGTATGAGTAAATACAGTGAACGTTTGAGATGTGCAGTTATTAACGCAAAATTAACACAAATCTCGGAAACAGCCCAGATAGCTCAGTGGAAGAGCACTTATTGTTTTACTTCAGTGAGAATCAGACTGTGTCTGGGTTCATTTCAACATGGTCTGTGTTCTCATTTTCTTTTATTTATTGTCATTATGGGCACAAATTCTTAGTTCAAATTTGAATGCTGGTAGTTGCACTATCAACTTCTATTAGTTGAATCCCAGTAGATTCTGACCTGTGGCCCCTGCTGGTTGTATGACAGTCTATGAATGAATTTCCTCTTAAGTGCTTTGTGTCGTAATACAGCCAATAGTATAAGAGCTGTGCTGTTGTTGGTCAGTAGATTTTTTTCCCCAGCATAAAACCCATATCTCCATGTTACCTTATGTTAGTTTCTTAGGCTCGAGTGTAGCTTAAAGAATGTTTCACCACTGTGTGACTCTGCTAAATCAATGATATTACACTGTGAAATGTCAGAAATGCCTTCAGGTGAGAATGATCTTTTCTCACTGGGGAGTTTTTTTTTTTTTTTGGGACTGAAAGTTTTTGAACGCCTTCAGACAAGTTGGAGACTGTGACGCCATTGGGTTGGTCAACCACTTTGGTCCAGATTGAAATATCATAACTATTGCATGGATTGCCATGAAACTTGGTAGACATCCATGTACTCATCAGGGTAATTTGTAATAACTTTGGTGATTCCCTTAGTTTTATTTTGTGAAAAATGAATGACATAGTGCCCACATGATGTCCACACTTCACTGAGCTCCGACCACCTTGGCGTGTGGTCTGGCTGATCAAGAACCATTGAAAAGACAAAGTGTAACTACGGCAACAACCAACACACCAACAACACCAGCCGACAAAAATCATATATACCTTCAACAAAAATACAAAGTGCCTTACAGAACAGAAAAAAACAGATCATAAAACACTGGGGGGTAAAATACAGTTACATTAAAACATAAAATGTATAGTAAAGATCAAGAGGATAAACACCTTATCTTCGTTTAGATTTCAGTCATGAAACTTAAAACAACAAAAATAAATTTACAGTCTGTACAGAAATGTTAGATTGTTCATTAATGTGCACTGTCCCGAATAAATAAATAAATAAATAAAATAATAACCTACCCATCTGACCATACTAAACATAATAAGTATTAGTAGGCGACGGTGTCACAGAGTGTGTTAATCTGACATACAATGAATAAACTGTTTATGTAATGGATGCTCAATATGGCTGCAAGCAGCAGCTGGTAGGGTGCAGTACAATGGGAACAGACGATTAATATAGCATTGAAGTGCCATATTTTTGTCTAGTCTTATGTTATTTCAACCTAAAGACTTGCTTAAGATTTTGGATTGAAAAAACAAACAAACATGTATGTTTGGGAATCGATACAGCATAGTATCGCAATATTTTCCGTGGCAATACTGTATCGATACACGGATGCCAAGTATCCATCTTTTTAAAGAATTTAACGTTTTGGTACTAGAATAATAAAATTAATTTGCTTTTTCAGCCCACTAGATGGAAAACTGAAGTGAGGTGAATAAACAGAGAATGTATCTTTTTTTAGACATCATTTGAAGTTGCATAAGGGTATTTATTGCAGAATATCGCAATATGTTTAAAATCGCAATTTTCAATATCGTATCGTGACAAAAGTATCGTGATAATATCGAATCGTGGGGCCTCTGGCGAGCCCCACCCCTATTTATGAATATGTGTTTACTGTACCACCACAAACAAAATGATGTATGACAGACAATTTCAACACTTAAACATTTACACACATTTCCACCTGGCTTGTACGGAGTAGTTGAAGTGTGAGAGAGGTCAGGAGTGTCATGGCAGAGACAGATAGAAGCTGCGGAGTACTGAAAGCAATACAGACTGTACAATGTTGTCTACCTGGCTAAACATTCCTCCGTGTTTAAATACTCCTGCTTCAATCTGCTGTCCCTGTCCTTTTGGAGGCCACAGTCGGTCCCAATGATGTGATGGATGTGTTGAACATTAGGATGCCTATGTAACATATGAGGAAAGTGTAAACCTGACGTAATAATGGAGTCACTTCTGTCCACCTCTCTTTGTGGGATTTGAGCCTTTTTAGTTGTGCAGGGCAGTGTGTCTTTGTGTTAGCAGATGTAGCAAAAATGGCTTCATTAAGATCATTTTACAGCTGGTTTATGTTTAGACTAATAGGAAAAATGAGACCAAGAAGAGGTTATAGCATACAACAGGTTTTTTTAAGCTCAATATTGATGTTAACTGCACTTTATTCTTTTTGTGTAAAATCCAAATTGACACAAATTGAAGACTTAGTGAAGTGCTATGGTAAAGCAACCTGGAATAAGTAGAGATGTTGAAGTGATATAGAGCTAAATACTTTACAAAAAAAAAAAAAATATATATATACACACGTATATATTCCTTTAATGAATGCTGCAGTATGAATATTGGTCACAAGAAAAAACATCTTTTCCACCAAAAAAAGACATGGGTAAAGGGATTTCAGGAGACATAAATGTTAACTAGGCAGTGGTCAGATAATATTTTGAGTTAGATAAATGTATTTCTCTGTTTGTCTCTTGTAGCGGATGAAGTCTCAGAGTTGTCGGCGCCAGTCCGCCCCGTCTCTGGTCATCACCAAGGCTCTCATCAGGTCCAAAACTCTCTCCAGGTACTGTAAAATACATTCAAAGACCTGAGGCTAGATTTAAAAAGTGAATGGTACAAATGTGTGTTGCGGTTTACAAGTCATTTTCAGCCACAATCAATGTAATTTTATTTATAGTCTCAAAATCATAACTAAAGTTCTCTCCGGACACATTACAAATAGAGTAGGTCTAGACCACACTACACAATACTTATACATGTGTGTGCAGTCACGCAAATGAGTCTGGATCTATACAATGCTGTCAACGGGGCAGTTTAAGTCATCCCAGGTGTCATGTTGTAACCTGCAGGTGTTGGTTGTTCAGTGTCACCAAGCAGCGCTCAACAGGGTGAGTAGGTGGGTTATAACAGCCTCAGAAGCATCCAGTTCACTTACACAGAGGCCACTGGACCCTGAAGCCACACGTGCACCCAGAGTAAGGTGTTGAATCCACTCGGATAGATAATCCTCCTGTAACCAGACTTATCAGAGGATCAGGCATTTATTAATAGCTCTGTCTTTCAACGTATCGCCTGGGAAAGTGAAGAAGGAAACAACTTCATTAAAAAGTTCCGACAGAGGTGGGGCCCCTCACTGAGCTACACCCACCCACCAACCAACCAACAATCCCTTCTGTCAAAGACTGTTGACACGGTGTATGGATCTGTTTTATCACCTAACTCTCACTCCAAGTGTGGACATGGCTAATACGATATACCACTGCTATAGGAAATTATATCTCTAGATAATAATCTTTTTTTTCTGTCAGATGATTGATAGATACATTTTCTTTTTTCTTTAACCACTTTTTTTTCTTTGATTTGGTTTAAATTGATCCAGTGAGCATTAAAAGAAAAAAATAGTTTTCACCGTTTTAGCTTATTAAACAACAAATGCAGAAAAGAATAGTTCAAATATTCATTTTGCTGAGAGGTTAATGCTAAAACATCACATCTATTGAATGCAAGTTTTATTGTTCCAAAATCTTTGTTTTCTTTATTGTTTTTTTTGTTGGTATTTTTATCTTTTTTTTAATCTTCATTGTATTCCTTTTTGGTTTACCAGTTTATGACTTTGAGCTGCCAAGAATATCATTTATTAACAATTTTGAAAGATCCCTATTCAAATCTTCCCTGGGAAAAGCATCAATGTAAGGATGCGAGCACCTTTTTAGATTTGACTTTCTGATAGCTGCAGGTTCCCTGACCTCATACTGCACACAGGACTTAGAAATACATTACACAATTGACATAATGAAGAGTGCAGGAGTCCTTGGGTCTCTTATGAATCTCTATTTAAACACAAGTCAAAGTGGCACACTATGCAGTAAACATGCAAACTACATCAGTATTTGGAAGCTATTTTGTATTTGGTGATGAGGGAGAGAGACAGAGATCTGAAGTGAATAATCTAATAAAAAAGGCACTCGCCCATCATAAGAGACGGGTGCTGACTGAGGCTTTGTGTTTACTCTGCGACATTACCACCAAACATGCCTTCTGATAAACTAAGACTGTCAACCTCAAAACATCTCCTGCTTAGCATTACCAGTCAGTCATGCTGGTTCTAAAGCAAGTTACTGTATTACACACTGACTGGAAGAGGTACTTTGGCATAAAAGTGGGATCACGGGTTACATCAAAGTGTATTGATATGGAACCAAGTCTGCGTAACATTACAAAACTTGGAGTGAGAGAGGATGTGCACGCAAGTCTTCAGACTTTAAATACAGTATTCTTGTTTACACTTCATCAAAACAGATCAAATTCAACTTTATTATGTTTCACCTGAGAAGAGACTTTAAGGTGCAACCTTTAGTATTCTAACATGATAAAAGACACATTTCAGTTTAGACATTTGTACAAATACTATAAACAGTTAAGCTCATTGCGTCTTATACTTTCCTTCACTCCAGTTGTTTGGTGAAAAATTTGCTCAGATGCATTCCTTCTTCCAGTGCCCAAGGTTACAATAACCCCCAGGAGAAAGAGAAAAAACATAAAGCAAACGGGTTTATGGGAAATGTGGTCTGAGATGGAGATTTGGTATTAAGTCGTTGATAAACTAGTGTATTTAAAAGTACATATGATGTAACTTATTTTATTGTTCAGAAAACCAATTTTTATTTTTTTAAGTATAGAGTATTTTGGATCAGCTGGCTATTTTTTTACTATGTAAAATAAAACATGTCAGTGATTTTAGCTCCATGTGTCTGTATTCCAGAGAGAGCTTCCTGGTTCCTGTGTGCCCAGAGACCTGCTCATTGGTCAAGTCCTTCCTCACCGGCTCTGATAGGTCATTTCTTCTCCACGGACATGCTCAGTTGAAGACCGGGATGCAGACTCAGGACAGACACCTCTTCCTGTTCAGCGACATACTGGTGATCGCCAAAGCCAAGTAAGCACAAGTGTGCATGTGGTATTTTTTTTTTTTTATCCTTGTGTGGAACATTTTGGCTGTTAGTCTCTCTTCAGTGGGGAATTAGGTTAATAGCTGGTAAGAGTGGTGTCACACTGGTTCTCGTGGCTCTTTCTGCATTCCCAGATCAGCCAATCACTTCAAGCAGAAGGCCCAGGTGTGTGTGTGTGAGATGTGGACGGCAGGCTGCATGGACGAGGTGTGTGAGGGAAGCACAAACCCAGAGAGGAGCTTTGTTATGGGCTGGCCCACCTGTAACTGTGTCGCTATGTTTAGGTAACGCACATACACGTTAATATGTGGTCACATTTATGTTTCTATAAATCTGTACACAGACTTAATAATTTAATTCCTTTTAAGTTGCATTTGTTTTATACCACAGTGCTCTGAAGGTCTCAACCGAATCTGATGAGCTATTTTAATGGGATTCCAAGTGACAGTTATGGTGGCTATATGTAACTTTCAGTTTTTGTTGATTCTAGCTGTCCCTTTTGGACAAAAGTGGTAGTGTTTTTAACACACCTGCTGTCGTAAAGCTCTTTTCTTTATGGTGCTGTATTACTACCCACCGTATATATATTACTGAGTTAGCGTTACTTGGAGGTCATAATTGTGATGAATGTTTTGTTCAGACAGATAATTAATTTACAATAAGAGAATACGTTACAGATGCATTGTTGCATTTCAAGTGTTGCATACGGTAACTTGGCCTACTTCGGATGTATCGTGAGCTAAACTGAGTAATGTTATCACTGTCACTCTGTCACGAGCCAAAGCAATAAGAATTTGTTGTAGCCACCAACATAATAACTTAGATTCATATAGCGCATTTAATGAAACCCAAAGGACAACGGAAAAGAAAATAGCAGGCCAACACAAACACGGACTAAAAGTAATGAATCATTTACAATCCCGTAATTGTCTCCCATCTGTTGAAAGCCCGACCGGGTGTGACTCGGATTTTGCCCGTCATCTTTCACTTTTAGCGGTTCTTCGTTTATTTCCTTTTTTCTGTGATAGCCCTGCCCCAGTATCAGCCATAAATAAAGCGGATAACTTCTAAAATAAAATTAAAATACAATTAGGCCTTTATAAAGACATCTCCTTCCTTTTACGTGCATATCACTAACATGGGCTTTTCTGGTGTTACGCCGAAATCTGGGACCCGTCAGAATATGTGCTCTGTAGCGCCGTCTACCTGCCAAAAAGCAGTTTGTGACTTTGGACACGGGCTCTTTGTACTTAGTCTCGTTTACTGTTACAGGTAATTTATGATCATCAGATGGAAAATTACAGTTTCAGAAACATTTAAAAGTTACATATAGTGACTTTAAACTTAATTACCTTTCTATAAACTTTGTTCAGGTTCATTGTTTAGGTTTACGCTGTGTCACGTCACAGGCTGTAAAATGGGTTTGTTTCAGTAGTATATGTTGGTGATGCTGTAAACTTGACCTTAAATGCCAAATAAGCAGCAAACAGACAGGGCGAGCCGTACACAGTTGTATAGAGAGCCGGTTTAGCTTCACACTGAGTGATATCCCACCATCTATCCTGGTTAACCGGAAATTCAAATCTGTTAAATAACACTGTTAAGGAAGAGGGTTCAATTTCAGTGATTAAAGTTCTATTATCACAGGGCATCAGTCTGAATGCATGAGCCGCATAAACCACTTAACAGGTTTATTTCATTCAAAATGGTGGTGCAAATTATAAGAATAACAAAACTGACAAACATTGACTGGTGAATCTGAAGAAAAACAAATATAAATTAGACCTTAACAAAAGTCGAGATATATGTATATGTCCATCTTTAAAAAATAAGAATAAAGCTGTCAGTTAAATAACTTGGACATGTTATTAGAAATTAAAGTGCATAATAGAACTCATCATACCAGATGCCGCCCAATTTGAGGGGAAACGAGGGAGTGCAGTCTTAAATAGGGAGTGACCAGGTGATTTCAATCAGGTAGTTAGGGGTGACAGGGTGGAAGCTTGAAACCAATCAGTGAGTATGTTTACATGCACACCAATATTCCACTATTATTCCGAATATGATACAGGTCATGTAAATCACATATTTTGGTTTGATATTCCCAATAAGATTTTTCGATTAAGACGTGGGATATTCCAGTATTATTTTTGCGTTTTATACAGCGCATTTGGAATATGCGTCTCAATCTGGGTTTTTAACCTCAGTTTACGGCCTCTTGCCTGTTTACGGCTTATGGTCAGCTCTGTGCGTTGCTATGGTTGTTGTACACAAACCAACCAGCCAACAGTTTGCAAGGCTGCAGACCCGATAAGAAGGAGAAACACAGCTACTTTTAAACATTATCAAAGACTTGGATATTAACAGGTTTTTGGATATGCGCACACATCGCTACGCCGACAAGAAGCTGGTTGAAGGAATGAAAGAGGGACGCTGTGTTCCCACGGTCCAACAAGTCCTCCACCACTGGTAAACTTTGAAAAAATCGTATTTTGCACGGCTGCATGTAAACGGGAATATTAGTTGAATGTTCACTTTCATTAGCCATGTAAACAGCTTAGTCGGAATATCGTCTTTTTCGGAATCAGGGCAAAAACCGGAATATTATGTGCATGTAAACGTAGTCAGTGATGAAGGAAGTGAGGTACAGGAAGTGAGGTAGGAAGGTGGCGGTATGCACACCAAGTTGTTTTCCAACTGCCAAAACATGTCAAAAGAAGAAGGAAGTGAGGTAGATGAGAAAAGTTAAGTGCCAAAACAAGAGAAAATATGGATCTTTACTAGACACACAGACTGTGATCAGGTGTGATGTTCCTCTCTATGTTTGCCTCAGCTCAGCAGAACAGAAAGAGAGATGGCTCTCCCTCCTCAAAAGGTAAACTCTGCCTTCATGCATCAACATAAAGTGTGTCCAAATGTGTGGGGAGAGAAGAGAAATCTGACGTGTCGTGTTCCCTCTTTGCTTCCTCTCCAGTCGCATTAAAGAAGAGAAAGAGAAGGAAGAACCTAAAACCATTCCTCTGAGAGTGTATGGGAAGGGAATCAATACTTTTGCTGTTGTAAGTTTATTTTGAGGTTTGAGCACATCCACTTTTACATGTGTGTTCTCGCTGTAGTCTTCACATTATAAAGATTTTAAAGCTAGTTTTCCCTCTTCCAGTGGTTCATGTATATTTGTAGTGATACTTATTGTCTAGAGTATGTGATGTCCTGTTGATCCTGCACCATATATGTCAGTATGTCCTTCTGCCCCAATTAGACCAAGACGCTCCCGGTCAGCAACTCCGATTCAACCAATGAGGTGGTCCGACTGGCCCTACAGCAGTTCAGCATCATAGTGAGTGAAGAACGAAATATGTTTCTCTTGCTTTCATTAAGTGTAACACAGGGCTGTGCAGTTAATCTAAATTCCAATCGCGATTGTGAGTTTGGCTCCTAATGAGCACAAAAACAGTAATTGAGAAAAACTATTATTTCGCAAATATTATTTTGTCTTGTGTTCTTAATGAAAAAAAAAAAATCTTCAAGCGGGAAAAGTATGAAGGGGAAATGGATGACTTGTTTCACTGTTTTTAAGTTCAATACTTGCAACATCTTTTCAAAAGTCAATGAGTAATCGTGTTAAATAATCGTAATTTCAATATTGACCAAAAATAATTGTGTTAATGATTTTTTTCTATAATGGAGCAGCCCTAGTGCATTATATGCTGGGTCTGTTTCTGCGTGCACACCAGAATCCTACTTTTCCCCCAAATAATACTGTAAATGTATTCATCATGTTTACTGGATACTTTTTTAGTCCGCTGCCCATTTATATTCTCTGACACTGTTGCTAAACTTGTTTGCATTTGTAAGATGCCTTGTGATCATGTATACCTGCAGGTATGCAATGCATTCCATTTTGCTCCTCCAAAAGGGAGTATGAAAGAGAAGCGATGATGGAGGAACTGTATTTACCAAATGGGATTATTAGTTATAGCTTAAAGAAAAACGCCTGATGACTGTGGCTCCAATTCTGATTATACTGCAGATCTATTTCTGCATCACAGAATTAGAAATATGTTTAATACTGTGAGTCAGGGAGCAATAAAATCTTTAATACAAATAACTTAGTTTGTTTGGGAAAGGCTGCAGTTATAAGAAGTCCTTATTAAAACTCTAACCACAACTGTGCACCTGTTTAGGTCAGATAGTTAGATAGACTTGGAATGGAAAATAAGGTTTAGGGTAACTGTAAACAGTGTCACCATGACATAGTTTGTCCAACCTATCTTTGTCACAATAAAAAAAAGAAAATATCTAAGGGATCCGTATCAAGATTGTGTGTTTAGGTTTAAAAAAATGACCATCGGCCGATACATATAATTATCAGATTTTTAAACTTCCAAATATTGATAGCCGCTCCGCTTACCGTCCCATCAGATCTCCTAGGATACACCTGTGGTTTCTCTCCACTCACTCCTCGTCACGGAACATCCTCAGTGATGGCGGAACCTCACATGGAATGCACAAATACTTTCTTACCAAACACAGAGAACAGAGGATGGTGTTTTCACAGAAGCCCGTAGCCCAATGTCAGCTCAGTTGTGCAAGTTACATGTGATTTTAACACACAGCATGTGAAATGTGGAAGAGAATAATATTCTTTGTCACATCTCAGCCGTCCTAAAATGTGTTTCTCCTCTGCAGGACAGTCTGATTGGTTTCTGGGGCATCTTGTTCTCTGAGGCCGTATAAAATTGTGTGTGTCTTTTTTTTTTTAACGTCTTCATCTCTGTTTTTCTCAGGGAAATGTGAAAGACTTCCAGCTGTGGGTCATCTCCAAGAGGGACAACACCCCCTACCCTCTAATTGGTCAGTGAGTGAGACCAGTTTTAACAAAATATCATCAGATCCTGTTGTTGTCTTTAAATTGCTACATGGCTTTTCTAAAGGGGAGCATGACAGAAAAGGTTATTTCTTTTTTAGACACACTAGTACCATTCATTCCCAGAGAAGAGTGTGTGTTGTAGCACACTGCAGCTCCTGCAGGGTGGAAGCGAGGTGTGTGTGTGTGTGTGTGTGTGTGTGTGTGTGTGTGTGTGTGTGTGTGTGTGTGTGTGTGTGTGTGTGTGTGTGTGTGTGTGTGTGTGTGTGTGTGTGTGTGTTGACTAATAATGGGATGTTATGGTACTGTTTATGTTTTATAGCAACTATATCAAGCCTCCAGGGAGTGATTCTGCCTCTTGTCCTCTGTCTTAGGTCATGAGTTTCCTTTCAGTATCCAGATGAGTCATGTGAGACACACGATGTCTCAGGGAGGCGGCAGCGGCGGAGAAAGACAGAGGGCCATGCAGGTGGAGCAGATGCAGGTGTACAAGCAGTGCCAGTTCATAATGAAGCCTCGAGTCGTTGAAGCGCTGCATGTATCTCCAGGTGAGGTCATCATTCATTCAGAAAAGTAACAAAACTAGTACGAGTGTTTTTGCTCATGCATTCTGGGATTGCCTTTTCAGAGTGGCCTCAGAAGCCATTTAAAAGGAGGCGTTCCCTCATCACCTGGGCCTTCTGGCGAGGCTCCTCCTCTCACCTGAATGAACTGTCCCTCGCCGGCGGGGCCCGCGGCTGCCTGTTCAACCAGCCGCTCAGCTCCATTTGTGTAGACGACGCCCTGCCAAAGCCAGTTATGGTGAGTGGGCACAACGTCAGGAGTGACTAATTGGGATTTCAGTCCTTGTTTCTCAATCTATTGTTACGGTAAAGAAATGGCTGCAAACATCCTCCCTCACCAGGACATGATGGTGTTTCTGTACCACGAGGGTTCATGGACGCGGGGGATCTTCCGTCGGCCGGCGGGGGCTCGGGCTGTCAGGGAGCTACGGGAATCTCTGGACAGTGGCGAGTTTCGACTTCCTCTGACAAGAGAGCATGTCTTTCTCATTGCCGGAGTCTTTAAGGTGTGTGTGTGTGTGTGTGTGTGTGTGTGTGTGTGTGTGTGTGTGTGTGTGTGTGTGTGTGTGTGTGTGTGTGTGTGTGTGTGTGTGTGTGTGTGTGTGTGTGTGTGTGTGTGTGTGTGTGTGTGTGTGTGTGTGTGTGTGTGTGTGTGTGTGTGTGTGTGTGTGTGTGTGTAATTAAACCTGAAAACGTGGAATTAAAAAAAAAAAAAAAAAATCTTCATATACATCTTTGCTGCAGATAAACACTATTTAATGAAACCAAGAGGCTTTGAAAACGTATCATAGCAACACAGCGTCATCATGACAGTTTTTGAGCATGTATGTATCACTGTGTTGGTTACCCTATTAACCCACATCTATAAACACAAAATGAATCCGCTTCCATCCTACTCAGCCTGTGTGTGCTATGCTATGTAGCTTCGATAGCAGGACAAGATGTTCGCAGCACAGAGCCTAGATTGTCTCATTAATGTAATCTGGATTATAATCTCTTATTATCTGGAGGGATAACAGAGAGCTGCTCTGCACAAGTGCCTAAACTATGTCACATATTTACACAGCAAGATTTCTCATATATATTACATTATATGTCATTTAGCTGACGCTTTTATCCAGAGAGACTTAAAATTACTATATATGTCAGAGGTCGCACGGCTCTGGAGCAACTATGGGTTAAGTGTCTTAATGTATCGCAGTGGGAATTAAACCCAGATCTCCCACACCAAAGGCATGTGTCATATCCACTGCACCATCACCACCCGAGTTTATTTATGTCAATGATTTATATTTTTTTCAGCCGTGATATTGTCTCATTTTAATTGCAGTATATCTGAGTGAACATCTCTCACTTATTCCAAGTAATAGAAATGTCTTACACCAATACCTGGAAATACAGGAACAAAGAGGCGTAATAAACAATTTGTATGGATGAGTACTAGTGATACGTCTTCAGACCGACATCGTAGAGAAAACGCTGGTGTGATTGACTGCCGTGGCCATGTTTTCAGGATTTCTTGCGCAGCATTCCAAGCAGCTTGTTGGGTTGTGAACTGCATGAAGAATGGATAGACGTCCTGGAGGAAGAGGAGGAGGAGGAAGAACAAGTGGAGGACGTAAAGAGGTAACATTCAGACTATACTGCTACTCTACTTTTTTAGTATCATTTGATGGCATTCCTTTTAGCCCAAGGACGCCTTAGCTGAAAGAGAGATGAAGCTGGGACCCCCTACTACATATGTTGTATACTGTATAACTGAGCTGCATATTGAACTGGGTGGATGGATGGATATTCAGTGTGGATAATGGACCACAGCAGGGGATTCCAGATGCTTGGAGATTTGGCAGTTCTTCATGTCTAAAGGCTGACAATTTTATTCTCTTCCTATTCTCCGGTTGTGTCTTCGTTTGCAGGATGATTTGTCGCCTGCCCAAAGAAAACGCCCTGCTGCTTCGCTACCTGTTGGCCATGCTGCACGGTATCGAGGCCAACGCCCACGAGAACCAGATGACAAGTTTCAATTTATCAGTTTGCATCGCTCCCAGCATGCTTTGGCCTCCTGGAGTGCCTTGTAGCCCTGAGGTGGAGGGAGAAGGAACTAAGAAGGTAAAAGAGGGGAAGAAAATATATCACTATAACAACTAATACATTGTGGAATTTGACCCAGACCTAGAAAGAGTTGGTCGCTGAAACTTTGGCTACTCCTGCTATTTTAACTTGGACACACAGGATTGTTCTAATGTTGCAACACAGTTAAATCAGTCTGTCTAAGCCATGCCACAGCTCAGTAACAAAGAGAGGGTTCTTAGTTTTGTCTGCAGGTCATAAAAAACATTATGTTTTGGGAATTTTAGACCTTTATTATATAGGACAGCTGAAGATGTTAAAGGGGAGAGAGCGGGAGAATAACATGAATCCAAGGGCCGCAGGTCAGAGTTGAACCTGCGGCCACTGTAACAAGGACTGAGCTTTTGTATATGGGGCACACACTCTACCAGGTGAGCTAACCAGGTGCCTCTAAAGTAATTGGGTTCATGAATTTTCCAATTCATCATAACAATTCGCTTTACCGTCAAAAAGGCCAAATGCCCGCCTTTTAGCTTTTTATCCTCTGCGGCATATGATCAGGACTACTTCTCAACTGATTTGGAAAATTGGTATATTGACTTCCAAAACATGGCCCTCATTAATGGAATGGCGCTGTTATGTTTGTGTTCAAAGTATTATTCACACAAATGTTAAGCTGCATAAACTGCCAACTAAGTTATTTTTAGATCAACATGTCTGTGTGTGTGTGTGTGTGTGTGTGTGTGTGTTTTAATTCCCCTGTTAATGAGAGCATTGTAGCACCCTAAACCACATCAGGCTTTTCTCAGGAATGTCCAATCAGCGTTACAGAAAGTGTAAAAGGTCTGTATATTTTAGAACAGTTTGACTTTGATGGGAACTAAGCAACTCCAGGGTTAATGTCCTGCAAAGCACTTTGTTTCAGAAAGTATTAAGCATTGTAACACAAGTAGCTGCTCAGAAAAGATGCACTTTAAATGCTGAAAGCAGGAGATAGGAGAGTGCTTCCCCGCAGCCTTGAAAAGTTTCAACACTACAGTTAGTTGGACACTGAACATTGAGAAATGCTAACACAACTGTTTCACTGTTGTTATCATTGAATCTCAGTTGTTACACTAGTTTAACCCTTGTGTTGTCTTCGTTTTTAACCTTGAAAAAACCCTTTTTTTCTGACATTTGTGACGCTTTTTTTCACAATTTGTTTTTGCTTTTTCCAACGTTTTACATTTTTAAATTTTTCTTCTACACATTTCAGCGCTTATTTCTACGTCCAATATTTTCTGATATAAAACAAAAATGGGCCAATGTGACCCGAAGTCAACACAAGGGTTAATACCAACCTCTCTCTTCCTCCTGTCTTCTGAAGGTTTGTGAGCTGGTAAAGTTTATGATTGAACACTGTCAGCAGATTCTGGGAGAGGATCCCTCCTCCATGTTTGGAGGGCAGCCACACAGACTCAACACTGACGAGATGGGATCAGGTACACAAATGTCTTTAACTCGAGAGGGATTAAACATTTATGTTATTTGTCTATTTTTTTTATCTCCTGCATCCATTTAGAATGTCCCTTAATCATTTTGGACACATGCTAGCAGTAAGCATATCTACTGTTTATTAATGAGTTGAGGAATCCATCACAGTAAACACGGAGTCTGCACCGTTAGATGAGGAGGAAACACATAGGTGGTAGATGTGTGACCATGATATCACTGCCAGCTACTATTACCCATGAGCTCATGGTCAAGTGCATCCCCAAATCACATTTGAATGGATACCTTTACGTCACCGAGTTCAGGATAGAATTAAAACTATATTTGTTTTACATGTTTGGCATATAACAAGAAATAATTGCACAAGTGACATGAGGATGCAGGATTAGAAGTTGGATAATGTGTTTTTTATTTTATTGTTTCTTTATAAAGTCATATCAATGTCAAAAGAAACCCCACAGATTACAGGAAGATTCTTCATGAGTAGAATTATTCATGAAGACTAGTATTTACTGGCTAGAAGTTGCACATTTAGTTTGCCTCGTAAATCCTGAGCTATGGAAACAGATCCCATTTGCAATGTTTTGCAAACAGTTTGTTTCTCCCCTGTCTTTCTATGTGTGTCTTTCCTTTTGCTTCGTCTCTTCTGCATCAACTCTTGGTCCTGTTGCTGGCCCATTAGACTCATGGCTGTACCCTCATACAGACTCATCCTACGACAGTCTAGAGAACGAGTTGGACAACATCAGCGGGGGCTCACCAGGCTTCTGTAGCAGAAGG
The DNA here is from genome assembly GCA_023566125.1 of Zingel zingel. Taxonomy (NCBI): domain Eukaryota; kingdom Metazoa; phylum Chordata; class Actinopteri; order Perciformes; family Percidae; genus Zingel; species Zingel zingel. Next base: position 16,056,325 of record CM042337.1, read on the forward strand.
CACACCAGACCCAAACCACTACAAGGTAGCCTGGACTCCATCCTCACATTCAGCGACTACGACCCAGACACAGACCCAGACTTACACCAGACCCAAACTGACAGCCCAGAGTGTCTGAAGTTACACCCTTTGGGGAGAGCCAGAGGACGGAGACAGGACGCAGACACTGTAGACACCTCCACCCTGGACTCACTGTCCCTGGATGGTCGGCACACACAGCGGCGGCGCTCAGAGCCGGCTATAGCATATGTGGCCAAGTTCCGGCCGTGGGTTTCAGGGAGTACTGATGGTCTCTGTGGCGAGGATGAAGATGATGAAGAAGAAGAGCTCTGCAAGAAGCCAAGCAGCCACACACTCACTTGCACACACTCCAGAGGTCAGACCAGGAGGAGTGGAGGTGAGCCTGCATTAACCCTGCACGGAGCTCAGGAAGTGAGCTCCCCCAGCCTCTCCTCCACCACCACCTCCCCTGCACAAACCCGCTCCTCCCTGGACTCCTTGGACTCCCTGCACTCCCTCAGCAGTGACCACACCTGGGCAACCAGACGGGGGCTGCAGCCAGCCAAGGCAGATCTGCCCTCCAGCGCACCCCCTTTATCTGTTCCCTCTTCTGTCCCCTCCACACCTCTAACCATTAGTTCTGCTCTGACCTCTGGTGGACATCCAGACCTGGAGACTTGTCCAAAAGGCTCCCCACCCAAAGAAGCACTCAACTGGGGGACCCTAAAAAGCTGCAGGGGCCTCCACCCAATCTCTTGGCTGAAGAAAGGCCGGAGGCTGTCACTAACCCACCAAGACAACTTGGAGAAGGAAGAAGAGGACAAGACTAGGGTGAGTAAAAAATACTAATATATTTATTTATTTTTGAGTTTGATTATAGCATCAAATCACATTACATCCACATTTGATGCATTTATTTATCTTATCTAATGCATTGTACTATCTCTATCAGTCTCCATGTCCATTTCCCAGTACTAATTTCATCAAGCACGTCATACTCATCACTCTGCATATCAATTTTTTTTTAAAGATTATTTTTGGGCATTTTAGGCCTTTATTTTGACAGGACAGCTAAAGACATGAAAGGGAAGAGGGGGGGAATGACATGCAGCAAAAGGCCGCAGGACAGAGTTGAACCCGCTGCGTCAAGGATTAAACCTCTATACGTGAGGGCCTGCTCTACCAACTGAGCTATCCAGGCGCCCTGCATGTCACTTTTCTAATTGAAATATTTTTTTCATTCACTAATTAGTCACAGTCATTTTGTTTTGATGCATTTCCAGATGTTATGCTACTGTCAAATACAACTACCCTGTACAGATGTTTAATTTTGAAACATCTACAGGAATGACACAAGTAAAAGTGATTAGAGAATTAAAATAGTATTTCCTTTAGAGCAGCAGAGGTTATGAGTTACATGACTGTTTTTATACTAAGAGAGCAGGTCTTGAACCTGACACTGGCGCCTTTAGGTTCAAGAACATCAACACAAGTGCGCTTAGAACAGTGTATTTGACTTCTTCATTCTGGGTGTTTAACCTCATAATAAAGTGAACCTCTTAAGTATTGAACTCGCAACCATCATGGTCTTCCAACCAGCGTTCAACCACCCTGAGCTGTCTGATCTGATACACTAGACTACTGTTTTGAGCATTTGACTTTTCACTTCCATTTTTAGACTTTAAAAACAAACTGCACGTCAGAAGGTTTGAACCCTCAACCTCCAGTCTTCATGAGACTTTAACCTTCACCTTACCTTGCTGAACTATATGCAAAGCTTGTAAAGGCTCTCGTTGGAAGATGTATGTATTGTTCAAACTACAGGGGAGAGAACTTTACAAAAACTGTAAAGACAAAAGTGGGATTCAATCCTTCAATCTCAGATCGTTGCGTCAGTAACTTATCTCTGTGAGCTATTCCTAATTAATTAAGTAATCAACAAATTAACCGATCAATCAATACATTAATCAACCAATTAACATATAAATTAACAAATCAATCAACCAATTAATCAGATTTGTCAGATGAAATCAATTTGTCAAGGACAAAGTGTGAATAACAAATAACAGAACAGGAAACTTGATCTATCAGCTTCAGGAATAGCTCAGTGAGGTAAGCTACTGACTCAACAAGCTGAGGTTGAAGGATCAAATCCGGCATGTGTGGTGACAGTTTTTCGACTTCTCTCCTCTGAAATGTGAACGATAAATACAACTTCCAACAAGCTTTGCATGTAACTCAGCAAGATGAGGTTAAAGTCTCAAGAAGATTGGAGGCTGACAGTTCAATCCCTCCGAGGTGCTGGTCATTTTCAAAGTCTAAAACTGGAAGGGAAAAGTAAAATACTCAAAACAGTAGTCTAGCGTATCAGATCAGATAGCTCAGAGTGATGGAACGCTGGTTGGAAGAGTACAATGGTTGTGAGTTCAGTACCATGAGGTCCATTTAGGTTTAACACCCAGAAATACAAAGTGTTTCACTGTAAATCTATTTATTTCCTAAACCCAACAGTCCCGTTCGTCTTAACTGCACACTGTAACTGCTGGAGGTGGCGGCAGAGGTGGCGACAGAGTCCAATATGCATCAGCCCCTCACCCAGGAGACTCGGGTTCATGTCCAGCGTGCCCCAGTAGGATGTACGTAAGGTAGGCACCACCCTCTTGGGGTGGTGCCCACCGGCAACCCCAATGCCGCCCCCTTGGGGCGGCATTGGGGTAAGACAGTTGGAGAAATCCTGGTAGCAGTCAGGGAGTAGCAAAGTACTCCAACTGCTACCAGGGTTTCCCCAACTGTCTTAAAAGGTGCTCACAACCCCCAAAGGGGGTTGTGAGCACCTTACCCTTTGCCAACTGCAACCATGATTTTTTTTTTTTCCTCTAAGTGTCATAAGGACAACATGGGACTTTCACCCACGAGACCGGGGTTTGTGTCCCACATGTCATTGTTAAGTACTTTCCTATTCCCAACTGTCCTCGGCATCTTTATGGAGACTCAGACAGTTGAGTTTTAGAAACTACTTTTCCATGACGCGCAGGCCACAAACCCCAGTTTCCTGGGTAAAGGACCTCATCATAAGGTGTGCTCCTCATGGGTATTGAGCTCACAACCATTATGTTCTTCCAATCAGCATTCCATCACACTGGGCTATCTGATCTGATGCTCTATACTGGTTGGAAGTTGTATTTATCGTTCACATTTCAGAGGGGAGAAGTTGAAAACTTGTCAACACAAATGTGGGATTTGATCCTTCAATCTCAGATTGTTGAGTCAGTAGCTTATCTCTGTGAGCTACTACTGAAGCTGATAATTCACATTTAATAAAAAAAACTCAGTATAGTATGCTGAAAAACATAATAAAAAAGTTATAGTATATAGAATGACGAAAAAAAGTCATAGTATAGTATGTATAAAAAAAAAGTGATAAAAAAAGACGTATAGAATGTCGAAAGAAGTATCAGAAAAGTCATACTATAGTATGCAGAAAAAAGTGATGAAAAAGGTAATAGTATAGTATGTCGAAAAGTGATTAAAAAAAAGGCATAAAATGTATGACAAAAAGTCATAGTATGACAAAAAAAGTCCAAGTATAGTATGTTAAAAAAAGTAATAAAAAAAGTCATAGTATGTCAAAAAGATAAGGTGAAGGTTAAAGTCTCATGAAGACTGGAGGTTGAATGCACACCCTGCCTTAAGACCATGACACTACAAACACAACGGGGACCACTAGAAGCAACCCAGTGGGACGCCTTTATGGAGCCAGGACAGAGACTGAACATTTTGCCATAGAAAATAACAGTTGTCATTGGGCAAAAAAAACAACCCACACCAAAATGCAAAAAATATCACAACAGAATAAAATGTTATGCCTGTTTTATTTTCAGTGGAGTTTTACATTTTATTTCCATTGCCAAAATCTAAAGTCACTCACTGTCCTGGCTCCATACTTCCTTACATGGCTAAGACTGTCAGAACACATAGAGTCATTTAAAGTCAGAGGGAGCTGATGCTCTCCACAAACCACTCAATAAAACCAAAATAAGATCCAAAAACCACCATCTAAGATCTAAGCTGGTACACCATAAATCAAGATCCCCAGGTAAAGAAGAATGGTGTGGTTGGTATATGACATTATGTACAGCAGCTATTGGGAACATGGTGAAACTCCAGATACAGACAATATGACTTCATCAACCAAGAACCAGAGAAAGATCAGGGAGACCATCCCAGAACCAATGCAGGGGTATGCTTTCCCCCACAGTATGACAACTTGTAACCTGACCGAAAGTTACCCAACCAGCTCCACCCACTGATTAAAGGCCTTGAGCTGCAGATCATCAATCAAAGTGGACCTTTGAGAAAAATATATGGTAAAGAGAATCTAAACTCCATGCACTCTTTGTTTCTACAAACAGGGAGATCCCACTGATAAGTCGCTCCAACTTGGGAAACCTGTCCCAGTGAAAGGAAAAGCAGGCGAAAGGGGAGGAGCAAAACTCATCTGCAGCCAACAGAAGCCCAAAACCATCAGCAGAGCCTCGAAAGACGCAGCAGGAGGAGGAGGGAGCCATGTAAAGGGGAGGCCTGGCCCGGACTCCCACAAGCCCCGGCATCTTAACCAGGACTCATCCAGCCCCCCTTCCCACCACCGCTCTACAGGGAGTCTCCAATTTCCCAAGCCCCCCTGGCTCCATACCTCAGACTCCCCGCTCAACAGCACCCGTGCCCATACAAGAGGTGACAGCACCAACCACAGCGGCGCAGCTGAAAGGGAAGCCAACGAGCTGAAGCAGCCTTCGCCGTCTTTATTCTACAGGCAGAGTGGTCTGTCTCTGTCCCTGTTCAAGCAACACAAGTCTCACTCCGTGGAGGAGGGATGCGACGCCCGGCTCTACAAGCGCCGGGGATCAGAGCCCGGACGGCAGGTTGTGGACCGAGCCTCCACCCTGACATGGGCTAGACTGCCCAGTGACCCGGGACTGAAGGTCTTGGAGGTGGATTCACAGGGAGGGACACCAGAGGTCCGGTTCTGCCTCTCCCCCTTTGCCACCAAAGCAGTGAGGGATTACTTCTCCTCTCACCCGCGCAGTAACCCCCAGAGCAGCCAGCAGGTGACGCTCGCTCTGCTGGAGAGTCGCAAGGAATGGCTGAAGAGGTGCAGCAATCCCGCAGCAGAAGCAGACTTTGACCAGCTTCTCTTTGCTGAAGAATCTTATGTCTGATTAGGACTGGAGCAGAACTGGATTAGATGAATGCAACAAGACAAATCACTTAACTTAAACACGCACTAGAAAAGAAAAACAGAATGGTTATTATACTCGGCACCTTAAATGCATGACTGCTTTTTAGGGTTTGGTTAGACTCTTAACGCATTGACCTCTACCATCCAATAGAGTTAGACTGAGTCTGTAACAGGACTTCAAATTGAATTCATTTGTGTTGGTAGAAAAACTAGCTTTCAAGCAAAACCAGCTACAGTTTTTGAAAACATTAGTTACAAAGTACATTTTAAACTAAGCTTACTGCCATTAAGGGAATGTATACATTTTTGCTTGAATGTCCTTAATGCTGGATTTAAACATGCAGAAGCACAAATACTATTGAAATTTAAAATGTCTAAACAGTCTAAACTGATGGATTGTTTTTGTATCAAATGCATAATGAAACTAAGTTATATCCAATCCATGAGCATTTTTTTTAGAAGAATGTAACTTGTGTTTTTATTTTGAACTATATCAGGCCAAAGTTAAAACCTGCCAATTTAAACTGCCTGGGGTTGCCTTCTTTTATCACGAACAAGTATAATCTCTCACTAATGAGTCATCATTGGATTTTCTGCTGCATTATGTTTGGACATTTAAATCTGTTAGGTACCATTAATGAATGGTTAATGACTATACTGAGTTTATTATAAAGTAAACTTGAGTTTTGTTAAAAGCAGACCCTTTAAGGAGCCGGCCTACACAACTTTTAACATTATGTGTGAGCATCACTGATTTCCTGCATCAACACTTATTTAAAATGATTTGATTTAAAATTAAAAGTTTAAGCACAATAGTTGCATTTAAACATAATTAATAGGAGACATATTGGGATATAATTTTTTTTTTATTTTTTATTTTTTAAACACCAAATCAGTGTACCACTATAGCTTATATAACAGCTAACACAATCATGATTATAGTTTAGATTCAGAAGCATCACTTCATGTTACTGTTGGTATCTTTAACATATTTAACAAATATGTTCCAAATTTACACAAGACTTGTAGATTAAGGTCATGTGATTTTAGTGGAAAATTTGAACTGCCTCTTACTATTGACCAACTTTTTTAGGTGACACCGATTAGGTTTTTCTGTCTGCAGCGAGTCTTTGCTCTTTAAATATTTGGTCATTAATGGCATACACTGTTCTACAAGTCTTTTTTTTTTTTTTTTTTAAACACTATATACATTTCAAACGCTTCTCAGCATTAGCACTTGTGACATATGAAATGACGTGTTCCAGCACATACAGCAGTACATACATTCAGTAGAACAATTTGTAGGTATGATCCTTGATTTTCTATTTGTTGCCAACAATGTGGTTTTCACACATGCCTGTATTGATTTGCATTAATCAAATGTGTCCTGTCGCAATGTTTCTATTATGTAAATATGACCCCTCAAGGACGTTTTTCAAGCTTCATATTTTATGCAGCTCAAAATGTTGTTTAAATAGGCCACAAGACTGTTGCTTTATTATATTGTCTATGCCTCCTTTCTATATACATGTATTCATACGCTGTGTTAAGCCTAAAAAAAACTGCATTTGCAAATAAAATGACTTGATTAACGTTTGATGTAATTATTGGTTTACAGTTGTGGTTATCGACAGGGGGAAAGAAGGACATGCTGTGCTAGAAACAAGATATTATTTTCAAACTGAATATATAGAACATGAAAAAAGTGACAGTTCAACACACCATTAAAAAGGTGATTTTTTTATTACATTATTTTTAACTTTATACATATATGACATACATATGTGTTCTAGCTATGCACAATCACATGACTGAATTACACGTTTACATAAAGGATCTGATCAAACCAACAATAGTAGGGGTATACATATGTTGAATAAAATATTGGAGGACATCAGCACAATCTCTGAGGCGTCAAGAACTGTTATTTGCATTGGTTCACAAACATTTCCTTCACAGGCTGCAGTCAGCTGTGTACTCTTTCAGCAGTGTACCTTTTCCTTGTTCAGTGATAATAACTGCATTTACACACAAAGAGAGAATCTTGTAAATTCAGTTATACTAACAAGAAAAGCAAAAGCTACTTTCTTAGATAATTGAAGGCACAGCCACAAACTAGAGGTGTATATAGCACATGTTGCAGTCTGCAAAGTGATGTTCAGTCCTAGTAACTAATAAGACTTTTAAATGATTAAAATTGGCAAACCTTAAATCAGGATTAACATGAAGAGTTTATAAGGATATGATATATCATAGGTTTGTCTTAGCTTAAGAGTTTATGTCATAATATTTTGTCATGATTCCTCTCACCAGGACGGCAAGATTCACTAATGGTTACAGAGTTTACAGGTTTACTCTAAAACTCTTGCCTATGTAGTTTTACTTTCCATTTAAAAAAAAAAAAATTTTACATTCTGGCTATTAAAAGCTGTCTCTTGTTGTCTGTGACTTGGAAGTATTTTCATTTAAAAAAAAAAAAAAAAAAAAAAGGAGGAGGAAATAATGCTGTGGCAGTCCAGCAGTGCTGACAGATTAACACCCACCATCGTCCCTGTGCACATTCCCTCAGTCCTGACCGGGCACAACCACAATGTCTACATCCACGTTGCCCAGCCGCGGGGTTAAGAGGATCCGTCTTTGCTCTGTCGGATGTCCGCTACACTCTCCGGAACCCTGGCCACCAAGCCCTCCAGAGACTTCGTCAGACAGATCTGGCAACCCAGGCGAGATCTGTGGGGAGAAAAAAAGAAGGAGTGTTAAGTCTTTAGCTTTCAGGTCGCTATGTTTTCAGCAACAGGCATTTCATTTATTTACACTCTTTAATCACCTCTATATACAGAAGTTTTTATTGTTGGTTATTTAAAATTGAAATGAAGCTAAAATACGATAAGTGTATTTTGTAAAGTTGAAGCACAAGTTGTTTTTCCTATATTATTATAAAAGGTGTAACTGATAAAATGTCACTTGTGTTTACAGCTCGTTGAACAGTACGGCCCGCTTGCAGAGTTAAGTTGATGCTGGTGTAAGATTAACTCGTACTAATCTCTTTACCTCAACAAAAGAGTGTGACACACCTTTCTTAAAAAGGATAGGACAGATATTTTCAATAAATTTTTATGAGCACATTTTTATAGAAAAAAAAATGAATTTATCCACTTAAAAAGTATTGTCTATGTAGAGATGCTGCCACTGACGAATAAAACAAAAAAAATCAAATTAAAGTAGCTGTGGTCGATGGAATCTCACTACTGGATGGACAGGTTTGGCCGTGTGTTTACACAGGCCTGCTGTGTGTTCAAGGCAAAAAGTGTTTGTGTCCTCCTTACGTGTCAGTCAAGCCGTAGGCTAAATCTAGCATGTCCATCTCCTCGTCTGTGACTGGCCCCAGAGTTTTGTAGACGTCCTCGTCAAAGATCAGATGGCATGTGGAGCATGCCAAGGTTCCCTCACATGCCCCTGAAAACACAAACAAACACACACACACACACATTATGTCTGGAGGTCACAGAGGCCTCAATGTCTCAACTCTTGAGCCTGAAAGAGCGAGGCCTGAGGTCAATCATATTTAAATAAATTGGAATGCCTGCTACATTGTACGTCCTTTCAGGTGAGAAGAATAAAAGTTAAATATCCTGCAATACAGACACGGGGGGAACATCACTCAATGCAATAGACATATCTATCCAACTGTAATCTGGTTTTGGGTTGTGAATTGGTTGAGAGGTGTAATAACATAATATTTCATCAGAGGGTGGACTTTCACAGCCGAAGTCTCAGTCTATCCTACACCAGACAGACAGACAGACAGACAGACAGACAGACAGACAGAGAGAGAGAGAGAGAGTGCGAGTGTGTACCAAAGCCATCAAAGTCAAGGTCTTCATTAATGACAATATCCAGCAGTGAGTCTCCCGGCGACCCCTTCGCTGTGACCTTCTCCCCGTCTCGGTTGATGAAGTGGACCGTCACCTTGTTGTCTGACCTGACAAAACACACACAGTTGTCAATCAACCATTTCTAACTCAGACTCTTAAAAGACTCATTTTCACCTGCCAGGCTCCCTACAGCCCTGACAGTTTCCGCCACCCGTCACTGCCATCTAGTGGATCAGAGCTCATCACTGCACTCGGCCCAAAAGATGCCAAAGTGCTTAAAAAACCTCAGTGTGGGAAACCCACAACAGTGTCAACAACTATATAAAATCCTATCCTAATCTACGGCCTGTTGATTTATATAAGTACAGTTTACTCCAGCTTCGTATGTTGTATATTTTGTAACACTGCAATAGTTACACACAATTTTATAGACCAAACAATTTACTGATCAATTGAGAAAATAATAATCCAATTAATAAGGACATCACTATGGTAACTCTATTTATAAAAAGAAAACAAGTAGTTCTGTCTATATAGGGTGAAGAAGCTCTACTAGAAAACCTCCAAGACAAAAATGTGGAGAAGAAGGCGTATGATGCACGCTACGACAAAATGACATTCATGTGTAGCAGGAGTTGCTGTCTATGGTCAAGCTCTTTCTGTAGTATATCATATTTTTATTAGGAGTTCTCCTGCTGTGAATATATAAGGCCAAGGTTATGAGGTTATCCCAGTGGGATCACATAACTACTGTCACCTTGTCAGACCAATTTCTAAATTAGACAACAGTGACTAGTTAAAAATCAATGATGCCTTCCAACACATCAGTAAACCACAGATGCATTGAAGGTTATCACTTTATGCATCAAGAAAAGCTATTTTATATCACATAAGCAGGCATAATTTCATCATGTGTCATTTGTCTTTAACAAATATATTATGAATAATGATGGAATTACTTAAATTAGGTCTCTTGTTTGACTAAATAGCCGTATTAAAATATAATTTTAAAAACGTTGCAGCTTTATTAGACTATGCAATTCCACAATTTGACAGCAGATGTAATTACACATGAATGAAAATGAATTCTTCAAACCTTTGTTCAGCTGTTGCTATATAAACATTAAGACAATGACTCACAGATTGTATTTTTTTTTTAAGATTATTTTTGGGGCATTTATTAGATTGGAGCAATTGGAGAAGGTGGTGCCCACCACATCCAAAATGGTAGGACAGGCCATCCCATCTGTAGCCTCTATCTACGCCACGCGGCCCAGCCATAAAGCGCAGAAAGTGCAAAGAGGCAAAACATCCCGCTTTTGTAACCATACGTACCCCGCCACTATTAGGCTCCTTAATGCTCAGGCACCTTGCAGAGTAAACCTGTACTAAATGCACCTTATTCAAATGCACTTCATAGACTGCACAATACTCTTTATGGGAAGTTGCAATAGCACAAGGTCTTTACAGCTTTTTACTGATTTAAATGATTGTCTATGTGATTGTCTTTTATGTACTACTATGTTCCTGTGTATGTATTGCCTTTTTTAACCTGATTGGCACCAAGACAAATTCCAATCAACTATGTTGACATGGCAATACAGTATTGAACTTGACAGGACAGCTGAAGACAGGAATAGGGGGAGAGAGAGAGAGGGGGAATGACATGCAGCAAAGGGCTGCAAGTCGGAATCGAACCCACGGCCACTGCGGCAAGGACTAAGCCTCTGTATATGGAGTGCAGGTGAGCTACCCAGGTTCCCCAAAAGTATGATATTTTTAACAGTGTTGGATTAGACATTTGTCCATTGTACAGTCAAAAAGTGTTTCTATTCAGCGTCATGAAGGTTGAGGATAAACATTCTTCATCTGCTTAGTTTGCACTGGTCTCAGTCACTATTTAGCTGAAGAGAACGTTCTTTCCAACAAGTTTTTTTTTTTTTTTTTTTTTCAAATCATTTTCATAAACAGTCCACCCTCCCAGCCCCAGGTCAGGAGTAACACAGCCACACATAGTGCAAAATAAATAAATAAATAAAATAAATACATACAATCACATCTCAGGGACCAGACATCCTTAAAAAAGGAGTGAATACAGAAGAACCTACTGCACTACTCATAAACTACTGTGGAGGGTCGAACAAAAAGGGTTAGCAAACTTGGTAACATTTTTCTCTGAACCTAGCACTGTGTGCCTAATCTTTTCCAGTTTTAGGCATATGTCCTTAAGCCCCTGCGAATGTGTGGGAGGGTGGGGCAGCATCCTTCCACTTATGGCGCTTTTCCATTACATGGTACCTGCTCGACTCGCTTTTTTTGGTTTTCCATTACGAAAAAGTACCAGGTACCTGCTAACAGGTACTTTTTTTTTAGTACCACCTCAGTCGAGGTTCCAAGCGAGCTGAGGCGAGACGAAAAGGTGATGTGAAAGCGACAGACGGGGAGTCCTGAACAAACCCGCTATTTTTAAATAGTTTAGCCAGCTGTGTTTTTTTTTTTGCTGCCTCCGGCTTCATTTGAAACAAAATGTGTCTTCTGGCTGTGGCAACAACAACACACCTTCGCGTCAGGTCACGGCAGTTTACTGCGGCGCCGCTTGTTTACAGTCCTGCGGAGGCTCCAGGCAGAGCTTTTGCCGTAGCCTACGTACACACACACGGCCGGCTCGACGCACACACCAGCGCACAAGTATAAACATCAGGCCACTTACATAGGCTACGGAGAAAGCTCTGCGTGGAGCCTCCACAGAACTGTAAAACAAGCTCAAGTGGCCTGATGTTTATACTTGTGCGCTAGTGTGTGCGTCGAGCCGGCATATAAGACGACCAGCCACGCTGAGGCGGTACTAAAATCTGCAATGGAAAACGGACGCACAGTGTGCTGAGTCGAGGCGAGCAGGTACCATGTAATGGAAAAACGCCATTACTGCAAGTAAAGTACTGTAAGTACAATTGCAAAGGCAAGGTTGATAAATCCTACAGCCGATCCAGTGTTTCCCACATAGACTAATTCGTGGCGGTGTACCGCACTATCAACACATTGCGATTCGTTATTCATTTGTTATTTAACGCTATTTAAAACACGCAGCTTATTCGTTCATCTGCATTTCCTTTCCCTCACCACACACACACACACACACACACACACACACACACACACACACACACACACACACACACACACACACACACACACACACACACACACACACACACACACACACACACACACACACACACACACACACACACACACTTTTGTTTTCTTGTTTCATGCTCCTGTATAAAACACCGTGCTACTCTTACAAACGTGATGTTTTGTCCAATGAATATTTCCTGTTTTACTGTAACATTATATTGTTGTTTACAGTGCACTTTTCAACCACTCTCAGCAGATTACTTTCACTCTAGAACATTGTAAATGTAGATATAGACCTGTGAAAGACAAAAGAGCTTTAGAACAACAGTGAGTACATGGTATATCCAAAGATTTACTATTATGAAGTGTTTGTCATTTGATGCAAATGCTTCATTTTGAGATGTGTTTATGGTATTTTGAATTCAGTGTTTCATTTTGAAGGAGATGTGAGGCATTTTGTGTGTGCAGTTTTGGGAATTGTGTGTAGAGTTTTGAAAAAAGGAGACAGTTTTGAAAACGTGTGCAAGCAGTTGGAAAAAACTAATTCATGAAATTCCCTGGCACTTTTAGTCAACCTCTGATTTCCTTGTCCATGAATATTAAACTCAATGACCTCCTGGAAACCCTGTGTAATCCGCTTTTTAAAAAAAAAAAAAAAAAGCCAATTATCAAATTCCATACACTTTCCTGCACTACATGATTTTTTAAGACCAAAACATGCATAGACTTGGAAAAGCCTGCATTAAACTTTGATCGCCCAAGTGGATTTTCGAACATGACAGGTACGGGAGGGTCAGGGTCAGCCATGCACGTGTGACGTGAGCCCACAGGGACAGTGTCAGGCAGTTTAAGGCCAGCCTGGCATTGTGCAATTCAACAAGTTGTTTGGCCCTGGGAAGCCTGGCCTTGGTCAAAGCCTTTTACCTGAACAGAGGGATGGATCACTTTAGCCTCAGTCTTAGTGAAAGTGAAAGAAAGCATAGCATAACAAATGTTTATTTTGTGATAAAAGCAACACATTTGGCACAGATGTGCATGTTATGAAAATATATATTGGGGCTGCCAAATATGCCTGAATATTGCAGAAAACCGATATCACGATTTTTATGGGTGCTTTTAAAAAAAGGAGGAGCCTGGTCACTGCAGGGTCAAACTTAACCTACTTGCTTTCATGCTGGAATGCATAACATGCATCTATAGAATGTTGATTAGCAGTACAATGGACAGAGATATCGCTGGATGAAGTCCAGTGTCATCGGTAACCCTTGGTCACAGTTAAAGCTATTCTGAACTTTGGTAGAACTCTGGGTTGTCATGGTATGCCCGTCTAAAGGTGAAACTCACCATCAGTTGCTCAGTGAGCAGATTACGGTTGGTTGTTTTCTCTCTATTCACTCCAATTGGTCTCTTCATCTCATTTTTGGCACATAAACGTATGTTAAAGCAGATTCTGCTTACATGTAAAATGTCAAGGTCTGTTGCATACATTTGATTGATTATTTACACTTGTTACCAAAGATAGGTACTCATTTCTTACCAAGCATGGTAATGTATTTGAAATGTAAGCCACCGCTCAAGGATTGCAGCCATGCAGCCATGAGGAGGCTGACAGTAGGAGGTTACTCATTAAATATAAATCTGTGCTAAATGTGTTGCTTTATCAAAGAATAAATTAATTAGTGAATATTTTTAACCTAGCTGCCCCACTGCCTGCAACACATGACTAAACACGCATGGACTTGGAAATACCTGCATAAAACTTTAATCACCTAAATAGATTTTTTTTTTTTTTTTTTTTTACATGTTAATCTTGGGAGGGTCAGGGTGAGCCATGCACCCCTTATGTGAGCTCACAGGGACAGTGTACCAGTTTAAGCCCAGCCCAGAATTATGCAATTCCAAAAAGTTGTTAGGCCCTGGGAAGCCTTGGTCAAAGCCTTGTACCTGAACAGAAGGATGGATCGCTTTAGCCTCATCCAAGGTTCAATCAGCTTCAAGATGATAACACTACCGCCACTCTTGTTGTTATGTGACAAACACACCAGTTTTCACACATTGAAATCACACAATTTCAGATTTAAATAAAAACCCAGATCTAATCAATTTGTTTTAACCTACCATTATACATGTGTTGTTTTTTTACTCTAAATAAAACCTCATTGACTAATGTGACAGCTGTGGGAACAAACAACGCAAATTTAAAAGATTAAATGTAAAGAAAGTGCGCCATGCATTGCATAGTGTTTCCTACACAGGTGTCTGAGCCTAGCAAAGCCAAGAATAATTGACTTTAGAGAAACGTCTTCATTTAGCCAATGTTCTACTTGATATCGTGCCAGGCGTGTGCTGATGAGCAAGGTCACATGTCTCACTACCCGTTTTCTGCATGGAGTTTGGCGTGCGCCTCTATGTATGCAACACAGAGATGAACAGTTTGCACGGTTGCGTTCCAACGTTGCCTTGTATTTGAACACTAAGTTACTCTCTCAGTAAATGTACCTACCTCTGAGACTGTGTGCCGGTGGTAAAACTCCTCTGACCAGTCAGCCAGGCACCAGCACTCGAAGTTACTGCCGCCGTCCTCCAGGAATATTCTCGTAACCTGACGTGAGCCAGTCTTCTTAACGCGGTTACTAAAGCCATTTGAAGTAGCTAGCTAGCTACAGACACGAAGTTGACAAGGAGCTGGTGAAATATCCGACCTGCTGGACACGCAGACACAGTCCAATTCGGTCAAGCTCTTCTCAACTGAGAGAAACCCCAAGAAGTTTGACTTGGCCCACTGAGCTAGCTAGCTAAGCTAGCTTGTTTTAGCTGCGAGAAGTCACTCTGGCACTGTAACGTTCATTGCGTAACGTCACGTGCAAGTTAACCTATGGCAGGTGCTCGTTGTCTCAGATCCCAAATAAATGAAGTGAGTGTGATGATCAGCTACAAAACACAGAGCAGGCTGATACTATTGCTGCATTAACACTCCCGAGGTTTATGTAGTCAATAGTGTTGACGAACTGACCGAAGAGCCGGTTAATTAACCCGACTCGTGGCCTTGAACCGGGCGAATCGAGTGCCATACGTCAATGAACCGATTCACTCCTGTTTTTTTTCTTGAGCAACGTGAGAGACTCCATGTACCTCCTAGCAAGAAAACTGTACACAGTAGGCATAATATAACTTCCTGCCATGACTTTAAAAATAAAAGCTTTAGCAAAAATCGTGTAGCAACTTTTCAGGGTTTACACCGTCCAGATGTTAAATTGAGTATCTGCTTAATAAGAAAACTAGATACTATCCAATATTTAGTTGTTCGGGGCACACACGTTTTCATTCATAATCAGAAGTTGTTTGGTTTAATTTTATTTTGAAAGCTAAACCGACAAGTTCCTGCTAAATGCTGGTTAATTATGGTTAGCTTGATGCCGCTTAGAGTAAATGCCCATTGCCTGTCCACTTGCCTAATACAAATTGAAATCACTGGCCCTGAGTTTCTATGTACAACCCTATCAAATCTGTAATTTTCACTCTCAGTCCACGTTTACAAATATTGATTGAGCTACCCCCGAGTAACAAGTGTCCTTCGCCTTTAAAATATCTACAAAACCTGGAAAACAGGATGTTTACATTCCAGTATAATATGATGTCAAGGAAAACAACTGAATTTGCTGCAGCTATTGTGTTCAAACGGTTCAAACCTTTTCTAAGCAAGAACTCAGGGCAAAGTGCATCGAATATCAGCTATCATCAAGATATGAGAGATGCAGATTAATCAATAATCTCATTCAGTGTTATTAGTTTGGGGTTTATGACCAAGACAGTGGTATAAAGGGTAGCCTTTTGTTTCTGCTGGGTTCATCACGGTTGTCTCAGGTAAGCTACACACAAACTGGCATACCGTCTACACTGCAACAGTCTCTAGGGTTAGTCGCTTATAGAGCACAGGGCAGTGGAAGGAATCGTGCAGCAGTTTAAAGTTGCTCTGTTTATTCTGGTGTTTACAGGATGTTCAAGTTAGTGATGCTGTTCCTGACCCTGTCAGGTAAGCTCTCACTCCCTCCTCTTTCAGTGTAGTTAATGTATGCTTGTTTGATACATTAGTATAGTAATACGATAATTAATTTCTGTGCCAGCATTTATTTAATGTCACACGACTTACTGAATGCTTTAATTTGCAGATGATGTGATTCATAGAAAAAATGTTTTTTTGATATTGACATAACTAGACTTTTTATTAGTAATTTTATTACAGACGGCCATAGATGTTTTCTATCATTATTCTGAGATTATATAACATGTTTTTTGACAGCTTGTCATGTGGAGATAACATAATCATTTTGCGAAATAATTAAATAAATAAATTGCTTTCCTTATGATCTTGAAAAAATCTCACAATCTTAATACAAAATAACGCTGTGGTTAGATAAGGAAATGTTTTCCCTGTGATCATGAGAAAAAAACATTTTACATTTTTCATTATCTCCACATATCACAATACAATGTAGTATAAAGGTCTCTTCATGAAAGACTGTTTATGAAATTATTTTTCCGTACTCTGGCCTTCAGTTTGTTGCTCTGTACCATATTTCATAGAATATACAAATTCACATTGCTAATTAAAGGCTTTTGACAGACTAGGCCATTTAATAACAGTTTGAGAACATTCCCTTTGATGATCTTAGTTAATTATTTGATACTTTCCATATCATAGTTCATTTTGGCTTTGTGGTTTGTTGCATTGGCACCTTGGCTGCTTGTGGTAAACGACAATGTAATCAGAGCAACTGTTCAGAAATTAGACTTTGACCATTGTTGATTTATTACACCGTTAAAGATATACGCATTATTCTGGCACTATAGTTAATAATTGATGTAAAGGGACAACCTTTTTTTTTTTTTTTTTTTTTTTTATCTGTCAACTGGCATGGGAATTTGTTTAATCAGCAAGGAAGTCTAAGGTTGTGTATTCTAACACCACTAGGTTTCTGCCTGTACTTTTATGTAAGCATCTCTTACACTAAATAAATAAGCAGGATGTGCAACCACAGCTACACGATTTTAATTTATATTTGCAGATCCTTGGTGTAACTGCCATTTAAGAAACCTCTCAACTTGGGAGAGAAGGCCAAAAAAACAGCTAACTGTAAAATAAACAATACCCTTCACAGGCCTCCAAGCTGCCCCACTTGCAGTCCCGAGAAGTTTGCAGAAGACATCTTCAACCTATAAGCTCCCCGATGGCTTTCACCAGGGCACTGAACACTCCGACATCCATGAACCTGTTCCTAGGGGCTTCCGACAAGGTACAGAGCCCTCCAGGAGGTTCCTTGTTGACCTCAACACAGGCCTGGTGCAGGAACACATCAGTGAGATGGACAGGAGAGTGGGTAAGTATATATTCAAACCTAATCAAGAAATAACTACCTAAGCCATTTTTTTTATTTATATTTTTACATTTCCACTTCTAGCTTTCATCCGTCCTTCTCTGGAAGAGGGATTTGGCGAGATGGAGAGAAGACACTGGCTAACAGACGAGGGTGAGGGAATTGAAAGCAGCGATGTTAATGTCGGTCTGTTGGTTGCTTACCATTTGGTCCAGACTGAAATATCCCAATAACTATTGGACACCTTGCCATGACATACTGTGCAGACATTTATGGTCCCCAGATGATGAATCTTAATGATTTTGGTCAACTGACTTTCCATCTAGCACTATCATCATATTATACTTACCATTTGTCCAATACTTTGGTTCATGACCAAATGCCTGCAAAACTAATGACATTCCCATCAGCCTCAGCTGTACTTTGTGAAGTGCTAATTAGTGTGGTATCTGAAGGGTCTATAAGGTTAAAGTATGTATAAAGCTCAAATGTGCTGAGACATCATGTGTTAGTGATGAGTTTAATGATTTTCCTCTCAGTGGAGTGATGTGTTGAAGAGGATGTTTTATGTGATTCTGTGATTGGTGGCTGAGTGGGATCGATGAATTTATATATAGTGAAGCCCCTCAGATGGACTCGGACCTTTACTTGCCAACTCACATCTGTTTACTTTATCTAACATGTAACCTAAACGTACCCCTTATAACCATGTTCTTGCTGCAGCAAGAGCAGAGTGCATTTTTGGGCTGTGCCTCTCTGGGTTCTGTAGGACTCGTAATTAATGCTGAAAACTTGATGTAATAAAACCTTTCTATAATCAAGATCAGTGTCAGTGAATCCCTCTTCCATACAACATCACAGCATCAACAACTAAAGATACCACATTAGCTAATGTTAGCATGCTAACACGCTAAGCTAAGATGATGAACCTAGTAAAACTGCTAAACATCAACATCCTAGCATTGTCATTGTGAGCTTTTTAGCATGGCTGTATACTTTTAGTCTTGTTTTCTTTTATGTACTCAATATAATCACATTATATACCTAAACAAGCCTGTATAATCTAAAGGTATTCTGTCTTCCAGTCCCTGTTGATGTTCCAGCCCAGAAGAATGGTGGTGGTTGGGTCCGGGTGGAGGAACCCTCTGCTCCTCATCTCCCAGATGGTTTCAGACAAGGAACAGAACCCACAATGTCTATCCCAGATGGTTTCAGACAGGGAACAGAGCCCATGATGTCTATCCCAGCTGGTTTCAGACAGGGAACAGAGCCCATGATGTCTATCCCAGATGGTTTCAGACAGGGAACAGAGCCCATGATGTCTATCCCAGCTGGTTTCAGACAGGGAACAGAGCCCATGATGTCTATCCCAGCTGGTTTCAGACAGGGAACAGAGCCCATGATGTCTATCCCAGATGGTTTCAGACAGGGAACAGAACCCATGATGTCTATCCCAGATGGTTTCAGACAGGGAACAGAGCCCATGATGTCTATCCCAGATGGTTTCAGACAGGGAACAGAGCCCATGATGTCTATCCCAGATGGTTTCAGACAGGGAACGGAGCCCATGATGTCTATCCCAGATGGTTTCAGACAGGGAACAGAGCCCATGATGTCTATCCCAGATGGTTTCAGACAGGGAACGGAACCCATGATGTCTATCCCAGATGGTTTCAGACAGGGAACAGAACCCATGATGTCTATCCCAGATGGTTTCAGACAGGGAACAGAACCCATGATGTCTATCCCAGATGGTTTCAGACAGGGAACCGAACCCATGATGTCTATCCCAGATGGTTTCAGACAGGGAAAAGAACCCATGATGTCTATCCCAGATGGTTTCAGACAGGGAACAGAACCCATGATGTCTATCCCAGATGGTTTCAGACAGGGAACAGAGCCCATGATGTTTATCCCAGATGGTTTCAGACAGGGAACCGAACCCATTCTTACAATCCCCTTGCGCTTTAGACAGGGAACTGAACGCTTTACCTCCGGGCTTCAAACAAAAAGAGTGGCTTGTAAGGGGGAGGTCATCGATGGAAAATGCTATGAGTTCAACCCAACGTCGCTGGCCTTTCAAGATGCACAGGTTAGACACATACATCTCACATTACAATTTTAGGCAGGGACGGTAATTCAGCCTAGTTAAACTTTCAGTGGTGAGTCCATGTCACCAATACTGTTTTGTTTCAAAGACCTCCCCATGTTGACAAAAATCTGTTTGTAGCTCTACAAATGAAATCTCAGACTTTTCTGTGACCTTTGTCTCCAGGCTTCATGCAGAGCGCTCGCCCCGAATGCTGAGCTTGCATCTGTAACCACTGGTGATCTGCATTCCCGCCTGGTTGCCCTGGCAACCAAGGATGGCGAGAGCAACCCTGTGTTGACCTGGCTGGGAGGCATAGTCAAGGCAAGTTCCTCTCGTCAACTACCTGCATTTGGAATAATGTTTTGGAAAACTCTCACATCACCATTTTTATTAATTTGCTTACTGACTGTGACGCCAACAGTCTGGCCCTGTACTGGGGCACATATGGAGGCCAAGGAGAGTGTCATCAGATATGTTATCAACAGGACAGATAGTGTTATTCTTACCTTGGTAAAACATTGACCTTTGAACTTTTCTTTTTTTAAATGCTCCATCTGTTTCTGTGCTGTCACTAAACAAGGCCAGAAAGCAACAAAAATAAAATCGTAAAATCATACTTATGCATTGATGCAACAGTATTAACAATCTAATAGTAAATAATATAACAGTAATGAGGCATTTTTATTTTTACTTTTGAAACTTTAAGCCTATTTTTCATATTCTTGTGTTACCCTTGCAACTTTTACTTTAGTAAAGTATCTGAATACTTCCTCCACCACTAACGTGCTGTCAGTTTGAATAAGAATTGTTTAACCAAGCTTATACAGTATGTATGAAATATTTTGACTATACTGTATGTGTTGGTGTGGCACACCTCAGAACCAGCAGGCATCATGGGTAGACGGGTCAGAGTGGCGTTACAGCGACTGGATGCCAGGTCACCCCAACATTCACACTGATAAACCTGTCTGTGTGGAGATGTTTAAGATAGGTAAGAACACACCACAAACAACATGACTAAGGACTAATTTATGTCTGAAATCAACATTTCCTGATAGACTGCTGTATCAGGCAGGCAGGCCATTAAAGTGCGATTATGTAACTTTTGGAAATTCCCACCTTTAACTGCATAATACATGTAAGGGTTACAGATCAGATAAGTCAAATGTCTGGCTATGTCACAAAAAGTATGTTAAGATAAAATATTAACTTGTTTGAAGGAATCTTGTCCTTAGTGCCCTGGGGCACTAAGGACAACCTGACTATCTGCTTAGACATGCATTACCTTATTGTTCTGTCCCTTCAGCACAATTGTACATTTTAGATAAATACTGTAAATACCAGTAACCAGACATGTTGGGCTTTATCTTATTATTATGAAATACCTGAGTGTTATGTTAGGCGAGCCAACATGTCTTTTACAATTCTGTCTCTACCCTTTTTTGCAGACGAGAGGTGGTGGACGGCAGCCGACTGTGAACTGAAGAGAGCGTCCATCTGCTCATACCAGATCACTGCATGAAAACCACAAAGAAACACAGCATAAGAGGGTGGCTCTCTTGACTTATTCTTTTATGATTACCCTTAACAATCTTACAGACAATATTGTTTCCATTAGTTTGGACTACCGTTGTCTGCATCTGTCTCGATTTCCTTAAATAAAACCTGGCATTTTACATCTGTGCGTTTCTATTTTGAAATATGTGCCCAAAATTGACGTGAGGAAAAAATAAGATAACATTTGACCTTAGACATGGCAGTTACTTTTCATTCTTCTTTAAAGTGTTTACAGTAAAGACCTCAGACAGATAAACCACAATTCATATAACCCATTTAAATTTAGACAAGACTTTAATGATCATTTTCCACTTGTGTATACAAAGCAGTTTATACAGATTCGGGAGCCAAGTTAGAACAATTTGTTACAATTTAGTACCTGGAAAGTGCAAAAGTACATTTCAAATACGCAGAAATAAAAATCATGCTGTACATTATATACTGTATTCATAAATAATCACAGATATACACACATCCATTTGGTGACAGTCACAGAGAATGTTGCTAAGACAAAATAGTACTTTTTGATTTTGCTTTGAAGTCTTATATTCTTGGTTCCCATTGAAACTGGAGGTTTAACATCTGGAATGCTGCTTTAATTTGATTTACGGTCAGGTCGGGGATGATAAGCTTCGGTAATGAGAGAAACCTGTGTCAACACCACACTGGGATAAAGGCACTCAGTTTGTTGCAGTCGTGGAACAGCTCAAACAGTGGTCTTTTGTCTGAATGACAAATGTGGATGAACGAAAAAAGAAAAAACATTTTATGCACCTTTAAAAAACAAAACAAAAAAAAAACTCAAAAGGACACAGATTGGTCTTTGCCCTCCATCTTGTTGTGACATTTAAATAAAATCTAAATACAAAATCACTTTGAAAAATAAAAAAGTAAAGAGAACCACAAGAGCAACCCTCTGTCCAATGTCGAACCCATGAGCCAAAATAATCAAGGGCTGCCATGGTTCACAGAATCAGAGATACCGTATCAACAGAATTTGGCTATAAAAAAAAACAGACATGCATCATTGGCATGTACACACACACACACACACACACACACACACACACACACACACACACACACACACACACACACACACACACACACACACACACACACACACACACACACACACACACACACACACACACACACACACACACACACACACACACACACACACACACACACACACACACACACACAATATAAATCACAGTCTCACCCACAGGAGCTTCATACTGTGTTTGTGATTCTGATTAAGTAAATAAATCACATTCACACATTGAACAACATGTCTTCCGAGCAACCACAACAGGGCATGCAAACCTCGATGCCCAATAAAATAAAAAAAACTCCTCTGAAATAGGTCACTTCACAATGAGCAGGAAGGAGAATGAGATGTGAAAATAATAAAGGATGATAGTTTGAGGATATGATGAGAACTAAAGGAAAGGGAGGGAGTTACGGTACATTTACTGTCCTAGTTAAGCTATAGGAAGACTGGAGATAGAGGAGACTGGAAGAGCAACCAAGACAAGGACAGAAAACAGGAAGAAAGCATCAACAGCTACCAGATGAAAGAGCTGTATTGCCGTTAACACTGACATCTCATAAGCCCTTGAGGATTTCTTCTTTCTCCTTTTGCAGGTGTCTGAACAGTCAGAACAGTTTAAAATATGCCATACAGGTGTCTTTAGTCAAGAGACAAAGTGTGATTTTAAAAACTGCTACTTGTACTTATAAATAAACATGATTTCAAGTAACTTAAAAACATTCAATGAAGTGAGATGTGACTTTAACATCGTCTCTTTCTGTACTGCTGTGATAAATCCTCACATGGAAGCCTCTTTTGTTTGAGAATGTAGTGTTTTGCCTATAGTGAGAATATTTACTTTTACAAAACTATATCTTAAATGATATGCCAACATTAAAGACAAACGCTACAAATGTTTCTAGAACAAAACAAGTCTGCTATATCCAAACTTAAATAATCATGACTTCTTCATCATGGTGTCTGCTACCTAATCTCAAAATGGACCAAAAAAGCCATGCATACGAACAGATGCCAAGTTGCTGGGCACATGCCTAAATCTGTACAAAAAAACAAACCCCAAAGAAATCAACAATAAAAACACACACACAAATATAAAACGCATAGGAAAGGCAGAAGGTTTGGTCTTGTGAGTGATGGAGCCGTCTTACTGCATAAGGCTGCTGTGTGGCAGCTTTGAGGCAATCATGAAAAGTCTCGTCCTACAGAGCAAAGGCCCGCCTGTCTGCATCAAAGGCAAACTAAGGGAGGACAAAAAGGACACTTGAAATCATATTTTGACATAGAGCATGGCAATATGCTACACACACACACGCACACGCACACGCGCACACGCACAAGCAGTTAACTGATCGGTCCCTGTCAAATTTAAGCTGAGCAGGTCGGAGAAACAAAGTGCTGCTGGAAAAGCATTAGGCTGACCGTGTAGTATCATGTAAAAATGATGATGACTAGCTGAGGGATTAAGAGCCATGGTGTTTGGGTGGGTGGTGGTGTGGTGGTGCTGAGGCTGGCACTACTTTTGGATTTGAACCACAGCGCCAGCGCCATACGCTCAATCCAAAGCAGAAATATTCACACAGACAAATGGCAATGCTCAATGCTCTAGCAACCCAGAACCCTACCTATTAAACTGTGAAAAGGTACTGGAGGAACTGAAGGGAGTTCCTCAGACAGAATGAAGCAAACTGTTTGGTGAACGAAAGGTATGGGTGACAGGAATGTGGGATGTGCATGGAGGGGAGGGTTCAGGGATCGGGGACTGGGATGGGTTCAGTTGTCGTCGTGCTGGGTGTTGTACACCGTCTCCCCCGAGGAGATCTGGGTCAGTCTCTTGCTGGAGCCCCACAGCTTCCGTGTGATCTGGCCCGAACGCATCTGAGAATAGTGGAGGAAGAGGAGGAGGAAGTGGGATGAAAGAGAGTGGGGAAAGAAAAGCGTGAAGTCAAAGGAAACGGGGAACAAAGGAGGGATATGATTCATGAGTGGATTGATTAGTTAATTGGAACTTGATTGACTTGTGAAGCATCAAAGAAAAAAAATCAAAGCCTGATTCACTTTGGTGAGAAAAGATGAAAAGCAGAAAAGTGTGATAATCAAACTATTCAGAGAGGGACTACCTGTATCAACCTCCGACAGCTACACTATCATACTATTTACATTATCAAAACATTAAAGTCTATCTTGGCGCAAGAGTATTGGATTGCATTATTAGATTGTAGCTACACTATTAATATGGCTTGAGTTTGAAGAAGCGTTAATTTGTCTAAAGTCTGTTTCACAGCATAATTGTTATAGTCGTTGACTACACTCAAACACGTAACATAATGACACTTCAGGTAAACAGCAGGGTTTGGAGTTGATCCCAGATCAATGGCCAAATCAAGTCAAACATTGCACGGATGCCAAATATTCTGAAAAAACAGAATGAGGTAAGCACAAAAAGTTGTTTTCATGTCACAACTGTGTTTCTAGTGGTCACTGTGTCTGCTCAGCTTTGTGCTAAAAGGAATGTGTTAAATCTGTGTGGCTCAGATGTAAATGGTGACTGGGGACGACAACCATCCCTGAGAAGGAGAGGTGACTGTGGATTAAAATGTCTTTGAGAACATTGAGGCCAAGCATTGCAACACAGGGGATATGTGCAGCATCTGTATATATGTGTGTGTGTATATGTATGTGTCAGATCTACAGTAGTCTCCACAATCTCCACAGTGGTGGGTCAGCGATGGGAGAATGGTCTGGCTACACCACCTATCTATTCTAGGATAGGGAAATAATGCTCTCTATTGTTTGTATTTCTTTAAACTGATTAGAACCGTCCTGGGTGACACTAAGCCCTGATAGTGGAAATAGAGACAGGGGAGGAGGACATTCTGCATGTAAGAGACGTGCCGGATGTGAAGCTTTATCCCAGCAATGTATATCCGTTGAGCCACACTAGATCTACAGCAATGTGTGGGGGGGGGGGGGGGGGGGGGAAGAGAGACTAGAGCTGGGCTTTATGGGAGCTGGACGTGGGGCTGAACACCAGCTGGTCGCGCTGGTGTAGCAAGCGGGTGGGCGAGCGAGCTCGAAGTGGGGCCAGCAGGGGGGAGGCCATGAGGGGCGATCCCTCCAGGCTCTGAGCGATGTAGTTCCTCAGCGAGTTCTTTACCTCCGCCGGCTTGCCCACGCCCACAATGATCAGCTTGCCATCCTGCAGGCCCACCAGGACGTGGCTCTGCTCCTTGGTGACCGAGACGCAACGCACAGGCACCCTCATGGCCATGGGCTCCGTACACAGAGACAGACTGCACAGGAGAAACAATTATTTCAATAATGTCCACATGCTCAGTCTGCGTTTTATAAAAAAAAAAAAAATGCAGTTTCTCAATCTAATAAGTTGTAAGTCGATGTACAACGAGTTTACCTGTAGAGGTCACGGATGGACAAGTATCCCTGCTCGCTGCCGATGACTACATACTCCCCTGAAACACACATATCAGTCACCTGCTCCTTCAAAGGCTCACTGCAGAGGTGCTTTCCATTTACAGAGTAAAGGTGGAGGGCATTTTTATCCTGGGTAGAGAAAAGAAAACACCTATGAATAACGATTTTCAAATTAATCTACACAAATCCATGTTCATAAAGCTGCAGCTCTAGTCCAGCCAGCATTTAGTAGAATTTTAACTTGATACTTTCAGAAAAACTCTGCAATAGCTCACTAAACAAATGTTTATCATGCCTTTCACACTGAGATCCAGTTATTTCCACATACAGTGCAAAAAAAGAGATTCAGCCTACTCGTTTTCCTGGATTGGCCCTTTTTCAAGCAGTGTCTGTGTGTGAGAAAACTGTGCATGCACCTTTAGTGTTGCTTTGCCCTCGATGCAGGTGTGGACCAGAAGGTGACCTTCCCAGGACACGGCCAGGTGGAGAATAGAGAGCGGCAGGGAGCTGTCGCACGGCGGGCGCAAGCAACGCATGTACTGACCCCGACGCACCGTGTGGATGATCACTGTCCCATCCTGGAAGCACACAGTGTTTCATTCACATACGCTTTCATAATGGTAATTCAAATCATTAAATTAAACTAATACCTTAAAGTTAGAACAAATAGTCAAATTTCCCTTGTGACAGCACTCCACTTATGTTCTCTACTTTTTCTGTTGGGGAATTGTAAATTAAAACAATATTAAATAAATAAATAATTTCCCAGTTTAGTTATTTAGACTCCAACCTTTTAATCAAACAGCAGACTGAAATGTACGCCATACTTTTTTTTCAGTTTTCAGTCAGCTGTAAAAGTTGGCTGAAAATTCTCAACAATTATTACATTTTCAGCAAAACCACATAAACGGCAATTGGTGTTGTATTGTTGGCAGTGCTTCAAATGAAAGATCACTGTCATTTCAGATTCAAAGCCACTGAACACCAAACCTTACAAATCTCTTTACCTTTAAAGACCCAGAATGACACATACCACTGACTTTCAGTGTAAACCCCACTTTCCAGCTCATGAACTCAGCATGTGATTAAGTAGTTTTTCAAGAACACACATGATTCGATCTCCAGCATGGCACCGTCATTCTTTCGCTCTCATGATGTATTTTAGAGTGCCTATTTACATAAATTCCCAGGATGAGATGAAACACAGCAAAAGATGCCAAAACATTGGGAAACTCTCAAAAGAAGCAGTCCAGTGTGTGCTCTTACACGTGATCCAGAGACAGCCATGTCCAGCTCCGTGCTGATACTAACACTGACCACCTCGTCCGTGTGTCCATACAACACCTGTACTGGTTTGGGACAGAGACCCACGGGAGCTCCACCCTGCACAACAAAGCAAACAAAACGGAGAGAGAGAGAGAGAGAGAGAATGTATCTGGTCCTTTGACATAAAGAGAGAAGAAAGTCATACATTTTCCATAAATTACAAAGCTGATCAAAAAATATTCTTGAAGTTATTATCAACTTAACAACTTGAATAATGCCTAAAACTAAAACCCAGAAATGAATACTGGCCCCTTTAACTTTGAGAACATTAGCAAAAAAAGATGTAATTATTCAAGGCTCCCCCAATTAGTGGGAGATAAACAACATGTTTTGTGTCTGCATGTTTTATGAATGTAAATCTATTACTCTAAAACTCTATTTGCAGATCAGTATCTGTCATGGTGTATAAGTGAGTCCTGGCTGTCCTAACCTGCTGCAGAACCTGCCAAACCATGCAGGTTGTGTCTCTGGAGCCGGAGATCAGGTGGATGCCACAGTGGTCCGTTGACAAGCAGGTCACAATGTCTGGAGGGATAGTGAACAAAACCACAGATTACTGCAAGTGTGACGGCCCACGCCGCTCCACTAGGTGTGCCTGTTTTTCTTGCAGGATCAGTGCCCCCAGGAAGAGCTCCGGGCTTTGAAGTCAATTTGACATAGCAGCCAAACAGTGGAATTACAACTTCCGTGTCCGTCGAAAGATGCCATTGGGCCCAAATAATAATTTTCCCATAAACTTACATGGTGAAAGAGATGTCTGTGAATCAGTGGATACATTTTTTATGAGCGTCATAACTCTACTTTGGCCTCTTCTCTCCTCTCTCTTGTATGGTTTAACAAGTCGCTGATTTGTTCAGAGAGATGTCTTTGTGTCACAGAGCTATGTATGTTTTTTGGTGATTTTGTGGCACAGAGTTTGAGTGGCCTTGTAAACACAGCTAGTAAATTGCTGCTGTTCTGTCCCTGGAAATTCCCTTTGGAGTTCGTTAAAAGTATTTTGTATTGTGGTAAACTAGAGCAGTTGTCTTGGGTGCACATCCATGGCCAGTACTCTGGTTGCCTCGCCGCCCAAGCAAGCTATCAGTTTATAAATACTAAGGTACCTGCAGACTAGGAGGGAGTTTAGTTAGTTTCTGGTTAGGCAGTTAAGCTGAAATTATACTGTCCGTGTGCGCGTGGGCCTGAGGGTCAGACGGAGTGACTTAAAATGTTGTCATCAGAGGGTATACGCGTAGGATCTGTGCGGACGTCCACATACCCGGAATATTCTTTTGACCGCATGGACATGACTGCGCAGCCATTCTGCTACAAGTGGTAGCGTGGCGATCTACTGTGCTGGAACGAGTCCTCCAAGCAGATTGTATAAACACCAAACCCAAGTTGCTTTCTTTGGCATATCCTCCTGCTCTTCTTTTTAATCTCCCTCTTTATTTGCTCCTAGGTGAGACTGGGTGACAGGTTGGGGAGTGGGGAGGTTTCTAAAATTAAATTACATCTTTGAAGAGACATAACTGATTACTGACTTTCACGTTTCTTCTGTTTTTTAGTATGGTTTTTGTAAGCAAACTATTTTACGCTAATACCACTCTCATCTTTGCAGCCTATGAGCCGGGTTGTGACACACGACATACACATATATAAAAGGGTCACAACGCTGAATCATGAACTATGCTACAAATTCTTTTTTTTTTTTTTTTTTTTTTTTTTTAAAATCACTTTTTACACACCATGTTGCTACAAACTCAAACATCCAGTGGTCATATAGCTGCTTCTTTACCTGAGGCTAACACTAGTATGAGGAAGGGCTAATTATTTTGAATGGATATCTACAAGTTGCAGATCCATCATCATCATGCTTGGCCTGTTTGTTTTGGATGTGACGCAAGTCAAGAAGCAGACTTCTCTTCACAGAATTATGTGTAAGGTGTGTGTGTATACCCATGTGTCGGATGTGCTGTCCCACAGTCTTGCCCTTAACAAGGGAGGTGACCCGGAGGCTGTTGTCCCAGTGGCCACCGCTGAAGAGCAACTTGCCATCATGTGAGACCACAAACAGCCCGGCTGTTACCTCCATGCCAGGGGCGAAAGGTCCGGAGAGGAAACGCTGGGTTCTAGGTGAAGAGGGTGAGAGAAGACAGACAGACAGACAATGCAGAGAGGAAGGAAGGAGGGTTGGAGAGCTTAGAAAGATTTGTCAACATGGTGGTAAAGGCAGCATTGCATTGTTTCCACAGAGCTATGCTGCTGCAAATGTAATGCATTTGCATGTGTGTGTATTCTCACTTGGCATTGGACACTGTGGGGTCCTTAATGAAGGTGAAGTAGTTGGAGATGTTCTTGTTGTAAGGCAGCCACCCATGGGTCCCAACCAGGCAGTTCTGACTAACCGTTACCTGGGAGACAAACACCCTTCATTCATTCCTTTTGTTTACAATTTAAAAAGGAGTAGAAAACAACTATTCTCCAACGATTATTATAATGACTATTAGTATTAACGCCAAGTCTCACCATGGTGTCAGGGCTCCCCTGGGTGATGAAGGAATGGGACTGATTCTTTGGGACCACGGCCTTAACCAGCGGCACATTGTCACTGATGCCCTGCAACATGACGGGGGAGAGAAATCCAAGTTATTTTAGGGGGATATTTCGATGAAACGTGCATGGTAATAATTTTGGTTAAATTATTCCTGACTAGTGTTTTGTTTTAGTTCAAACACTGAGCAGTAGAGAGATCAAACCTCAACAAAGAAGGACTTGAGGTCGCTGAGGTGTTCGAACATGCTGAGAGGACATGAGTCTAGCAGAGCTTTCCTCTTTTCCACTTCCTCCTGAGACAGACGCACTGGATGGGGCTCCTATGCAGTCACACACATACAAGAGTCTAAATCTGATTCAGCAACACAGATACAGAACTTCATTAGCTTGAGTCATGGTAGGTTTAATGCATCTGGAGTGTGTCTGCACCTTGAGTAACTGGCAGGGTGTCTGTCCAAAGTTGCTGATCATGCCTTCCAAAGCCTTACGCTCCTTTTCATCAGTGATGGCATCCAGGTCCACCGCCCCTGCAACCCCAAATCAATAAATATACTACACTTACAATTCACAAAGGCAGGACATCATTGTTGCAAAATGCTTGAAATTAAATGTCTCCAAAAAGTCTTTGTATCAGTAGGTGAACTTAAAGTAAAAGTAAACATTTTGGAAACAATCATCTCATTTTTTTTTACTTTCCCTTTTAGGAAATAATTGTAACATCTAAGTAAATACGTTTTTTAAAAAAAAATTTTTTTTTTTTTTTATACGGTTATTAAAATACCAAAAATTGTAATTGTAGTTTGCAATAGTTAGTGTGACTGAATGTGTGAAACAAAGTGTTTGTTTTAAATCTATATTTGCATCCTTTTGTAACCAAGCTGTTGCCAAAAGCATTTTATACACAGTAGTGCATACAAGAACAATACTTTCAATTGAAGATTGAGGAAAGAATAAAACCATGATGTGACATGATAGATGTTCTGGACGCTGTACCCTCATATGTGCAGTAGTAGAAGACGTTGAGGGCTTCCACCGCTGCAGGACCCCTCTGCTTGTAACCAAAGATCAGATCGATCCACTCGTGAAGGTGGGCCGATACGTACTCCGACTCCTGTCACAAACCACATATACACAGTGGTCGTAAACAATACAATTCATGTAGCTATTACAACAAGCACAATATTACACCTGCATATGCACACACAGACTTCATCACAGTGCCTTAAATTCCACTACAGGAATACTACACTCAAAACATGTTCATTTGGATGTTGTTTGGCTATGTGAATAACAAAATGTAGACACTGTAAACTCATGTATCTTTAGATATCTGACATATCAAAAGTAAAATATCAGCGTTGGTGTCAGTCCCTCAGAGTCAAAGACCAGATACTAGACACTCTGCACTAATGTTAAGGCTAGGGTAAGGTTTTAATCATGGTTACCGTTCATTCAATATTCTACATTTGTTCTTCTTGCACAATATCTACAGAGAATGATCCCTAAAAAGCAAGGTCATACGACAGCAGTAGAACTAAAACTGCATCTCACCAGAGCTTTGCGGTGCTTGTAGATGAAGTCCTCAGGGGACTTGGCCCATTTAGGCAGAACAACATCATTTACCCTTTCCTTGGAGATCTGCAGGCGACCCAGATCAAAACCTGAATGATAGCAAAAAGAAAGAGGGAAGCGAGAGAAAGGATTCAGAGAATTAATACAAAATATATTTATGACCATGCTCAAATAGACAAGTCCTACAATAGTGACCAACTGCCGAGTCTGAATCTGCTCGGATAAATATTTTATAATCATATTCTTAGTTTTTAAATGGAAAATTACTCAATACTCACCATTTTGGTTCTCAAGGAATTCTGGGAAGTAGAAGAACTCTGGGATGAGCTCCTTGACGTCATTGGGGTTGTCCATTAGGGTCTGCCATGTCGCAGGGATGGAGTGGAACTGGCGGTCGGCACAGTCAAACCTGAGCCAAGGCAGGATGGTATGGATGAGCATCTATATTAAACACTAGAAAACAGCAGCTAAGTGCTGGCACATACATGTCAAAAACTACCTCCAGGGGATGCTATAATTACAATTACTATAATCGCTGAAGATACATGGAGGGAAAGCAGAGGAAGAGTGGTATGATTACCGTCCACTCTGCAGTTGGATGTGCAGGGAGGTGAAGGGCTCCACTCTTATCAAGTAGTGCATCACTCCGGCAGCATTTGAGTAATGGGTGCCATAATGGAATCGGTCGATGGTGCCTGTTGGGTCCTCGAAACTTTCATACCTGGTGGACACATTGAAAAAGTTAACTTGAGCCAGACGGACTGTCACTGATGTGCCTTCCTTTAGCTGCTTTAATGATTATTTAATTATGAGAATAATTGAAGTATTGAGGGATGAATCATACTTCTCTCTAACGGCCTTGGCATTGCGTTCGTTAAGAACAGCCACTGGCTTTGACAGGTCCCTGAATACCCGAGGATCACACAGGTCCAGCTCCTCTGAGGTGTAGTCAGCTAGAATCCAGGGGAACTGGTAACACACACACGAGTTAGTTCAAATATTACCATTCATCCAGTCACCACACTTCACCGTAATGTATTCAGAAAGAAACGTACCACTGGATACTGAGCCAGGTTGTTGTATGTTCTGCCTGCAATCGTGTTGAGTTGCATCAAGTAGTCAAAGTTGGAAATCTCCCGGTTCACCCATTTCTGTGCAAACAGTCTTTATTTTAATTTTCCTCAACACAAAACATTGATGAACTGAACCAATGAAGAGATTAAGGCGGATGATTAACAAGAGTCACAGACCAAAGATCATTTAGTAAATAAATTCCTACAATGAAGCCATATATTTGGATTAATTATATGTGTGTTGAGACTGTTGGATATCTGTATTTGTTAATGAGCTCTGCATCATTGTTTCCTGACCTGTGTGAGTCCAGAGGCTTTGAGGAGCTCCTGTGGTGAGCGGGTTCCATAAAGGCTGAGGGATCGCAGCAGCAGCATGCGGCTATAGACCTTGTTCCTCACCTGTTGGTAAGAAAACTCAATCTTATTATAAAACTATTTAAAAGGCAAAAGGGGGATCAAATATTCTTCTGTGATCATTGGAATTCAAACCTAAATCAAGAGGTGTTTAAAATATGGTCAATGCCTAGTTAAATTTGTGATTCATCACCTCCTTCTTGAAGTTGAGGAAGTAATTGGTCTGGTCAATGAGGAAGATCTCCAGGGCTGAGCGACGTAGGTTATAACGCCGCAGGTGGACCTCTCGGATCTGAGACAGGGGCCATTTGAAGTCGTGGCCCACTCCTTCAGGAAACAAGTAGTTAGTGTAAGTAAAAGTTTAGTGGGTTTACCATATGTTTTCATCCTCCTCCATCGCTATCTCCTCACCTTCCTCTTTCTCCTGGCTGCTGTCGTAGAAGTAGATATGTTGGGTGGTGAGTTCCAAGCGGCCGGGCACCACGTCCACCACCGTCACTAACTCGCAGTCCTCCCACAGCACCAGCTTCTCCTTCTGGCCTGCCTCCTCAGCTTCAACTCTGCAGGACAAAGAATGGGAGGTTGTGATACTTTCCTTAGTATGTATTACGTGAACACAGTTGTTCTGTGGTCGTCGTGTTGGGTGACTGACTGGTTGTTAGCAGCAGCAGGGTCGTCCTCTGGCAGCTCCAGGATGTCGTCTTCCAGGTCGCTAACTTTGACCTGCTTCACAGCCTCCAGCAGCAGAGACTGTGGGTTTACACGCTGCTTATGGACACCTGAGAAAAGCAAAAGAGACGGGAGAGGATTAAACACAGAGGAGGCATCCAGAGATGCTGCAGTGGTTTAATATCACATGGCAGTGCAGGAAAGTAACTTCTTAGCATGCTTGTCAAGGGCTGCCAAACTACAAAAACTTACCTGACCCATTTTTTTCATCTCCGTTCAGTTATTTCATTCCATAAACATAACATTTACAGTTTTAAACTTGCTCACAAAATAAAAAATAAAATAAAAGCCTCCTGAAGTCCTGACTCTGCAAAATGCTCACCCTTACACCAAGCATAGTGGATCCTCCTCCTCATAAAGTAGATGGAAGGGTAAGACAAATATTTGGCTTAAAGAAGATTTTCAGGTCAGTCCTTTTTAATCTGTTTATCAGGGGTAGGCCAGATAAGTGTACTCATGACATACTGTACACACATCCACTTACTGAATACATCTACTGGAGCAGGTACTTTTTGCTGCCAAATAGAGCCACCAATGTGCAAAATATCAGTGCAGCTACATTTAGTCCAAATATTTAAGCATACATTTAAGAGACATAACAGAACTGTACCAGGCTGCTCTAAACACACACTAAAAAGCCCACAGAGAGGCAATGGTGTCTTACCCAGGTTGTCTCTCAGAGCGCTGGCCTCTCGGTGTGGGTTAAAGTTGTAATTACGGACCAGCTTCAGCCTCATGCGGGAAAAGTTCTCAGCACTGGACACCCTCCAGTGCATCTCATCCTGCTGCCTGTTAGAAATAGTTACAAAACACACTTGTAATCTCCCAAAGCCAGCCATTATCTGAACATATTATATTTATACACTTGTTTTCTATCACTGCTACTGCAATTGTTTCCATTAGAGATGCACAGATTACAACTTTCTAGGCCGATTCCGATTTCCGATTTTCTTTGAGTTAGGCCAGCCGATACCGATTTTAGCCGATTCAGATTTCATTTTTTTCTAACCACTTTACAGCACACACAAATATTTAATATTTTATATATTTTCTTTAATAGAACATTTTGCACAGAACATAGAAAAATGTTTGAACAGATAATGGATCACTATAAAATAGAACTATATAAATTACTCCTGGTGTGGGAAATTCACACACATCTAAAGTGCGATGTTATAACCATTTCCTTCCTTTAACATCCAATATCCAACAAAAAAAAAAATGTGATTTTTGTTTTTGGTGTCGTCCCTCCACGCCCTACTCTTTCCATGCAGGTGTTGCATATTGCAAACTTGTTATCTTCTGCACACACGCT
Organism: Zingel zingel; assembly: GCA_023566125.1. Lineage (NCBI taxonomy): Eukaryota > Metazoa > Chordata > Actinopteri > Perciformes > Percidae > Zingel > Zingel zingel. The sequence goes on from CM042337.1 coordinate 16,090,994, forward strand.
GAAGAATTTCCAAACAGCTGACATGTTGCAGGTTAATTCACAAGGTTCCCTACATGTGCGAGAATAGCGCCGACACGCGCTTCACACCGTGAGCGTGTACGCGCAACACACGGCGGAAAAGTTGAGAGAAAGGAAAAAGAGTGTGTGCGTGCGTCCTTGAGAACTGTAACTCGTATAACTTATGTTGTCAGTCAATTGTAGCATTGACCGGCATGAAATCGGCATATGTCAGACTGACCTGCCGGTCGCCGGTCATGGCGGAGCACGTGAAAACCGGCCAATTACGGTCACCGGCCGGTCTATCGGTGCATCTCTAGTTTCCATCTTATCTTAGTAAGTATAAACTAAAATCAACAATAAGTTTGAGCCCACATGTTGATTTGTTTTGCTACAGTAGAAAGTAGAAAGTGGGGGAAAGGCAAGAAATGCAGAAAAGGAGAGATGTTGATGTCAGTACCTGTCAGCCCAGGGCCCTCTCTCACACACCAGACCCCGGCGTGCTGCCTTCCACTGCCTGAGGGTAGCACTGTTCTGGCTGTGCTGCTGTTTCAACATGCTGTTGTAGCGTAAGTTCTCCTGGCGGCCTCGGCGTGAGAAAGGCTCCACAAATTGCTCCTGAAGGGAGTGAAGAGGAACCGTTTTTTTGGATGAGGCTTTGCACCAATAGAGGAAAAGAGGCTTTAGTTATTATTTATTTAGTATTGATCCAACTAACCTGGAAACGGATCTTGCTTTCACCCCTTTCCCTCTCTCTCTTATGCAGGCTGACCATGAAAGCCTCGTAGCACTCCTTCCAGTAGAGAGCCATGGTCTCATGGCCCTGGCTGAATGTTTCGATTTCATACTGCTTCATGTACGGAATAATCTTAAGACAAATGGAAGTAAAACGGAGAACCATACCATTATGTTTTACAATAAATGTGTTTCTAATATAATCTAAAAACAACAACAAGGAACTTTTAAAATCAAATACATATTTGTCGAGGTAGACACGCCACTCAGGTGAGTTGCAGTACAGCTGGAAGTCCTCAAAGAAGGACGGGCTGCCGTTGTTGTCGGGGAGCTGGGGGAGGTGCAGCTCCATGTAGAGGAGGCGGTGGACTTTGGCGAGCAGCGTTCGCAGCAGAGGAACCAGGAAGGAGTACGTCTCCGTTTGCTCCTGGATGGAGCGCCGCAGAATGCTCTCCACCTTACCTAGCAGGTAACAGGCCTCGTCCTGGCTTGACACCTCTTTGGTCTGCAGGATGCCATTGAGTTTGGCAGTGGCCATGGCACACACCTGGGACAGAGGCAATTTTTATTGGGCATGCATGGGCTTGCTTTGTACAAAAAGCCAGAAGAAATACCAAACATGGAATAGTACAAACAAGGCTGAAAGGGAGGACGATGGGAAAAATAGCTCACTTTAGGGTCCTCCTGAGCCATGAAGCCCAGCAGCAGTCTCAGTCCAACTTGGGAGAGCTGGAACCACTGGGTACCAGCAGAGTACCACACCATGAGGCTGTCCATCAGCGTCACCGTCTCCTCCAGCACCTTCTCCGTCCACAGTGCTGGATTGACCAAGCCCTCTGCCTGCAGGAAGTCTTGTACCATGTGAAGCAAACGCACTGCATTCTCCGTGTGCTGTGGCAACGTGGCGACTGATGCCTGGCGGTTATCACTCACCGCCCACTCCAACATACGTTCCATAAGACTTTAAAGAGAAAGAGAGAGCACAGAGGAAGGAGGAGGACACCGTTAGATACTGTTAGCAAGCCTGTCTCTGAAAGCAACATGTTTTCAGCTCCTGCTTTGTCCAGTGTTGTCGGTAGTTGAATACAGGGCTGACCTGAGTTTGATTTGGTCGACTGGAAGCAGCAGCTCGTTGGCGGTTGCCAGTTTGGTGAGAGCTGAAAAGACCTGTCCACGCTCCAGCCACGCTGAATCATCTGAACCTTCTACCCCACGCCACATCACACACAGCACAATCTCCAGCAGTGTGGTGCACAGCTCCTCCTCCGCCCGCTAGGAGGCGACATTACACATGGTTATCATTAGAACAGATAAGATTAAATGTCATTGATCCCTCTGGCGTATCACTGTAGCAGTAGGTAACAGGATACAGCAAAGAAAAAAATTCTTTATATTTGTATTTGTATTCCTTATATCAGAGATCTTCAACAGGTTGAAGACCCCTGCCTTATATTAGTACTTCAAATATTCTAATTCCTCTCAAAGCCTTTGACAGCCTGAGTTTTAGTATGATCCCCCTCTTATCTGTCTCTAACATAAACTGCTCTGTCTAGAATGTAGATGATACTGCTTTTGTCGCTATTGGTCAAATGTGTTCTCCCAGGAAGATCTAACACTTTGTCACATTCCCCAACCAAAAGTTGTAAAATGACACATTTCATTATATAACTGACAGCCTACTGCTGTGGGAGGAGACAGGTTGTCTCTCTTCCACCTCTGCCCTGCAGTGATACGCTCACTGGATGACAGTGACATTTCACCAACTAAGTAAGAAGCTCTTGCAACCTCCGAATACAGACTACTATATGAAATAAAGATACCAGGGGTTTCTTATCACAGCAAGAATAAAAGTATCACAAAAACAGCCATCTCACCTCAGCATTGTTGAAGGACTCCCCCAGTGAGATGTTGTCACTGAAGAGAAAGCTGTCTTCATTCAGGGAGGAAGTTGCATCTCGATCCCCGGTGCTCCCTGGGAAAGGCTTGGAGGTCTCCAGTGGAGAAGGTGTGCTGGGCATGCTACCAGGCGTTTGGCTGCCACTCTCCCCGCCTTCATAGGCCTGCAGGTGGGACAGATCCAGCATCAAGCCTCCTAACTTTCCCACCACCCAGGGCTTGACGTGTAGTTGCGGCTCGGTGGAGGCAGAGGAAGATGGCGTGTCCAGCAGCGAGATGACGTCGCCGTTCTCCAGGCTGTCCACAGAGCGAGTGTCACCTATGCTGAGCCGGTCATCCTCCAGCCGGTCCAGGCGGCCAGCACTGCCTGCCCGTGCCCTCCTCTCCAGTGGCAGCTCCAGGCGGTTGGTGCTGCTGCCACTGGACCGGCTGAGGTCCAGGCTGCAGGCGCTGATGGTGTCAGTGGGCCTAAGTGGCAGGGACCCTTCACCCCGCAGGTAGAGTCGCATGAGAGTGTCCTGCCAACACTGCTGCCTTGAGATCTGAATGGCAGCATCTGTTTGGGATAGTAGCAGCTGGTGAACCTAAAGACAGAGAGGGGGAAAAAATTAATTAGTTAATGATATCTGCAGGAAAACTAAGTCATGTAGCATCAAGAGGTAAACGGTGAAAAAAAAATCAACATCTTCAAAGCTAAACTTTAACTCCTAATAATGAAACAATTAATGCTTTTTTCCCCCCAACTGTTGGGTCGAAGTTGAGTTGCAGTACTTGTGTGTGTGTGTGTGTGTGTGTGTGTGTGTGTGTGTGTGTGTGTGTGTGTGTGTGTGTGAGAGTGAGAGTGAGAGAGAGAGTGAGTGAGTGAGTGAGTGAGTGTGTGTGTGTGGGGGTGAAAAGCATTTGCCATACTAATCAATTGCTGGAACCATCAGTCATTTCCTGTGTCAGCTGTTATTCAATATATATATATATATATATATATATATATATATATATATATATATATATATATATATATATATATATATATATATATATATATATATTTATTATTAATAGTGTGGATGTCAGCAGGCTGAAGTGCAGGTGTTTCCTCACCCTCTTGCAGACAATGAGGCGTACGCTGGGTCCAGCCCGGTGAGTGAGCTGGGCCAGTGCCATCAGGTCCTTGTAGTTCACCACATTATCTGTAGATTTTAGACACAAACACACATTTTTCCATTTGTGCAATTGTATATTTGGTAATGATGTGCACTACCATGTGCTAATATTATTGTTTATGTTTTTCTTTACTAATGACAGACAGGGGAGCAGTTCTGTCTACTGCCTCCGTCCTGAGCTCCATTGATCAGTAAATAGTATTGGTCTGACATTTTTTCAGCCTCTCTACAAAGCTGTTCAGCCTTCAACTCCAGTGTGTGGGGTAATGTGACTATGACCCGAGTTCAATTAGGAAGGTTAAGCCATACTGCTCCTCTGTTTAAAGAAAACTAATAACGAGTACTGGCTTAACGCTCCGTGAGGAAATTGATTCCATTAATTCAAGGAACAACACGTCATAGAACTGGCCGGAATGGGCAGCAGAGAACGAACTGTTAGGGGGAAGAAAAAAAGAAAAATCAAAGCACCCCTGGTCACTGACCAACTGACTAAAAGCTTCAACCTAGGCTGAACACATTTAATTCAGGGGGAGATTTATAGTAGCAGGAGAGTTGCTGCTGCAACTCCAGACTTATTAGTGATACTGTTAAGGACAGCGGCTACTGCAGCGTGTTTACATAGACAAAAATCTTTACATTTGCACAAAGTAAGGTTAAAGTTACACTAGTTGAAGAGAAAAGCAGAACAGTGTAAAACACACTTTAGTAATAAAAACAAAAGAAGAGCTGACCTGTGTGGAGGACCTGGTTGAGGAGACAGCGGATCAGTGTCTGAGTGATGTGAAGTTCAGAGAAGAGCAGCGACAGGCCGGCGTAACCTGCCTCCCTCAGCCGCAAGCGCTGCTTATTCTTCTCATAGACGCGGTCACAGCGCAACATGCGCTCAAACAACTGTGCGCAAGAAGAATCAAACATTATTTTTTTATGACCAATAGTGCTATAATACATTGTGGTATATTCCTGTTGAGTAGGATTTTGACAAGTGTCTGTGGTTGGATGTTCTGTGTAGTTCTGAGTAAGTTGGTGTGTGGCTCAAAGTCACTTTTACATTTAGGTGAATGAAATGGATGGGCCATGAATTGACTTAATACTGCAAGACTGTTAAGTGAAACATTTGTAAAATTACATAATTGTTGATCCTGATGAATGCCAATACTGGGTTTATTTAAAATTCCCTGACTTGAAAAAACACTAACTTTTCTGCATCTCTTAAAGTGCAATGATATTCCAGGAATTCCATAACTAATTGTGACCTTTTACAGCGGTTTACGTAGTCAAAGCAAGTCAGTTTGTCCCAAGTGTAGTTGGCGTTAACCCACCTTGAACACGAGCTCTCGGAGTCGATCTGAGTGCTTGTTGTTGAGCAGGAGAGCGTAGCAGGAGTCGGCCGCCCCGGGCTCAAAGAGGAGCAGGAAGAGCTGGTCCCTGGCCGGACTGGTCTGAAGAAGGCTGAGTAACAGCTCCAGCAGCGCACACAACTGCAACACACACAGCCACAACTACATTTAGCTTCTTTTACATATTTTCGACAGACTTCATAGCACGAAAAGACAGACAGACACTAAACACAGCTTATCATGCATGTCATATCACTCTGAGATTAACAAGCACAAAGTGGCATCTTTAACAAAATTTGACTAAAACAGAAATGGGAGCAGGGAGGTGGGCAACGATATAAAATCTATTGGTTCACAGTGTAAATTAGTGCTTGTATTGCACCATTTATATGTGGACAATGTATGTAATTAACTAAAGATTATGTTTCATAAAGTGGATTTTTCATAAGTCTTAACAGAATTAATTAAGTGTGGCATTTAAAGATTCAGTCTGACTTGATGAATGGATAAATAGTATCAGAAAGATGCCAGACGCCCATTAGTGGAGTAGGATTATGCGATTGACCATATGTTCATAGAGGGTGATGTAAGCTTCCACATCTAGTACTGCAGTGTAAGAGGATATGCAAAGTGACAGACAAAATGAAAAATAAGATGGGACTAAAAAAGGCAGCAAGGTGTGACAAGAGGAGGAATTGTTTTTCACAAAATAGGTGACAGATACCAAGTTGTGTGAAAACTTCATCTAGTGCGTTACAGTCGGAGAGGAAAGCAGTCAAGAAATGAATAGTTTGTTTCAGCCAACAACCACTGATGGATATTGCTTACAGAGAGGAAAATGTTTAAAACGTAATGCAGAGAGAGAGAGAAGCTGGCAAAAACAGCTGCCATACGGGAAATGAGCTGACAGCTTCCTGCACAGGCATCACTGCAGTAAGTCCATAGGGAAACAAAAAATCCTGTAGTGAAAGGTCATCTTATTTCACAATGAAATCCTTAAATGGCAAGGGCGGTTGGCATTAACCAGTTTCACAATATATGGGTCATCTGGCAAGCATACACCAATAATAACTTGACCTACTCCAAATTTAAAGATGTTGGCCTGACACACCTCAAAGTATCATTCTCAGGCTGCAAGGCTGAAAATGAATTCATCTTTTGTTCACAGTGAATGCTGTAATCCCTTGATACGATTTTAGTAGTATTCTGGTCCTCGCTGGGGACAATCTCATAAGGTTACTATGATTTATGCAGGCATAGAATAAGGATGATCTAGTGTTATTCTAACACATGATAATCACAGGTTTCCAACTTGAAGATTTATTTTAAAAACATTTCCTCTCACAAAAGGTTTATTTTAAGAATTTTTAAGTGCATAATATAACATTTGACCCGACCCCCTCACCTGCTCCTCGTCTCCAATGGCAGCCATGTATCCCAGAATGCTGTGAATCTCCTCCTGTGACATGCCCTTGCTGATGTAGTACTTGATGAGGCCACAGAGAGACGCCCGGATGGTACGGATGTCATCCTCGCTCAAGTCACCCTCTTTATTACTGTTCTTCCTGAAGTACAGAGCAGATGACAATGATGTCTTGTGAAAAAGAGACTTAAAGTATTGGACAGGTATGAACTTTGGGAAATGGAATCTCACCCATAATAAAGGCGTATGGTGTCCAAAAGGAACTGAACTCCATATTTTTTTCTGAACTGCTTCCTGTTATCTTTGATGACGGTGGACATGTACTGGATATGACCTACATTGGAAGAAAACAAACATAAAACTGGTAAAAATCTCAGTCATGGACACACACTCTTTGTTTGACACACAAAATTCAGCAGCATCACATACAACAGCCATGAAGAAAAATAGACTGAGATACATGGAAAATGCAAGAAAAATGTGAAGGAAAATAGAAACATGTCATGATCCTTGGATAATATATTTCGGTTTTCTTTCACGGGAGTTGTATACCGCTGCCTTGATCGGTTAGTTTGTTTGTGTTATTGTTTTGTGAATCCAACTAACCCTTTAAAAAACACAGAAGTCACACAATAACACAAACAAACCGATTGAGGCAACAGTTGAACAGCAACTCTACAAAGTGGCTTTGAAACGAGGGTACATGGATATAACGGCTTCAGTTCCCCGTTGGAAAGGGCTGTCTGAAGGCAAGGTAAAGCAGTAAAAATATAAATATGGCGTACACTTAAACTGTTATGGATTTTTTAGGTGGGCCTTTAAATATCTTTTGTTGCTGCTCCAGTCCACAGCAGTACATTACCTAGCTTCCGTGTCGGTACGGCTGGCTGCTTCTTCAAATTGGGGGCGTGCCGACCCCCATCTAACACCCACCCACCCACCCACACACAAACCTATGCGTAGTGGGAAGTCTCCTTTGTTCCAGATGTTGAAGTTGAACAGTAGATGTGTGTGAAGCTGCTGCAGCAGAGCCTGGTTCTTCTCATATGTCACCTGCTCTATCAGCAGCTGCATAGCAACCAGCACGCTGACATCCACATGACCTACTGGCAGCTAAACACATACAAAAACAAATCAATTGTATTTTACTGGCATGCATACAAAATGATAAAACACAGAAGGGGGGGGGGGGGGGGGGGGAAGGGGGGTGTGTGATCTGAAAATGGGCCTTCTAAGAAACAAAAAGACACACAAACAGGTACGTATTATGTTGTGATAAAAAACTTGTTGGTAAACAAGTATAAAGCTATATCTGACACCCAAAACCCACCTCCACTAAACAGATAAGGAACATGTTGGAATGGGGAGATACACATTAGTGGTTCATTTGTACTTTTACCATTTACAGGGTGTGGTTACTTTGCTGGGAGCAACTATTACCGCAACCAAGACGTTTTCTTTTATCTCAGTCTCTGTGGAGTCTTTTATCTTCCCATTGTGTAAATGCTGATGCAGAGATATCCCCCCCCCCCCCCCCCCCCCCCACCCCGGCGACAAATAAATAATGAAGCACATGCACCAGACAAAAGATCGAGGAGGGGGAGAGCTGAGGTAAAAAAGAATGAGCATTCATGAGAGACAGACAGACATAAAGGAAAGGACAAACACAGACACACAGAACAAACAGACGGGGACAAAAGCTATCTGAGGTGAATTCATTTCACTGGAGGATGTCAAGGAAAATTCATAATTCTTATACCATGCGAGTCTTGTACATTATAAACAACGTAATACAAGCTATAATAAACTTGAACAAAGTTAGCAGAGATTCTTAATTTGTCCTCTCACAACCAAACTAATCCAGGATGAATAGGGAGAAAAACAAAAGAGGCGTATGCCCTTTTTGCATGTGGAGACCTTATGCATTTACCGCATTTTGTGAAATGTACTCCATTGGTAGAAATTGACCAGAAAATGCTCTAGTCTAGATCTTACTTCCTTTTTTTTTATAAATGCGGGAAGAAACCACACATCTGAAAGAGGAAGACATTTTATAACCCAAAAAATGAAAGCCAGCTGAAATGAATTAGTGTGACTCATGCAGAATCAGTAGCATCAGGGGACCTGTCTTCAACTCAATCAGGGAACTTGCATGGTTTTAAGGTCACAAATTGCAGAGAGGCATGGGTGTTATGTTTCTGGTGTAAATGGTCTCTCATGGTCCACAAGTATAATATAAACATTAAACATTTCATACTTTTATTTGAAACTGTTCTGCTCTCATGAAAACTTAACTTTGTAACTTCAAAAGTTCTACTCAATCATATTCAAACAGAGGAAGCACGGAAGTGATGGAAGCTGGGTAATAACATGCCAACAGTGCAACACATTTGAACATGTTTTTTTTTTTAACAAATTTGTTGATTTGTGTCAGTGAAGACATACACTGAAGAGCCGCCAGAGTCTTGTCCTGTGCACAGCGCCTAATATTCCGAACGGACACCCTGGTTATATTAATTGATTGCAAAATTAGGATTAAACAGACCTTCTGCAGCAGGGCTCCCAGTGTACTGACACAATGTGAATGGAGCAGATTCTCCTGGTTGATAGGGTGTCTCTGCAGAAAATGCTTCAGCACCAACAAGAAGGTGGCCACCAGATTCTTCTCCAGGCGTGCCTCTGTAACAAAAATAAAAATACATTTGTTTCCACATGTACCCCAGTTTCACAGTTATTGAGAGTAAAATGAAATGAGGGTGGAAAAACAATATATGTGCTGTAGCAGACCTGAAGCCCTGTTGGATGGGAGAATGACCCAATCTCCATCGGCTGGCGTGGTCACATCAGGAGTGATGAAATCTGACCCAGTTGCAGGATCACTGGCCTGTTGATCAGGAGTAATCAGGGCCAACTGCTCCAGTATAGGGAAGAGCACTGGCAGGCCGCCCACACAGTTGATCATATCCTGCCACAGACACAACAGCAACACATATTCAAATATAATTTACATCTGTGCAATTCAAGTTGTAATATTCCTCTAAGCACACAACAAATACATGACAGCATGCATGTTCCTCCCACCTTAATATCCCAGTTGACGACTTTATTCCCAGTCAGGCGTCCGTGCAGCATGTTTGGGGACAGATCTAGACAGATGGGGTTCCTGCACGCCTGTTGATTAAAGGACCATGTTTAGTTAACAGTTAGATTTTCTTCAAATAAATAAAATTACTAGTGTAGTAAATATATCATTTTATCTTGGTAAAATCATTCTTTAATTTCCACTCATTAAAGAAAATGGAAATATGACCCCATTTGAGAACATTCTGCAAAGCAAATTTCCATATTCCTACAGAAGAAACACCTTGTCTTAAACGAACTGATATGGCTGTTCTATATGTGGCTGATGTTAAAGTTTTAAGATGGGATGACTGAAACCACAGTGGTCCAATTACCTTGGGCGAGTAATGCAGCAGCAATTTGGTTGAAAGGTCGCCAAGTTCAGATTCCTGGGCTTTGAATGGAGAGATGCAGTTTGGACCTGCGTAGAAGACAGATTAAAAAACATTTGTAGGTGGCCGGGTTGGCTCGGTTGGTAGAGCAGGCGCAAATATATAGAAGTTTGTTCATCGACGGTCCGGGGTTCGAATCCGACCTGTGATGATTTTCCTGCATGTCTTCCCCCCCTCTCTCCCCTTTCATATCTAACGGTCCTATCCATTAAAAGGTGGAAATGCCCAAAAAATAATCTTAAAAAAAAAAAAAAAAAAAGGTAAAATTTGTAGGTTTACTTTTTTTTCTATTATCTGTACTGTTTCAATATTTTGATGTGAATTTAACTTTTTTATTAATCTTTATTGCTGGTCTCATTTTCATTCATCCACTGTTGCTGTTTCATTGTTCTAACAAACAATATGCCTCCTTTATCCCACAACATATTTTCTTTAATTTCCTCCTCCTCCTCCTCCTCCTCCTCCTCCTCCTCCTCCTCCTCCTCCTCCTCCTCCTCCTCCTCCTCCTCCTCCTCCTCCTCCTCCTCCTCCTCCTCCTCCTCCTCCTCCTCCTCCTCCTCCTCCTCCTCCTCCTCCTCCTCCTCCTCCTCCTCCTCCTCCTCCTCCTCCTCCTCCTCCCACGCCATTTCTCCCTGCTTACCAGCAATGCAGATGGCTTTAATGTGGTTGGGTTGCAGGGGTTCATGGAAGACCATGACGCATCCCAGCTGGCCCTGCAAGGAGGTAGGACTTCCCCACTCGCTGTCCTGGGTCCCTGCAGAGATGAGCTTAGTCACAGACTCAGGCTTTCCTCCCAGCAGTCCCCCCCAAGTCTGTGGCGACAGAATGGTGCCCAGCGAGGAGCGAGTGCTGGGTGTGATCGGGGAGGAGAAGGGAGGGTCTGGGATCTGGGAGGGCGGGGGAGTGGTGGTCCGGTGGCCTGCTGAACCGATGCAACAGGAGATGAATGGCTGTGGGTGGAGGACAACAGAATGAGATAGGGGAGTGAACAAACAAAAACATGCATGATATGCATATATGACACATTTTTCTCCCCTTACAAACAGACAAATACATTAGAAACAGCAAACTACAGGGTACTTGTAACCTCTTACAGCATTTCTGTCTGTAACATTTACACACAATCTGGTTGGTTGACCAAGTTGCCGAGAAGTTGGTGAATTTCCATTATTAACCAAGTGAGTGCAGGTCTCACCTCTGTCATGGTGGGATATTTGAGGGGGGCCGACAGTTTCTGCTGCCCATCCACATAAATGCACACAAGACTCTGTCCAAAAGGCCTCTTTCCTGGTACGTGCACCACACCGATGCTATGCTGTAAACAGAAAATCCGATATAATTTAGTGTCTTTAATCCTTAGTGTTGCTCTCTCTAATCAGTCTACCAAGGTGTGATCTTCTAAATATAGGGTGGCATCTGTGTTGCCAGACTTTAGGATATTTCGAATTTTTAGCCTAAATGTCTCTTGGGAAGTTGATGGCAGTTCAAAAATCATTCATCTTCTGCAATACTGATTGCAAATGTTAGTGCTGTGTTTTTATTCTGTCGACATTGCCATATTTCAGTGGCACTACCCCTTCAGTAAATTTATGTCAACAACTGATGTCATGTTGTCTAAAATGGGCTTAACCCAGGACTTAAATGCTGGAAATGTAAGAAAGAGGTGGGTATTTTCCTCCATGCCTTATGGGATTGTCCCACGGTAAGGCCCTTATGGAAGGCAGTGTTTAAAAAGTTTGAAGGGTGGCTCAGACAACCCCTGCCAGAATCCCCACAATTATGCCTGTTAGGTGATGGTCCCTCATGCCCCCAGGCCTTGCTAAATCAGAACTCATTTTGCGTAGCTGGAAGAGTCCAAATAGACCAGACATTACGGACTGGCTTAAACTTATGACAGAGATAGCGGCCTTTGAACTTCTGATCGAAAGGGTGCAGAATATTCCAAGCAAAAACATACAAGTATGGTTGTCTTTTGAATATTACTACTGACTTTTAGAGGGGAGGTGGGGCATTGGTGGATAGAGGATAATTATGGATGTGCAGACACACATATGTGTGTTTATATTTGTGGGTAACAGTGTGTATGAAATGGGTATGAGGATGCTGCGCGGGTTCCTATTTTGGCTGCCTTTTATTTGTTTTATTTTATTTCATTTTCTATTGTTTGTATTTTCAAATGTGAGATATATGTATTACATTGGTACCATGTATATATGTGTGTGGAGTTGCATTACCAAAATAAATAAAAAAAATGTTAATGACAAAAAACAACAACAACAACAACTGATGTCATGAAACCTGACTCACCCAGAGAGAGTCACAGAAGCAGTAGTCGGGCAGCATGACTGTGACGTACTCCTTCTTCGTGCATACGGCCACAACCAGCACACCCGCTGAGCTGATGAAGGCCTCAAACCCCGTCCCTCCTGGGGTAAAAAAGCTGTACGGGAGAAAGTACAGAAAAACAGCTTGAGCAAGCATGGACATACAGAACTTTCTGATGCGATAATCTCGGTTTGGGAATTTAACAAGAATAGTGAGTACGCCATCTTCTCCTAATGATACTATACTTGTTAAGACCACACATTAGATGGAAATGTTCTTGGATACTCCTCCAGTCTCTTTAATCAATACTTCCTCTATCTTCTTCTCTTTTCCTCTCACCTGTAGAGCTGCTTCCTCTTGTCCTTGCTGAGTGGGCCCAGCTGGTCCTGATCTAGTGACAACCAAGCGAGAAAGCTGAAGGCCGAGCCTGGCCAGCGCTGTACTGTTGGAACTACAATGCCGGCCATGCTAGGTGACAGGTCAAAGTACTGCATGGCACTTTCCAGGCCCTGCTTCCGTACCATGGCCAGGAGGGCTCTCAGGGCAGGACCTACATAGGGGTGAGCTTGAGTGGAGTCTAGAGGTCTAAGGAGAAGCAGGAGACCCAGAAGTTCCCTGGCGCTCAGGGACTGGGAGCCCAGTGAGCCCACCAGCCCCAGTAGGCTCTCAGCGCAAGCTCGGTGTAGCCGTTGGTGACGCTCCAGGCCTGCCAGCGCGTGCATGACCATGGCAGCATTGACACAGGTGGCGCGGGTCTGGCGGTTGAGGCAGCTGAGGCGGCGGAGCCAGTCGGCCGTAAAAAGCTGCTGCTCCGATGAGTCCAGCTCTGGGAGCCACTGGACCAGCAGCAGCAAGGGCTCCACGTTACTGATGCCCAGGAGCCCCACTGAGGTGTGCTCACCTTCCACTGCCTACACACATACACAGAGAAATACACATGAACACAAAGATAGAGACACAGAATACACACAGATACAGGTGCAGTGGATTAGAGAGCGCCATTCAGTCAATCAGGCAACTAAGAAAGTTAGCAGGACATCATTCAACCAGACCAACAAATATAAAAAGAAAGGACTAAACACCAAAAGACAATCCGTCTCTCACCATGTTCATCAGCTCTTTGAGAAGGTGCCGTGATGGCTGGCCGAGTGAGGTGAGCACTTCATACAGGTGATTGTAACCAATCCTCTCCTTGAACACCTCCTGGAGGGGTGGCGGGAACAATATATTAAAATACAAGGGCGCAGCCAATAACCTCACTTCAGCTCTGCATAAATAGTGGATAAAGCACACAACTCAGGGGAACTTCAAAGAAAACTGTGTCAGGAGGGAATAATCAACTTCCTTTCCAGAGTTTCTCATCCGATTGTGGGTTTGAAGCTACTTTTGTAAACTTCTCTTCTCTAACTCAATAACTCAATAATCACTTTGGAATGAACAGCTGGGTTCTTCAGTGGCTCCAGTCCCAATACAGACTATAGGGACAGCATGTAATCACATGCATTTGTGTTCCTATTACCTTTGCAGCTGGTGATTTGTGCATCACGGTTGTCAGGGCTTTGATGGTTGCTACAGCGAGAAGGTCTAGTCGCCCTTGAAACACCTGAAGAAAAATCAGACTCGTCAGTCCCTTACTTCAGCCAATCACATATCCTTTTAGCGAGCACAGTATGTAGACAAATGACTGGGCACATGTCAAATCTCCTCTTTCCAGATGAATGTTATAGCACTTTCATAAGGTGATAAGCATGCATACAATTTAAAGCCACAATCATATATAAGGTTTGAAATGCTAAAATAATAATGATAAACTTATTTAAGGCACTTAATACAACATGCATCACACTTGGAGGAATAAAAGGGAGACTTTAGTAGATGCCTTGAAGTTTGATTCAATTAGTGTGTGAAAACGTGATTAAAATCATTGATGACAGTTAGATTTGTCTCTGCAGTATGGGCCGGCATCAAAGCTTGTACTGCAGATGTTATAGTGCAGATAAAGGAGTGTTGTCTTTCTGCTCCAGGTAAAAAAGCAATCCTTTTGATAGCAAGATGACCTGACTGGAGCAGGAAGCTCTCAGGGCTTAGTCAAAACTCCACACACAGGAGTACCTCACTCTTTTTCCTCACACAAACAGTCACAAAAAAGCATGCAAGCCATAAAAACACAAGCAAAACCATTCAAAATGAACACATCTCCATCCAGCTCTGTCCTGCTCATGTCCAACATGTTCCGGGTCACTGAACCCATAATTCCATTGGAATAAACACGCAGCTGTAGACAGGTTGATCCTACAGAGGGTCTTGGACCGGCTGGAGAGGGACTGTGGCAAAAATCAAACACTTAGGTCATCATCACTGAGTCCAGATCACCTCAAACCACTGAACTCTGTGAGAACACACACCAGGCCACCGTGATAGCATTCCAGCAGAACCCATAGTATACAGCAGAAAACCCAGGACAATGGAAAAAGGGGAGGGCTGGGGAAACCAAAAATGACATGAAATAAATGAAATGACACAGCTGTGAAAGAGGCAAAGTGGTCACTCTACAGCAAGACAAAAATGCTTTATTACCAATAGGCCATTAGGTCAATTCTGGTTTTGGAATTTCATTTGATTTTTGTTTTTTTTCCATTACATCGATTACTTTGAAATCGTTATGCTTTATATTAACTGAAAAGTTGCTCTGATGCTGCTTGATCTCTAAAAACCCGCCAAACAGGCTGAAGCCTCGGCCACTGCGTCAGGTTACAGTTGCACAGCAACAAAGGCACACTGGTTTGTGTTTTACATGCTGGTTTGACCACCTGTGTTTACATTATCCAGGTCAATAGAGTGATTATACCTTATAAAAAGGTGGCTCTGTGAGTAGAAAAGGTACAAAGAGTAGAAGAAGAAGCTGGTATACTCTGTACAAGTGACCTTTCTGTGCACATGAGAGCTCTGACTTATAGTTGATGCTAAACCGTTCAAAAGACGAGCCTCAGACGCATCAGACAGGTACTCTAAGTGACAGACCATGTCTTATAGATTTTAGCAAAACAAACGTGCATTAATTAAAGAGATCAATATTGTTGAACTGTCCCTTCAAGAAAGAGGTAAATACATTTAAAAATGTATTTGCACTACTCAGGCTATGTGTGAAACTTACTATAATAGCAAGCTAACAGTGCCACGCCTTGGTTACAAGACCTAAAGTTCAGCGAGTTCAACACAACTTCATTTAAAACGATATTGGGAATCTCATCTCTGGGTCTACTGTAATCTTTGCTAAGCCAAAACCGGCTGTTAACAACTGGTTAAACATGAAATTCAGTATTAATGAGAAAACTATAAAGACCACAACCATGGTGGTGTAACATTTAGAATCTGTTGAATAAATGATGCTCACACAACCAGCAGTGTGTTGCCTGCCAGCACCCTGACTGTTTAATGACTCAGAGAGTTTTCTGTTAAGCCATGATCGAATTACAAATCATTATCTGGGACAAAGCAGCGTAAGTGTCTTGCTGTGGAGTGGCCACGCGGCTCTAGTGAGGTGAGGGTGGTGGGACTTGGCAGCCGGTGAGGTTAAGGGGCAGGTAGGTGGATGGTGTGGGGCTTTCTCGGCGGTACCTGAGTGTCCCTCTCTCCTGTCAGTAACCTGTTGTTGGTTATATCTTTCTGGTCCTTGTCTGCCGCCGTGCACCTAGCATTAACCAGCTGACACACACAACAGGCAACATGTCAACATAGCATGTGGGGAGGTTGATAGAAAGAGAGAATGGCGACAAGGGAGAATCAAAGGATGGTTCAGGGGGAGGAAAGATGGTGTAATGGAGAAGAGGGTGAGAGGTTAAAAGCTATGGCCCTCAGCAGGGGTCACTGTGTGGAGGCGTGTCGGTGATCCAGCCTTGCTTTGGGAGGTAAACATGCAAGGTGGGCAAAATGCTCTTCCTCACACTAAAACTTTACAAAGTACTAAACACATGCCATACAGGCTAGACCAGACCAGGACGATAATGTATCCAAATTATATGTTAAAAACCTGACAGTATAAATGACGTTGAGCCATCTATCTTAAATTTGTTTGCTGCACTCATTTGTATTAATAAATACTATCTCCCTGACACAGATCAGTAACCAGTCAACCATACTGAGTAGAGTAGGTTAACTAAAAAATAACAACATGATGTCATGCATGGCAACAGGTTAAACCCTGGTGCTTCTCTTTATTCCTTACTAAAAGTTTTTTTAGCAGCTTTGTGAATAGCTTTTAAGGATGACTCCTAGTGTTAAGATCCTTTGTGAATACAACCTCAGAACTACAGAAACTGATTCACCAGAGACGTAAATAAACAATAACCAATACAAGACATAATTCTATTCATGTAAAATGATCTTGGAGAGTTTTATCATTAAGTAACTAAGTACCAGCTGACAGGTGCTATTCTGAAAGTACATGTTGCTGAAACTACTTCTTTACTTTTACATATGAGAGTTTTTTGTACATTGTGGTATTTTTCCACCACAGGATATTTATCTTCAATAAAAGACGTCTTTCATCACAAACATTGCAAACAAGCAGCAAGCTGTAATGTAATGCACTACTACACTGTGAGTCCTCAAGTATAAAAACTGCATATTTTAGAATTGATAATGTCTTAAATATTCACTAAACCGCTACATAAGTAAAGAATGCAGTGGGGCAAACATGTCACAGATGCAAGATTACAACTTCAAACTGCTTTAGGGTCTTGTAGTATCTACAACTAATACCTTAGAAATAATGTTCAATTTGACCCAGTTCTAATCTAAAAACATTATCTCAGAATTATCAAACACCACATCCAGCCACTTACACTCATAACTGAGTTGTATCCTCAGGTTATATTTAGATAGAAAGAGCTGTACCGTTACCTTGCTGTTCTGCAGCAGTCGTGTCAGATGCTCAAAACAGTTACTATTGAGGAAGATGGCTTGTAGAACTGGCCTGTCTGAACACAGGAACATGTCCCTGATAGTGTCTAAAAGACAGCAGGAGAAATAGAAACAAAGAGAGACAAAGGTGGAGAGACAAAGAGTCACAGACAGAAAAAAAGAGAGAAAGATAAGCAAAGACAGAAATAAAACAAGGTGGACTAAGTCACATTAACTTGACTACCCTGTATGCAAATCATGATTCAACAAAATAGAACAGCTCAAAATGTATATCTAATATCACAGGCCTTTCTTGTCAATTAAGACCCTACCTAGCATGTTTACTTGCAGAGCCACAAATCGGCTCTCCCAGTGTCGGCCCAGTGTCGGCACTCTGCCCTTGGCTTGCTGCTGCTGCTGCTGCTGCTGTTGGGAGGCAACGACAGCTGCCGGATCCGAGTTGAGCAGCTTGAAGTAGTTTTCTAGCACAGAGGCGATTTCAACTTGCCGCTGGTCAGAGCTTGAGGACAGGAGGCGCTGCACCACCTCCCGCAGGCAGCCCAGAGTCAGCAGCGCCTTACGGTCGGGGGCCTCACTGTCCCAGTCCTCGCCCTCATCTGAAGAGCAGCTACCCATGGAGCAGTCAGCCAGCACCCGCATCAAGACCTCCATGGTGGCTGGAGAGATGGCAAACAGAGCGTTTCTCTGCCAGAGGGAGGGATGGAGAAAGAAAACAAAAGTAGAGAGAAAGGGACAGGGGTTAGACATGACATGGAGAACTGAAGACCCACCCTCCCTGCAAAAACTAGAAACTGCCAACTATAACACCACAGAATGCAAATGGCATGGGAAAGGGATAAACACCGACCAATAGTTTGGGATCTTTTCATGCTAAATATTTTACTACTGTGTCAATTTCATGTGGCAGAAGAAGGTTGAAGGCTGGGTGGACAGTGTTCATTGTAATGAATTCGACCTCATCACAGCACTGAGACTGCTCTTATGAAAGTCCTAAACTACATCGATTTAAATACAGACAGATGGTAAGGTTTCTTTCTTAGTTCTGCTGGATCTCAGTGCAGCGTTTGATACAGTGGACCATAAGATACTGCTGGACAGACTGGGAAACTGGGTTGGACTCACTGGCACAGCCCTCAACTAGTTTAAATCTATCTGCAGGGTAGGATTTGTGTCAGTTGGTCCTTACAAATCTGAAGGAACTGCAATGACACGCGGAGTTCCCCGAGGGTCCACTCAATGTCTCAACCAGACTTGTGTTTAGTAGACTTGATTATTGTTACAGTGTCTGTATAGGTCTCTGTAAAAAAACAAAGCCCTTTGAATTGCCTTTGTGTCTGAATTCTGCTAAGTAAATACATTTCCTTGCCATCTCTCTATTCAAACACATCCATGGCCAGCAAGAGCTGATAAGGACACATCGGTTACCAAGGGGATCAAGCCTGTGACCTGCTAGTTAAAACGTTCTATGACCTCAAGGTCATCCAGAGACTTACCTGATCACCAGCTACTATGGCGCCAAACAGGTGCAGCAGGCAGCATTTCAGACTCTCCTTCAGGTGCTCGCTCTCCTGGAAGCACTCTGGAACACACACACACGTTTGATCTGTAGGCGTGATGTTTGTTATGCAAAAGAAGTTCCAAACAGTTCCAAGTTCCTGTATTTTTGTCTGTAAACAAAACACTGATGAATGGACACACAGACACACCTTGATCTTGACTCTTTCTCACACACACACACACACACACACACACACACACACACACACACACACACACACACACACACACACACACACACACACGCACACACACACACACACACACACACTAAACTAAATCTGAAAGCCAGCAAAGATAGGACCTCAGCATACACGGTGCACAAACACACACAGACATGCACGCATGTGGCAGTCCTGCCAGTAACCTCTGGGTCATGGCGGTCCATGGTGGTCCCAGTCGTCCATTAATTCATCTGTCAACAAGTCCAAATAGGGGGAAAGAAATTGGACATCTTGGCTCTGTGATGTCTGTTTCCTTTGTCCCAATCACGCTAACATTCTACTATCACTGGATCAAACTAATGGCAATATTATCCTATTGAGCTTAATAAATGGAAAAAGTATTCCCACAAACTTGTTCTTTGCACATCTCACACACAGACACACATTCTGTCAGGTTGGGCCTTGGGTGGTATCTTTAGTGCCAAACCACAGCAGCCACACACATGACAGAAGGGAGCATTTGTTCAAAATGTCCGCCAGCCTAGCTGAAGTGGCTTGACATACACCGTTCACTATCGGCTCATCTCATCGCTTGGCAAACAGACCACAGACACAAAGAATGGATTCAACTGGACCCAGAGAGGGAAGAAGAGGGGGCAGTGGGAGAGTGACTGCATAGGATCACTTGGGGGGGAAATGGGAGAGGGGAGGATAGGAGAGGGGAGGATAGAAGTTAAGAGAAATAAACAGAAGAGAACTGGCTTTTTTTAATGATGTTGAGGATTGCTTCCACATCCACACCCAAACAGGCCATTGAAGCGAGAGATGCAAAGTATGGAGCATACACAGCAGGCACTGTAATATTGCTACAGTGTTTGCTAATATACACATAACTGAAGGGAATATATTTCTTTTTAGGCCAGAAAGGGTCATGTACAGTTGATGAGTATGCCTTCATTAACTATTTTATTACAATAGTTTAAAATTTTCTCCAGAATGCTACTTATACTGTGTCGCACACGGAAAGAGAGTGAGACTCAGAAGTAGAATTAAAGATAGGGGACTTACGGTAAAAGAAAGGAACAAACTCAACAGTGAGCGGAGCTGCCTTGTACTTCTGTCTACTCCTCTCTACTGTACCAAGCTGCTCCCTGGAGGGAAAAACACAGTTGAGGTAAGACACGAGTATGAAACCAAGTAAAGCATGCTGTACACACAGGATGATAAACACCTCTATTGCTGGTGAATGTAAGCTTTATTGTTGTTATGGTGTTGTAAAGCAATGGTGCAAGATGTTGTTACCCGCAGGTTCGATGCCTCCAGTTGCGGTATGGGTCGTAGAGGCTCTCGCAGAAAGCCAGCGCATGACGGACAAACTCCTCCGCCTGGCTCTGGTCTGCCATCTCCTTCTCTTTGGTCTTGCTCTTCAGCTGCAAACCCACACACAGACCCTCTTCACATCTGCTATTACATGTGTAATAAATTAATTGGAAATGTTGTGCCTTTTTGATCACCCTATTTATTGGGCACGACGTTTTACAGAGCAAAGACAAAGGGAGGAGTCAGACCTGCTGAATATAGACTGTTGTCATAGTGATGATGTGATTGATATACGAGCAAGTGCCAATCTCCTCCACGTTGGACAGGTTCCTATCAGAAACAACCAATCACACACACACACCTTATCAGTTGCTTGCTTCAGAGTATTAGCTATTACATATCACGATATTTTTGACCAAACACCTTAATATCGATACTGCAGCGATATCAAAGTGTTGACTATTGGTGCTTTCACAAAATATTTACACACTTAAATTTTAAATAAATAATCATCAGTAATGTGGACATAATGACTAAGTGGGTAAAGACAAATAATAGAACAATTACAACAGCCTGGTGAGTTCAGAGAAGTCATCACTTTACTGTAATGCAGCCTTTAAAACCAGGAAAAGACAACACTTATGCCATATTACGATATCCAAAATCTAAGACGATATCTAGTCTCATATCACGGTATCGATATAATATTGATATATTGCCCAGCTCTACATGAAGGTAACAAATGATAGCACAAAAGTAGTATACAACAATACAGCACAACACAATACATGAAAAACACAGGATTCAGAGGTAAAGTAGCTATACTGTGTGTGTGTGTGTGTGTGTGTGTGTGTGTGTGTGTGTGTGTGTGTGTGTGTTTACTGTCCAGACCTGCAGATGATGATAAGGAACTTGAGCAGCAGCAGAGCCAGATTTTGCTGCTCAGGCTCCAGGCCGTCAGAGGCTTTCTGGACGCACTGCAGCAGCTGGTGGCGCAAAACCTGCAGAATGTTGTCTGGGAGGAGCGTCAACACTGGGGGAACCTCCTCTGGCCTGGACACACAGAAGCATCACAACCAGAATGAATAGGAATCTCCATTAGATACGAGGATAAAATGCTTTTAGGTTAGGTTAATAACAAAGTTGGTACACTGTAAAGTGCAGATGTCACTTTTTAATCATGGAGGTTTATCATAGAGGTGTTGCTGCAGCATACATGAAAGCAACTTGACGGAGCAGACCGTGTTCTGCATTCACTCAATCAAACTGACATGCCTTCTGCATTCAGGCATTCATTCCTAGGAAAACAGCATGTGTGCTGCACTGCTCATGAGACGGATAGAGAGAGAGAGAGAGAGAGAGAGAGAGAGAGAGAGAGAGAGAGAGAGAGAGAGAGAGAGAGAGAGAGAGCGCAGCGAAACCCATGCAATGAGTGTCGGTGGGAAAGCAAGACAGATGTGGCAGCTGCAGAAAAAGGGAATGAGAGGGAGGGAGGAGGGGAGGGAAGAAAATGATGATTAGACAGAGGACACAAGGCGAAGAGACAGATCAGGGAGGAAGATGAAAGAAGGAGTCAGAGAAAAGGCAGCACAGAAAGAGGGGGAGAGAGAGAGAGAGAGAGAGAGAGAGAGAGAGAGAGAGAGAGAGAGAGAGAGAGAGAGAGAGAGAGAGAGAGAGAGAGAGAGAGAGAGAAAGCTCAACAAATGATTTAGGAGGAAAGGATTTAACCACCCATGTTCCTCCACCCCACTCCACCCTTTTGTATGGCCCTCCCTCCGTGATAAAATGTGACTGACTAGGTATCAACAAACTAATATACTGGACACAGGCTTTCAGATGTGTTCAAGCACTGAGAGGCTCTCACATTAACCTGCATCATATGTTCACATGTCGACACCAGTCAGAGCGTCACCTGCAACAAAATGTGACCGCTTTGCACAAAAAGCATCTGGTGTGGCCGTGCTATTTTTGGGTTGTGCTGTGAAAGGCTGCACAGTATGCGGTCATGTTGGGGATGACGCATACAAGATGAGAGAGTTCTGAACCCACTCGCAAGGACCTAATGCAGAAAACTGCATTGGTGTATTGTTAAATGTTATAGGGAGGTCCATGTTATTAAGGTATTTGACATACTTTAGACAGAAGGAGACTGACAGGTGACCGTACGGACTGAGTTGTTGTAGAGCAGTGATTCCCAACCAGGGGTAACCAGGTACTGCACTTCTGTAGTTGCCAGGGAGTACGGGAAAAGCTAAACTAATTAACTCAACTAATTCAACTAAGAAATAGAAATAGTGATATGTGGATTCCAAGTCAAATCAACCTGAGTCACTTGTAACACATTGACACATTTTGTAATTAAGAGTGTGTGAAAACTAGTTAGCAAGCAATAGTTAGCTAAATGTAATGGATACATAGTTGAAACCAAGTGTGTGAAAAAAGAACTGCAACAATATCCATTTTTATATCATCAATAGTGTTATAACATCCAGTTTATTTGGTACATGACGGGCGGTGCTGATGAAGTCTAATAAACCTATGAGGGTGCATCAGACAAAAAAGGTTTGGAACTACTGTTGTAGGGTAGTCACAATACAGTTCATCATGACATCCAACTCACCATTTATTTTGTATTTTACCAGTGAGCCCTATTCAACATTTCACCCATGAAGAATTGTCATATGTGGGTTTTCCTTAGGATGAATTCTCTTGCACAGTGCACACACAAAGTGACACATTTTATATTTCCAGTTAGTTTTGGATAAACCGAAGAAGAACTGGGTATTTATTTTGACCAGAGGGAACTTGTATTACTACTATAACTATTAAAAAGGTAGATATACTGTTATGTTTGCATCATAAAAATGAACTTCAAGTGAGTAAGTATGATACCAACTTGCCACACGTTACCTTGAAGGTGGCTTTTCAAAGTCCACATCCAGACATTGCTCATAGGAGCTGATGAAAATCTCCAGCCATAACTTCAAGTAGTCTGGATCCCTCTGAGAAATGAAACAGCGGAAAGAAAGAAAGAAAGAAAGAAGGGGAGTGAAGAGCATAAAGGATGGAATCAGAGAGAAAGGAGGGGGGAACCAGAGAGACGAGAGAGAGAGCAGGGTAAAGAAAGAAAACAATATAGTTAGTGGCCTTTGCTGACAAAAGCTGTCCTTGTTAAAATACATAACAAGGACAGCTGGCAGCTGACAGGCCTTGTCTGCAATTTGATTGAATTTGGTGTGGGTGTGTGTCTAGACAACAATAAAAAATGAAATAAAAATAACAATAGAAGCCACAAACGTTTTGTCTCTGCAATTCAGAATGATGAGCTCAATCAGACATTTCCACTTACACTGGCAGTAACCAGTAACATCAAGTTTAAAACAAAGGATACAAATGTCTGATTATGTGGAGCAAAAGTAAAAGAACACCATGAGAAGTTGTATTGTATGCTGAACACCATGTTAAAAAAAAGGGATATAGTGGTTTATGAAGCTGCTACCAAAGCATGACAAACACGTGATAGCAGGAATGTCTCAGGTGTGTGAGTATCTTATCTTTTTGTGGAAGCCAAAACATGCACCTGTTGGAGTGGAAAACAGGCTTGGCTGCATTCTGAGGGGGAGTTTCTAGCAGCCGGCTGATCGACATTTCCTAAATTCCTGGAACAATGCCCAGAGAAGGATGGAATGGAAACATGGGCCACAGAGGAAGGCTGGCCTGGCTTGACTTGCTAGGTCATAGTACAGTTCCTGGTGTAAAATACCCTCAACCCACAGTAACAAACACAGGACACTAAACACAGGGGACCACAGGGAAAAACTGCTTCAACAGCAGGGACCATAAAGACATGTGCATGTGGACTCAGAAAGGTCTTATTACGCTCATTACCAGTTACTTAGTTCTACTGGGAGCATCAGCTCTTATATATCGCAATAAAGAATACAAGAGCATGCCACTAAGTACACATTTAGTAAGGTGAAGTCTTGATATTTATTGTTCTGAAGGAAGCTTGAATTTCTACTAAACAAACTGACTTTAAAGGGGAACTATGCAGTTTTTTAGCTTAATTTACCTTAACTGAACAGCTTCAGAGTCATTGGAATGGTTATATGACTTTTTTCGAGTTGAATGGTGGTCGTCTCGCTCCAGGAACAGCGAAAGAGGAAACGGCAGACTGACCAAGCGAGGAGTCAGACACAAGTAAACATAGGAGCTGCCAAATATCTATTCCGGAGCTGTAGGGGGAGCTCTATAGAGAAATCTGCGAGCAAAAAGTGAGAAAACAGCGAAGAAATGGCCAAAACTGCATAGCGCCCCTTTAAGTATTTTCATTCATTAAATTAAGTTACACATTTTCTATTTATCTCTGTATGTACTTACATTACAATTATTTACACCAACTTCATTTGGGCTATGGTTATCATTAAATCTTCATCTATTTAGTCACACCATCGATGGATGTGACCAGGGGACACTGAAAACTAATGGCTGAAAGCGACACATACTGTAATGTTATTACAGTATGTAATCTCTCCTAACCAGAACATAATTAATGGGTGTGTGCTATAAAAGTAAATACACATCAAGCAGAGGGGAAACTGTTATAGCATACACTGCAGTAGGACTGGAACTAGTCAGGTTTACCAGATGTACAGTGCTGGGATAAAGCCTGAGATCCAGCGTCTCCCCTTCCGCTATCTCGCCGCTATCTATTTTGCAAGGGCCCCGTTGCTGCATCAGGGGCTTAGCGCCACCCAGGACGGTTTTGATTGGTTTAAAGAAATACAAAACAAGCCAGAGCGTTCTTCCCCCCCCCCCCCATCCCAGAATAGATAAGCGGTGTAGCCAGACCATACTCCAGCACTGACACAGCACTGTGGAGATAGGTCTGGCAATGAGAGACTAGACTACAACTAACAATGATTTTCATCAAAGATAATATATGTGTCAGTAATTTCAATAATTGTTTTGTCTATAAAAAAATTTTTTTTTAAAAATCAGAAATTAAAACGGAACTGAAAAATGCATATTAGTTTCCCAGAGCCAAAACTGACGACTAGCTTTGCTGACCGGCAGTCCAAACCCCAAAGATATTTAATTTAGAAGGATATAAAATGTTCACATTTGAGAAACTAGAACAAGTAAATATTTGGGATCAACTGAATGATCAACAACTAAATATTTCAGCTTTACACCGGAGACATGCAGGGTGCAGGACAGTTGGATGGCTCCATGCAGCTTGGATAGAGTCATTAATTCATCATGCAGGAGTAATCACTTGCTGACAACCCCCCCACCATATCCTCTCATAAAGACTTTGAGCCATCTGGAGGGTGCGAGGGAGCAATCTAGGTCAAGGAGGGCTGAAGAGGTGATGGGGACAGATTACCATAACACCAGTCAGTATATTGTTCATTTGGTATAGTTTGACTAACCACAGGTTTGGACATCATTCATTTATAATAATTTAGAGGTATTCTGTCATGAACATGAAGTGTTGGACAGTTGTAAACTTTGACCTGTTGATGGAGCTAGAGGAAAAGTCAGGATTAGGATTCACTCTGTGGGGGAACATGAACATCTAAAGTAAATTTCATAGCAATCCATCCAATATGGCGGACCAAAGTGTGAGACCAACAGATCAACTGACATTGGAATCCCTTGAAACCTGGCTAAGAAAACACTATTTTAAACATTCAAGCCATTAGGGATTAGGCCTACATGGATTTTTAAGTGCCATCATGTGTCTCTCCTCCCTCTCCCCATCTTCTGTCACAGTTGTTGAGGTCTGTGGCCTATATTTGTCACTCCTAAGGAGCAGCGTACTTCAAATTTATTCTGGGGAAGAGATAACCACCATATATAAACCACCTGGATACTGCAAACGGTACACACCTGAAAACATCATATAATGCCACTTTCAGACAAAATAAATACAGGTCCACAGACAATTCGCAAACCAATGTATACCTTTTCCTATGAAGAATTTGTATGATAGAGCTTGAAAGTGAGGAAAAAACACAAATGGAAAAACAGGGTTTCTTAGGATAGCAGTGCCATCTGGCTAAGGAGCTGGAGAGGGGCTGAAAGGCTGACTGCTACTGTCCGCGTGTCAGAGTGGGAAATCAGTCAGAACAAAGTAGGACGCAAGCTCTCTGCAATTCCTATGAAGTCATCAGAACAATCCTAGGGTGCTGTCCTCTGTGTGTGTGTGTGTGTGTGTGTGTGTGTGTGAGAGAGAGAGAGAGAGACTGGAGTGAATGGAGTCAGCAACAGCCACGTGTGAATAATATGTTATGTTGGGAGGCATGTCGCCTGTGTGCTTCTTTCTTCTGCATGAATTACTGACCCATATCATTTTTGCCTACTGCTAAATCTGTCCTTTAACTTGAGCAATAAATACAGCATTGTCTTTATGTCCATGTTATTGCCAGAAGATTAGACGATGATTTATGCCAGCTGCTTTACTCTCAAGCGACTAACCTTTCTAGTAGCACTGACTGAATGACTAGTGTGTGTGTCTGAAATACTGTCCTCTTTTAGGCAGCAGCTTGGGAGCACAGATACCCATTGAGGGTTTGGACTGTGGCAGGCAGGGACACACCCTGCTCTACATGGCTCTGTTTATCCATGGACACGGACACACACACACACACACACACACACACACACACACACACACACACACACACACACACACACACACACACACACACACACACACACACACACACACACACACACACACACACACACACACACACACACACACACACACACACACACACACACACACACACACACACACACACACACACACACACACACACACACACACACACACACACACACACACACACACACACACACACGAATCCTAACTCGCCAACAGTCACCTTGTCCCAACTCTAACAACCATTTTGTGTCCCAATGTATATGAAAACAATTCCCATGAGAAGATCACATGCCTCTCCTATGTATATCCATTATCATATTAGGCTAGGCCCTTTGCCAAGCTACTACATCACATTCCTCTGTAAAGCTAACAAGGTCACCAGTGACACAGATCAATGCACTTCATTCAGTTCCCCATTGACATGGGAATGAAACAAGATATGTGCTGACCTGCAATAGCAGATCGGGCTCTGCAATTCTTCCAACTAGTAACGTCTTCCCCAGCATTGGGTACGTCATAGCATCTGATAATAGCAGATAATAATGGTGTCAAACTTTAGGACAATGTCCCTCTAAATAGGTGAAAAATAAAGTGATTTAACACATTAAATCACTTTATGTTAACAATTTGACCAGATATGTATTCCAGTAAGTCTGTCAAACGAGATAATAATAATATAAATAAAAAAATAAAATGTAAACAATTCAGCAATTAGAATATCTTATAACAATCTGTCTTGTTTTATTGGTAAGGGGATGCACTCACTGTTTGTCAGTAATTAGATTACTTGATTGATTGATTGATCTATTATCAGTATGCCCTTATGCAGTGCAGCAACACAGTCTCAGCAAGTGAGCCGCCCTTCCAGACAGGCGCGGTCGGCCAGCTAGACGGGTGGCTGTTTGCCTAGTTTGGAGAGGCTGTGAGTGACCTGGTTGGGTGGAAGTGGCATGGAGTCACTGAAACCACAATGTTTTAAAAAGGTCCCCTCCCCGTAGGTTTTAAAGACGGTCGCGGTCATTCTGTTCTGCAACCCAACATCACTGCCTCAGTCAGGGACAACTCCTCAGGCCATGACGTCACTGCCAAGGGAGGATTTCAAGGAGCTGGTGGGAGGGGTTAAAACCACATAAGGGATCTGATACACTACAGTATGTCAGTGAGATCAGTGTTATTCCAGAGATATTCATAGCACAGAGGAAAATGCAAGAACACAGAATGAAATAAGCGGCAGTGAAAAAGAAAGCTAGCCTGAGGGAACAAACTTTGCATATCAGCACATTAACCAAAGCCTGAGTGTGTGCGAGTCTGTGTGACATTGTGTGCATGCGTGTGTGTGTGTGTGTGTGTGTGTCAACAGAGATTAGACCGTAATAAGCAAACAAGCAGGAAAGCTAGAAAAAAAAAGACCCAAGTAATCTACTTGTGTAAATATGTGAAACTGCGGCACTTTCTCCTCCTCTATCGTCCCAGGATCAACTGTTCATTTCCCTCCTCATTCCTCTCTTCCCCCAATCTTATCACTATTTTGACTCCCATAAGTGCAGGGGCTTATGCAAATTATTGTCTTTTCTCCAATTCCAGTCAAAAAGCAACTAACAAGGCAGGGTAAGGTGGGGGGAGATAAGACATATAGTACTGTAAATGGTAACCAGAAATCCCTAGTTTGTGGACACTTAAAAAGGGAGTGAGGATTTCTGCTCTAGAATTAAGATACCGGACTCAGTCTAAAGCCACTGAAGGGTGAAATGATGCCCCTGGTTGTTGAGGCATGTTCCCTGTGGTTGGGAATTAAAAAGGGCTTTTCTGCAGCAGACAAAGGCTTTAAGAGCATAACTGGCACTATTCAGAAGCCTGCTAAACCCTCCACTTTCTCCGACAAGCCCATCTGGATAATATACTGGTGAAATAGGCGCGCCAGTGCAGCGTTGTGCTGTTGCCTCTGTATACCAGCGGCTACCAGCGGTTCCGTGTACTCGGGGACAACACTCTGGCACAAACCAATGACAGGCAGCTAAGAGGATCGCTGGTTACGTAACGGCCTTCGCTGTCATCTGTGACCTCTCAGCCCTCTACAACTCTGAGAAGAAAGCTGGAGTCAGTCCTTTATACTACTGCAGATTCTACTAATACACAGAATCCTCACTTGTGCGGTTTATTACAACCAAATGTGTACAGGAACCTGCAGGGGTTTCCATGGTTTCTAGGTGCTATGGTCAAACCATTTAAAACCAAGGTATTAACATATTTTGAACAATGTCTTAGAAATGTAAATGACAATATGCAGTGGGATGCTCTGAGAGCTAATAAGTAGACACCAACTCCTACACACTCCTCAACACTGACTCTGGTGCAACAGCTGCTCACCCAACAATTTCTGACCTCATCATCAATATGTGAACAGCTGCAACTGCTGGCACGAAACATAGTCTGAAATTATTATTATTACAATGTCATGAGTAAAAATTAAAGCATGACACATCTGTTTTAAAAAAAATTAAAAAAATTCCACTTTCAGCACTGGATACTGGATGACAATCAGGTGAATAACATACAGAGATAAGAAATGACAGCTGATGTCTATAGTTGGCGGAGCAGGATGAGCTGGTTCTCCTAGCGCATACCTTTGGCTGCTCGTGTTGTACTGTCAATACGCTTCTGAACGACCGCTCCGCCGAGAACTGTGCAAGGGTTAACCTCTGATACTAAAGGCAGTGATGTCTCCACTGTTTTGTCAATCATTAAACAGACAGATGGCATGAGAGACATATGATGAGCACAAGAAAACAACAAACACCTTTCAAGCCATCTAACTGAATTATGTACTCTAGTTTAACTAGCTACTGCTTGTACTTTTTGTCTGTTTGCATGCTTAAATAGCCTTCGGGCAGAGGCAGTATCTGTACAGTACATCTAACCACTTGAATGCCAACAACATCAAGTGTATACAATTTTATTAAAAAACATTAATGCATATGCTGTATGAAAACAGAGGTAAGGACTGAGGTTGGTTGTGAAACAATTAATCCTTTAACTGGGCCACAGAGGGTCATAGGGCCTTCACACCAACATTCCTCAACTGAAATAGGCCACGTGAGGACTGCATTTTTTTTCTTGCAGCTAACATATCCTGGCCACACACACACACACACACACACACACACACACACACACACACACACACACACACACACACACACACACACACACACACACACACACACACACACACACACACACACACACACACACACACACACACACACACACACACACACACACACACACACACACACACACACACACACACACACACACACACACACACACACACACACACACACGACATTTCAGCTGCTCAGGGAAAGAGACAGGCCACTATACATATATTATTAAGTGCTTCTCTCTCAGCGTCTCTTTTGCCTCCCGCAGAGAGAAATATTGGCCCGGTGGACCATTGGCTCAAAGCCAGAATGAAATGAAATGATCCTTCCTCGCAGTGTAATGCTTAGTCAATGCAAATACACACTCCTGCTAGAACAAATGCAATGTGTATGCTTGCAGCAATTGCTGGCATTTTCACAAGTGGCTGTGACAAGTGTGTGCGGGCAGCAGTGTGTCTGAATACTTCTGTTATAAACCCAACAACACCCACACCACTGGCATTCGATTTTCTATTTGTGTCTGCATTCAAGCTTACATATTTCACTTTACAGGTTGAGGATTATTCAAGGTCCTGAACTTGCAGAAAACCAATTTGTCTGTACTGTGTGTGTTATTGTGAGGGATTACAGTGGACAGTAAGGTGTGTGACTGCAGCCAAGCTCACGTGAGGAGCTGCTCAGGCAGGCCGTTGTGATCAGAAGCCAGGACGTTCACATGATTTATCGCCAAGTGAATCTAATCTAGCCAACAGCTGACTCAAGGGGTGCCGTCGGTACTACAGGGTCATATATTCATCTCCACCGTAAAACAAAGCAGTATTCTACATGCACTGCTCACTGCAGAAGTACCCACCACATTAGGAGAACTTCCTGTCATAAACTGATATTAAAGCCTGACCACATAGCGTCCCTACTAGTGTTGTATACACATTTAATCTTTATCTGTTGGATATGTTTTTAGAGTTAATGAGAATGGTATTGACTATTATTTATTCATCACCAATATGGTGAAATAATTATTCATTTATAAGCCTAATGTGTCCTCTACCAATAAATCCTTCAGGACCAGCAGGCAATTTAGTCTGGATTTAACTGGAGCATTTTAGAGTCCTATAATGTTTTATATGCTGTTTCAAAAGCTTTTGCATCCTGGAAAGTGTAATGCATGGTATAAAAAGATCACCACAAAATAACTGCAATCAGTGACTTTGGTTAAAAAATGTCTGTTTTTGTTTTGAATTCCCATACTGATGATTTCCACACTGATGATACTTACTGCTGACCATAGTCTGCCATAGTCACAAAAACAGGCAAGAACGCTAGATTTTCAAAATATGAATGCCAAGAAAGAATAACCTCTTTGCCAGGGAGGAAATATCATCACACTGTCCCTAATTACATTTCACTGGCTGTTTCACAGGAGACAAAACAGCCATAGTGGTAGTTGTGTGCACAGGAATACACCTTACCTTAGTGCAGTAGAGCATCCAGACCTCGTACAGTCTCTCCTTGGATGCCATGGTGCTGGTGAGTAGCACCCTCAGGCTGTAATGTCACCCGAGGTCACTTCCCTGGCTGCTTCATAGTCTTCACTCGTGAGCTAAACCTCTGCTGCTGGCCGCAATGCTCAACATCGTGACTGTCCAACTCTGGCAAGGTGTAACACGCCTCAAATATGCAGAAATGGGTGCTAGATGACGTGTTGTGGCAGAGACTTTCCAAGAATTACTCCATGGCAGAGGAGAGACGTGCAGTCCGAGAGAGGACTTGGCCCAGGCGGGCCTGTACTTCCATTTGTTCTGCTCTTCTCGGAGAACCAGAGGGTATTCCCAGCGTTTTTTGCTATCAATGATAAAAACACAGACGATTACTTATCCTGGAGGCAACTGTTTTGTCACGGTCAGACAACTGGCGAAAGTATTCATTGCTAGCAGCAACAAAATGCATCCAGTAACGTTACTCCCTGTGCACTTTGAGCTGCCCTGCTGGCTCCAGGCACAGACAGACTGAGGCGATGGTGGTTAAACTACAGGGCAAAACACACACCATTAATAATGTCTGCTCTGTTGTGTGCTCTACATATAAGCTACAAGATGACTCGCTCGTCCTGTGACAGCTGTGCAACGCCCTCGGTTATCCTCGGCAAACATTAGTCATTAGTCATTAATTAGTCGACCTTACCTGACCAAGTTAGCTAAAAGCTAGCTGTCAAAAAAGCCTATTTCTGTTGTTTTTTTTCAGCCTTCTTTTCTCCTCCTCCTCATGTGACAGAAACGCCTCGTCCTCACAAGCCTGCCCGGCTACACACGTCTCATTTAAAAGAGAATATGAATACCTGATTAAAATATATTAAAACCGTCGAGAAACTGAAGACCACTCACCTGTGTAACGAAAAGACCACTGTCACTAACGCCGTCTCCTTAGTTGCTGTAAATGTGTCAAGTTGCCGACAAACATACCGCGCATACAACCAACAGCACCTTCCTGTCGACGTACGTTTCGATTTATTTCAAAACAAGAGAGCTTACCATAAAAGCACATGATTGAAAATAATTGCACAAATACAGCAATGACAGACATTTCGTTAATTTGTTATCTACAAATTTGCGCTAAACAAAAATATGTTTGATTACAGAGTAATACTGTGCTTTGTAAGTTGTGTCTATTGTTGAATGTCTGGTAGCCTATCTTACTTTCAAATTCAGTCAAAGACAAGGAAATTATTCAATACAGTATATGAAATGGGAGATTGTATTATTAGTCACACAGGGGTGTGGTACAATAGGGTTGGCACATTTACAAGACAATAATATGCCGCATTCTTGCTACAAGCCTAATGTTAATCGTTTAATTAAAATGGCAAGATGCCCTGGCCTTGAAATTGATAATGATACAGTTGTTGGCAAAGATTGCACCAGAAAATACTTTTGTGGAGCTGATAATGCTATGGTTTCAATAAAAAAAATATGTGAAATGGTTAACCAGTACCTTTAATTTGGTAGGGGAACCGGATACATACACTGCAGCAACTGGCACAGACATAGTTTACTACCAAACTAGTCAGGATTAAACTGCAGTTTCAATACAGTATACGTGTTTCTATCATAGCATATTTAAATTGTGAGGAAAAAAATCGCGGCTTGTAATATTGTTTTTATCATTAGGTGCGTTTGCGACAGTTTATCCACTTTACGTTGTGGATGTGGAGCTACGTGGTTGCTAAGAGCTGGGCTTGGTTGCAGAGCTCCATTGGTTTGTTTTAATCTTAATCTATGGTTTTGATGTTGTGTTGCCATCTAGTGGAGCAGTAGAGAGCTGCTATGTCTCACTAGGGTTATGGAGATGTGTTTCTGTGACGGAATATTTTATTTCGCAGGAAAAAGGTGGTTTCAGATATATATCTATACATATCTTTATATATAAAAATAAGTCATAAAGAATAAATAAAGTCATGTGGCTTTCACAAATGATGACGGAGCTTGAAGCAGCCTGGACTAGACGTGGATTGTAGTCTTAAAACAAACCCTTTATGCAATGCAATATGATACAGGATTTGGTTTTTCTACTGCTCAAAGAAATATTTGGATCAGTTCAGTGCATGTGGCACACATTTGATTATTTAGTGATAATTTATATATTTTTCTAGTTTTATTCAATATTTGTTTTAATGTTTTACAATATTGCTTTCGTTTCTCTTTTTAACCCGAACATTGTTTTTAATTCTGTTATGCAAAGCTCTTTGGGCTAAATCTTTGCATTAAGGTGCTAAAAGAATTATAAAGTTATTATTATTACTAATTGTTTCATCACTCAAGTTTAAGACATGCGTGTGCATACAGAAGAGTCTTTAGAAACATGGATACATGCCTCTGTATCCCAGTGTCTTTCTTTTCTAACACATATTCAACCACAATCAGAATACCAGGTTCTTTGATTATGCCATTATCTGGAGGAAACCGGACAACGTGATACAGGTAACTAGAGGCTTTTACTGGTAGACTGCTTGTAGTGACTGCATCTTGCATGGTTGTGACACTATTGCAACGACAAAATCTGTCTAAAGAGAGACAAAAAATATAAACAGCTGGCAAAGTTCTTAAAAGCGCCTCTGTGGCGCACGCACGCACGCGCACACGCGCACACACACACACACACACAAGTCACAAAGTGAAAACAATACCAGCGTCTCTGTCACAGCTGGTAATCAAACAAGGCTAACAGGAAGTTTAGAAATCAAATATTGTATGTATATATATATAATTATAATATGTGTATATATATATATATATATATATATATATATATATATATATATATATAGATAAGGCTCATACAGCTACCATGTTTGATATGTACCGTAGATCACAGTTCTCATATACAGTATACTTAATCACAGTTACAGATGGATCACCATATAGAATGCAGGTTTCATTAAAACAAAGGCATTGTTGGAGAAGTGGTCACAGCACAGTAGAAATATTCTTTTGGCGAATCACTGACAACAAAGGCAGGGAATGTACTGATCGTTTCTAAGTCCTACATGGGACACTAGATGTATTCAACTGCTCATGTGCTCTTTTTACATAGTCATATCAGTATTTACTATTCAGTCTGAATACATTACAATGTAAATGAAAAACCCACCTGAGCATAGTCACTTCAGGGGTTATTTTGTCAGTACCTATTAGGATTTAACTTTTTAATGTATTTACTTATTTATTTCAGATACAGATAACAATGTCCGTAAAAACAACATATACTGTTTAGCACAACTAGCTGTTTTTAACAAAGTATTTTCACTCATAGTTGCCTTTTATCTCAGAGGAAGTGCGTGATTATTAGTCAACGGATTAGTCTTTAGTCATGTGAATTGTTGAAAGTTCATTAGTGTCATCATAGATCCTTTATAAATGACCAGAGCAGCGTCTTTGATCCAGCACTTTCACAGTCTTGTCACCAACCCATGACCCAAACTCGATGTATTCGTCAGACAAACATATAAAATACCTCCAAAACTACTCAAAAAAGGCTCAGAGAGTTGGGTTAATAATACAAAATAAAAGCACAGTAGAACTTGGCCTCATTGCTTTGCCTCGATTGTCTTGTGTTTGGCTTGCTAGTCAGTATTTGGAGATTTAGGGACAGAGAATTGGGGTTAGGAGAAGTCCCACACAGCCTCGGTGGTGTCGGTGGAGGTTGACGCCGGAGTGTGGCAGGATAACGCGGGGGGGCAGGATACTGGAGGGTCCTCGGGGCTGGTGAGGGGCACTGCTGGGTACATGAGGCTGAGGAAGGTGTCTCTGGTGTGTCTCTTCACCTGTCACAGAAGGACACAACTCTGCTTAAACACTGGCACAAGATACTGTATTGTAATTTTTTTTAAAGCCTAATGGTTTCACATGACAAGAATTTCACAAAGTAGTGATTTTAGACAAAAGGAGTAGGCAGTAGGCATCCTGACTAATAAACCCACCTGCTTGAAGAAGGCGTGGGTCAACAGTGTAGATGCTGACGGTCTATGGAAGACAAAAACAGGAAAAACACTCAAGGTTATGCTGTATATGAATGCAATTCTATCAGATCAATTGTCAAAAAAAAGCCGACTGGTCCTTTAATGTAATGACCTGCGCTCAGGCTGTT
This sequence comes from Zingel zingel, assembly GCA_023566125.1. Taxonomy (NCBI): domain Eukaryota; kingdom Metazoa; phylum Chordata; class Actinopteri; order Perciformes; family Percidae; genus Zingel; species Zingel zingel. Next base: position 16,126,823 of record CM042337.1, read on the forward strand.
GCTGCAGACACAGCTGGACCAGGTTGTGCAGGGTGGCCGAGTGGTTTTTGGGTGCAGGGCTCTGAGGTCGGTCGGTAGGAGGAGCGGTTGCGCTGTGTGTCATGCTGCCGGTGGCCACGCTCTCCCCGATGCCGGAGTCTACCCCGGACCGGGACACCTTCAGTCCCCCCAGCTCTCCCAGCGGGAACGGTGCCACGTCCAGCAGGCAGCAGTGGGAGCCGCGTAGCTTCTGAAGCAGCATCTGAATGGAAAGATGTAAACACTGATGCAAACTGTGGACAACAGTCCTTTAAAGCTAAATGTGCACATACATATTCTCCTTAAGCGGTTTGGATGAAAGTGTTATCATTACCTGAGTGGGGGGCATGTCCTGGAAAGGCACCCTGCCGCTGACCAGCTCACAGGCAACGATACCTACACTGTAGATATCTGACTTTACTCCGTAACCGTGCAGGTCCTACTGAGGGCAACACCATGGGGAGAGGAGAGAGGGAATATACATTAGAATAAGGCTGACACTGGAGTATTGTTGCTTTCTGAAATCTGCACTGCTGTAATTAATGTTCTCACTAAATCTAGTGAGTCCTGACCTGTCGCAGTAGTTCAGGGCTGAGCCAGGGCAACAGGGCAGGGCTGTGGTGGGGCATGTCAAAAACTGCCCTCATCCTCTTCCCCTCACGCATCATACTGTAAACACTGTGGAGCCCTGAGAGGTAGACACGCCCCTCCCCTGACAGCAGGATATGACTGGCCTTCACACCCCTGACACAAGAGGAATATGTGGACAGACATGAGATAGATCCAAGTATTTTCAATATTGTGTTTCCTTGTGTAGTGGGGAAGGCTTCCCCTAGTGTAGGTACAAGTGTAGTGGAGTTTAACTAACTGGTTTACCATATATTTAATTTGTGTTTAGAATATTTCTTTCAGAGCAGGGTGCCATCTTGTTTGGAGGCTAGGCAGCCGTGGTGAGGTTCCTTCACTGTTTTGCATGTGAGTAATTGCACGGGGACACGATATAGACTGCACCATTTTGCTGTGAGGAATGCTAGGTGATTTGCTGTGTTGCACCTAAGGTGAGTAGCGGTGGCACCCCTGAACACTCCTCAGTGTAGTCTGCCTCTCCACAAGTGGCCCCTGCTTGGTTTGTTTATAGGTAATTTGGGGCTGAACTCTTAAAACATGTTTTTTTATTTATATAAATTACATTTATATCAAGGCTGTTTTAACAAATTGTAATAAGAATTTCATCCACCCCCACCATTTTAGGAAGTTTAACCTTCTTTTTTTTTCTTTTCCTTTCTTTGAGCAGTTCCCTGCCTGTTTTGATTTTTGTTATTTGAAATAAAAACATTTGGAATACTTTGAAACACGCCTCTGCCTCCTCAGTAACTAATCTGTGTGCCTTTCTCTCCAATTAATCAATGTTCACATAGTATTTCCTAGGGTGCAATTCCTTAGGTGGCATCAGTTCTTTAATTCACATTTCCCCCTTATTGGTGACCCTTGCCACACTTGTAATACAGATGTTTCTTCTACAGCTGTTTCTTCTAATGTCTCCCACTGACCGGTGAACGTAGCCCATCCGGTGCAGGTATTCCAATGCTTTCAGCACGCCGTACAGCAGGTACGCTATCAGGGATTCACTCATTCCATCTGGAAAATATGTTCTTAGTAAGGTGTCTGCAGAGCCTGGAGGCAAGAGGGAAAAGGACACTTAAGCAGGTGAAAATCGGCAGTGATATATCTGAACTGTGAGAACAGTGCCGCAAATTGTGAGCGAGGTTTTATATAAAGAAATGTGGATGTGTCAAAACCAATAAAGAGATATTGGCTCGTAGTGTATACAGTTTCATAGACACTAAACTTGATTAATTTTAAGGGCAAAAGTTAAGGTGTGGCTGACCATAGGCCATGAGCGGTGTGAGGACCCATAGCTGGCAGCAGGAACTGAAAACCAGGCGAGAGGTCAGCAGGTTGGGGTGACGGAACAGCCTGGACAGCAGAACCTCGTTCTGAGGTTTGAAACACAATCGGATATAAACCAACCTGGATGGAGAGCAGCTATTGGTTGAATGAAGGTTTGCAGAAGCATGCCTTAAAAACTGCGAAACCCCAAAATAAGCTTTGAAGAGAAGAACCCCATGCACTAAGCAAAAATGTCCTTTAAATAAATGCCTGTTTCTGGACGGCAGCTCACCATGAGCTGCAGCAGCTCCTCCTCGGTGCACTCGTCCAGGTTGGTTTGTTTGACGGCCACCAGCTGGCCAGTGGGGATGTGGCGTGCCATGTTTACCTGGCTGAGGTTATTGAAGCCCCTCCCTGTCATACACAGAATGGAAGAAGTGAAATCTTCCTGGATTTACAGTCGTTTGAAAGATTTTAGTGGGAAATAAGGGGAAAATAAAGCCGACTCAAGCGTATGTTTTGGTGTTCTTCTCACCCAGCTCAGACAGTAGCTGGTAGTGGATTGGCTCAGCTGACAGCCCTGTGATGTCATCGCCACCTGCTGGCCCTTGCAGAGTGTATTCAGAACTGTCACAGCTCTGCGGGGACGCACATATATTATGCATTTAAGAAAAAATTATTCAGTCTATAATGTAAGTAACTCAAACACGTACACGTATGCTGTCATTTTAAATGTGCTTTAAGTGATCTATGACGTTCATCAACCTCTCAATCCATATTGACAGAATTTAGGTTCCACATTCACAGGCTCTGGTACAGGTCCCTCCCCCTTAATGGAAAAACAAGCTAATCTGGAGAAAAACTGAAAACTACTAACATACAAATGGAAAGATGCTTAAGTAACAGGTATTAACTATGCAAAGCCATTTTCAGTTATATTCTAATACCTGTGTACTATGATCCTGCAAAAAAATGAACTTACCTCCTCTTTAGTAATTCTTATACGATAACAAATGTTGTGGTGGTGGTGAGGTTATGTGTGAGGGGACAATGCTGCCAGGGAGTGGTACTGTGACATTTAGCAGAGCAAAGGGTGGGGTGGGGTGGGGGGGGGGGAGGGAGATGCTTGCAGTTTTAGTGATGCAGACAAATGTTTGGGACTCAGTAGAGTCTGGTTCTCTCTCAGCACAGCATCAGGACAGTTGCATGTGTTTCTGATGTAGCTTTGTTTAAAACACACCAGCTGAATGTGTTTTATCCATACTGTCCCAGCATTTTGTCTGTATTATCAGGAGGAAAGTGAGCTTACACACTAGCAGTACATTTGAAGTAGTTAGTAATATTTAATACATATTAAGTAATGCATTACAAATAAAACTTCCTGGTGAAATCAATCGAAACAATAATGGGGATTATAGCTGCGCTTTAAAAAGGGGCATTCCACCCATTTTTCTGATGAATATCAGTTAACTTGCCAGCCAGCTGTGTGGTTTTGGAGCTTTGTCAAGTCTAAGAAAATAACCCCCTGATGATGTCATAGTGATGTCATCAGGGTTACCTTGACTTGGGCTTGACACTTTGTTTCAAAAGGCCTGTGTTCTAAACTCGGAGTATAAGACACATGGACGTTTACAGGCATAAAGGGTCTGATAAATTACAAACTATGGAGCTGCGATGGGAATTGTAGTATCCACTGTTTTCAGAGCGTGACCCATACTAAGGACTTAGAATCAGGATACAGTATCTCGGCCTCTGTCTCACCAATTTTGACTGCTCAAATTGTATTGAGTCCCCCAATAAAATTGACGGAATACCCCTTTAAGCGTTACCAATAGCTATAGCAATGTGATTCCAATAGTTACTGTCTTTAACAACTTTAAGGCAAGGGTAAAGCAGAATCTAAATAGATAATAAATGAATAGTGATGATATGATGAGGAACATCAGTGTGACGCCTGTCTCCATGCTGACAGCGTCTTGGCTACTGACCAGGAGCTGGTGGCTGATGTCCTCATAGCGCTCCTCTATGTCCAAGGGCTGGACCTGAGTGTGGGAGATGCAGGAACAGTCCTGGTAAAGGAGGGGAGGGGAGGGGGGGGGGGGGGGGGCACAGGTGAGACATGCCCTACAGGACAAGGAGGAGTGGAGAGGAAACATGGAGCTTGGGAGTGGAGGGTCAGAGAGGAGGCAGAGAAGCAAGCATCTGGGAATACAGGCTGTGAGGGCACTTAGAGGGCATTTTGTTGGAAGTGGAGAGAGATTTGAGTAACAGCAATATGCAACAAAGAGGCAGCAGAGTGACTAATGTGTCCCAACAGAGCAAAGTAAGAGCTGCATACATAGATGTGCCCATTAGATGTGGGGAATGCACAGAAAGCCAATTTTAATATCTGATATTTTCCAATCTAAAATATTAATATATATGTTAAAGTATTATATAATATATAATATATAAATGCAGATGAAATGGGTGTTTCAGACAAACTAAAGAATATTTGACATCTTATCAGAAAAACGCTGAGATCTGATATCTGACAAAAATAGTGGTGCATGGACTATCTGGAAGCTCCTAATTTTTAACACACTTGACTGATTGAATGTGCCTTATACACCAGAGGCATCAGCAACTGATTCGTGACTATACATCTCCTAGGTCACATCTCAGCGACAGGCACGGAGGCACAAAGTAAAATCCATGCAGCGTGATAGTTCTTACCAAGAAAGACATGGAGTCCTTTTGGCGACGGTAAGATCGCAGGCTTTGGCATTCATCCGCTAACGGGCCGAAGGACACCGACTGCGATGGAGGGAGACAGGAGACACACGTTGAACCCCCCCACTAGAATAGAGAGTAACCAGCATCCAGCATGCCTCAGCCATTCATCCATCCGCTTGCAGCTTACCTGGCTGCATCAGGTGATCTAAAGATCTAAGGGAAATTGTATGAAATTCACCAGCAGATATCCCCGTCCAGTCAAATCAGTCATGTTGACTTGATAAGGAAAATTATAAATGAACCCTAAACAAGAGATATACACATTCCCGATCAGAAGTTATTATATATTTATTCAGTTGTCTTTGTTTGTCATGTACTAAAAAGAAGACTGCAAGGCTTCATTCGTTGATTACAATATAAAATTAATAATTTCGCAATACCCTTATCAACTCCAAGCTTCAAGGTTAAGATTAACTGCAGCCATTTTAGTTGAATCAGAACACGACTATTATTCAAACTGATGACTACTAGCAAACATATAGGCTATTTATTGGGGTGACATATTTTAATGCACGTTAATGTTAAACTCCGTGAAGAAAATACGGAGCAGGCAACACAAAAAACATCTTGAAACGTTAGGTCTCCTATTTCGGTAGCTAGGCTTAATGTAGCGATGGATATAGTGCAGGGTTCAAGCTTTGAGCTAACGTTAGCTCAGTTATATATATCTATACGTAGGTCTTATGTTTATTGTATGCATTTGAAGTACCGTGTAAAGAAGCTGCTTACCTTCTCCCCTCGACAGCAACTCTAGCGCTTCGACGTAAACAAGTTAAAAATACAAAGGAGAGCCTGATATCCAACACGAGGTTTTGTTCTTAAAGTTAATATTCTTTAACTTTGTCTCCACATGCAATGGTCTGTGCAAAAATTAACGAGTTTTGCTGTCAATATTGAACCGCATAACAACATCTCAAAGTGAACATTTTATCTTTTGACAGGACTTTTAATTTGACACAGATAAATGGCGCGTAGTAAAATACGTCATTGAGCTTACTGTCGCACGCTGATGATTCTTGGCTGTTTGCCATCTCCCTCCCTTCCGCTCCATTGTTTGAGATTCGGTGAGGGCATTGAGAGACACCGTAAATGTAACACTGAAATTGTCAATGCTGTGGAATACCATTGACATCGGGTAAGTTATATCATAATCAAACATATTCTTTGATATCTGTAGTGCTGTATGCTCCCCGCGCGAGGGATGCCGGGTTTGAGCTCGCGATGCCAAATCTATGCCAAGCAGTAACGTTGAAGCTGTCATCCTCATGTTAAACGTTACGTGCTCATAGTAGATTCAATTCAAGTAGATTTTAATAAAGGTGCTATAGGTTTAGCTCATGTAACCGTCACGTTAAATGATAGATGGCCTGCTAAACATGTTTGTTTATTGGTAACCTAAAAATAAAAAAAAATAAAAAAATAAAATATATATATATATATATATATATATATATATATATATATATATATATATATATATATATCAGTGGCTCGTGTTTTAAATTCGGTAACCGTTATATAGCTAAATGTTACCTAACTAACGTTACAGTTAAACACTAAATATGAACAGTTAGCTAGCTAAATGTAGCTAATGTAAAGTTACCCCGTCTGTTTGCAAGATGTCGTTAGTCAACTAACGTTAATCCTAATTCTAAAATCGTTTTTATTTAACCAAATATTTACATTGGGATCTTTTGGTAAATTCGGCACGTAAACGACACACAAAGACGGTAGTTATTTCCCCACAGCCCACAAAGGTGTGAGATGACTGTAGGAGTTACATGCCAACATTTCTGTAAATGTACAATTGAATCCAAATAGTTGTTTTTTCGTATATTGAAGTCATGCCGAAATGGAGAGCAGCTCCTGGGGATTAATTAAAAGGCTTTAAGTCATATTTTACATTTTTACATCTTCTTACAAGCCCTCTGGCCCTGTCCAGTTCGTCAGATCAAAGATGGGCTGACTGCACATGTTGTTCTACAGCACAAATAGAAACAGTGAAGCAAACCAGGAAAAATAACCTATAGGTTTTGGCATTGGATTATTTGTTTTGCCCTGATCTTATACCTGAGTATGATACTGGCATTTCTACTGTTGCACACTGCTGTAGGTCACTCTGGATAAGGGCATCAGCTGAATGAAAAGATTAGACAGGAAGGGAGATGAACTCTGATGATGCAAGCCGATTGTCCCTCTGGGACAGCTGGGACAGACTAGTGTTGTGTAAAATGCTGCTGGGCTGTCTGTGTTGCACAGAGTTCCTTTCAGGGCAGCTGTTTTGCTGCTATGCTTACAGTTTACACCTTTTTTTTATAATGTGCAATAATCTGTCACCAACATTAGATGGTGGTGACAGATTGTGGTCTGGATTTTCTCCAGCTTTTTCAAGCCGCAGAAAAGTTTTTGAACAAATGCTCCTTTCTGTCATGTGTGTGGCTGCTGTGGTTTGGCACTATATTTTTGTTATACCTTGTCAATAGGTTAAAGAGGTCCTGGGAATAGAAGTGCATCTCTTGCTATTTATTTCCAGACTAGACTAGGCTGTATCACAAATACAAAGCTGTCTGTCTGTGACAGTCTTACTCATGAGATGACTTACAGATCAGCCGTGGCATGTTAAATCAATCAGGGAAAAGAAGAAGCTTGCATCGGAAAAATGTTGCTATGATAAGTATGAATAGAATTGGTGCAGCCTTTCTTTGCCCAGCTCATACTGATGTTAGTAGCTATTAAATATGATTATAATATGCAATATTCTGTCCACGGAATTGCACTTAGCCCTTATGTGAATGTTACTATTATAGTTCCAATACCACTGTCATTAATGGGTCAGTACAGTGAATCTACCAGGCCTCTTATTCCAAACAGCACATTTAGGCTGTAGCATTATGGGCATCACATTAATGTCTTTTGTGGAGCAAACCGTTTCAGCTTCTGTGTTACATAAGCAGAGGATGAATGTTTCCCATGGACTCTGTCTTTCCACAGGCATGCCTACTGAAAGCCTATCTTGGCCTCTGCTGCTTCGATTGGCCATTGCTTTTTTTTTTTTCAATCTGTCTCTCACAGGCCTCCCAACTTTATGGAAGTGCGATACTAAATTTAAAAAAAAGCCAGCAGCAGCGGGTTATTTGGAACAGAAGAAATTTGTGAACACCTAATAATAACATTTGTGTGTGTTTGGGGAGGTAGGGGGTCTTGAATTTTATGGTTTTATGTTATGGTTTATTGAATGTTAGCTGTAGTTGATTGCACTGTATCAGACAATTGTATGTTTACTGTTTATGTGCGATGTGTTGCCATTTTTGTTCTCGACTGCCCAAGACCAATTTCTCCTAAAGGATACAATAAAGGCGTATCTTATCTTTATAAAAATGGACTGAGATTGAGACCAAATCAAAACAATCTATCAAATTGCAGCACCATACTGTACAGATGCATGTGTCCACAGCTGGTCTGGTTCTCTACTAGGAGCTCATCCCTTTTTAAGAGCGTACATCCTGTGTCATTCCTTCAGTCACCGCTTTAAGCCATGGAGCAGTCCCAGAGATAGTCAACAGGATGTGGGAGGGCTCTGTCTCACCCCTCAGCCCTCCCTTAAAACAGCATGTGACACATAGAGGGAAATGGAAATATACTGTGCCAGTCTGTAAGTTTCTTACTTTGAGATCTTAATGAGTAGCTTTTTATCTATCTCTTCTTCAGACAGACGGAAGAGAGTAAAAGTCTTGTAGCTTCTTGAAATTTTTAAGGCTTTACTGATTAAGTGGTTGTAATGGCACATGAGATCTGTCAAACCCTAAAGAAGATGCCAGACAATCAGCAGTTAAAGTGTCTAGCAGAAAACACTGTGGGAGGAATTTTTTTTCTCCATCTGGCCTTATATGTCAGGAACCAAGTTGAAGGAATCGAATGAATGTTGTCAGCAGCCCGGAGTCAGATATGCTTCATGCACACACACACGGATTGTAAGCAACAAAATTACTCTTGACGAATATCCTCCACCACTAAACTGATTTCAGTGACCCTTATTAAACTTGACTGACCCTATATTTGGCTTGTACACATTAGCAAAGTCAATGTGAACCCTAACAATTATGGTATTTTCATATCTTAATCTCTGGGAACATTGCTTCTTTGATGCCTAGCACTTCTCTCCTCAGGTAAAGGTGTGCGTGTGCACCACCCATCAGTGCGGGGACAGGATGTGAGGTCAAAGCAATAGTGGCTCACTGTTTCAGTCCTGCTTTGTGTTTACGATCGGGGGGGGCCTCCTCCCACTCAAAGGACAGGACATGTTCGAAGTCAAACCCCGGGCGGTGGAGAAGAAAGAGTCCAGCACTGAGACAGGTAGGGTGTACATTTTCTAATTTTGCTCTGCCAATGTCATGCTGCCCTGAAGTACAGTATGCTGTGTCTTTGGGCTTGATGCTATAGTTAGCCCCATCTGTCCCAGTAAACCACATATTTACTCAAGTGGAAGGACATAGGCTTGTACAGTGGCTGAGCCAAGAAAACACACACACACACACACACACACACACACACACACACACACACACACACACACACACACACACACACACACACACACACACACACACACACACACACACACACACACTCAAATGCTTCCTCTGCCCACACTCGCTCTCAAAACACATTCACTGCAGTCTGACTTCATCTCACCATGGCTGCATCGTTTTTACAAAATAAAAGCATTGTTAATTGATAGTTTCATGGTGATGCATGATAACATGGCCAAGCCTTGATTTGTTTTCAATGTAATGCATTGCCAATATTACAGCCAATTATGGCCTCCATCAACTGAATAATTATATAGTATAAATATGGCAACCATGCACTTTCTGCAGTCTTTTAATATGTTAGTTGTTGATCATTTTCATAAACCAGAGCTACTGAAGTTAAAGGAATAGGTCATCATTTTGAGTTTTTTTTTTTTTTGGGGGGGGGGGGACTATTTAACTTTTCACTATCTGCATGTACCCTGTTTAAACCTTGGGACAGAGCCAGGATAGCTGTATGGAGGTAGCTGTACCCTGTTTCCAGTTTTTATGCTAAGATAAGATAACACTCTAAAAATACGTCATGTTGGGCCTTTATGACTATTTTGGACATTTTACAGTGTCGGAGATCAATTATGTTATCTAAAACGCACAGCTTGATTTGTCAGTAATGAAAGTAATCATTAGATGCTGGACAGTAGATGAAAATGTATCTGTCTTCTAACCCACAGATGAGGGGCTTGGCAGCAGCGGGAAGCATTACGGCTCGCTGGGCTCGGGCTCGGCCGACTCCGGCTCCGTCTACCTGTCCGACAGCCAGGACTGGGTGGTCTCCCCGAGCTTCTCTCCGGACGAAGGCCCCGGCCAGCACAGTGCCATCTCCCCCATGCTGGCCGAGGAGACCTTCCGCTACATGAGTAAGTGTGCGCATTTAGATTTCACTTCAGTGTTATTCGGGCAGGACACTAAGTTATAGCTATTTCTGTGTCGACTTTCTTTTGATTGGTCAAGCCTATGGCGACATCAGTGAGCAGATGGTGTGTGCATTAGACATGTGAGGCATTCATTTTATACAGTGCGCATCCTCTTCAATTAAAATCACAGGGATTTAGCATGGATATTATCCGGCACATGGTTGCCATTGTGTCGGCTTGTCTTTGCTTGTGTGTATCAGACAGCTCACACTCTGTGTGTGTGTGTGTGTGTGTGTGTGTGTGTGTGTGTGTGTGTGTGTGTGTGTGTGTGTGTGTGTGTGTGTGTGTGTGTGTGTGTGTGTGTGTGTGTGTGTGTGTGTGTGTGTGAGATGGAGGGAGAGAGGGCGAGAGAGAGAGGAATTCAGTGGTCCAGCCAGAGTTAAGTGTAGTTCAGTCACGGGACAGAGAGTGATGATGAGGAGGGGGGGTAGGGGGAATTGAAAGACGATAAAGACAGGATGGTGGAGAAAGTCGGACCATGCCACTTTTAAACATCAACAATGAGGAGGTTTACTTTGCTATGGAAGGTGAGAGAGAGAGAGAGAGAGAGAGAGAGAGAGAGAGAGAGAGACTGCACCAGTCATTGCTGCAAGGTCAGGCAGAACGTGACAGTGTGGAGGGGAAAGTGTATTCATACTGTGTGTGTTGCCATGTTCCTTAAAAGACAGGAAGTGGGCAAGTCTGAATGAATGCTTGTGTGTTTACATTTAAACAAGTTGTAGTATGGGGAAGCAGTGTTAACTCCTGCCTATGTTTTTCTCATGCATGCACAATTTTCCTCTCTGTATCGGAGTCCTTTTGTATGCTTTTGTCACATGCTGTACAGAAGAACAGAACAGAAGATTTCAGCTGTGTGACATTGTAATGCAGAATGTTTTTGTTTACATGGTTTTGCATAGGGTAGGTGTTTAGGTGGTGGGTGTATACGTGTTTGTTAGCTGCACGTGTGAGAGGGGGTACAGTAAGGGAGTCTCGGTGTCATATTCCTGCTCGGCGAAACATTTGCTCCACTTCTGTGCTGTAAAATCAAACGCAGCCTATTAATAGCCCCTGATGCACTCAAAGAGGCATCGCATGATAATATTCGAGAAACAAGGAAAAGTTTTAAGTATTTGGACAATGCTGACGATGTTTAAATAGCTCAATACTCCTGATGGAATACACATATCAAGTATCCCATTTTTGTGTCAGGTTGTGAAATCGGAAGAGGGAGCTGTCTGACTTGGCAAAAATTACACAGTCACAACTCTGTTTTAATGCAAAGTGTGTTAGTATTGTTGTCAGTGAAAAGTGGTGAGCCAGAGTGGTGACACATGGACAGAATTTAACATCAGCAACACAAGTGCAACGTATGGAGCCGCAAACATGACCTTTGAACCTAACTTTCACATTAGTCCTGCAAAAGTGATCCTGGTTGTTTAAATTAGCCCAGTTGAATTGATACGTTAGGTTAGCTTGTAACGATTATTTCTTACACTACACTTTAAAATTGGGTGTTCAAATTTGTCAAATAAACATATGCTGTACCTGCAGCTGGTGTACATAGTTTCTTAGTGCCTAAGGTCCAACCAGGCATGAATCAAAAGGTCCACAGTGTTTCTTAAAGAGTCACCCCTTGACTGTACATTGTGTGAGCATGCCAGCAATCAAAAAATCAATATGAAAATAAAACTAATTTGGTTACTGATTGGACTTTGCAGTCATGCAGTTTATTGTGGCCAGAGTTCAGTCACTGTCTCCTACAAAACGTAACAACTGAAACTAGTGTATCACTATTTGTGTGCAGTGTGTTTAGTTTTTAATGTAGTGTTTGGTTTATCATGATCAAACCGGACCGTGTGTGTGTGTGTGTGTGTGTGTGTGTGTGTGTGTGTGTGTGTGTGTGTGTGTGTGTGTGTGTGTGTGTGTGTGTGTGTGTGTGTGTGTGTGTGTGTGTGTGTGTGTGTGTGTGTGTGTGTGTGTGTGTGTGTGTGTGTGTGTGTGTGTGTGTGGTAACATGAGAGATTATATACACTGTGTGCGCACACTATCCGTCTTCCTGTGTGCAGCAAAGATAGCTCTATGGGCCAGAGGTTATTTTCAACAGTCGGTTGTTGGAGCGGAGTGCAGTGTCCGGGACCAGGGGTCACCGTGAGCCTCAGATTACTGGACGACAGCTCTCTTCTATTAGAGCAGCTGCTTCTTTTTGAGGCTTTCTAGCACTGCTTATTATTACATGTAATTCCTGCTGAAATGTCAATTGTTTAATTAACCAAATGTATGAAAGAACGGAGAGGAGAGCGCACATTGAGCTACAAAGATGTATGATGAAAAATAAAGTTTTCAAGGTGTGTGATCAACGCAAGTTTTGTTGGGTCAATGGGGCTACATTTAGTCTGTGCTCAGTCTGTTAAACGGTATTAAAAAAAAAAGAGGCAATGTTTCAATGATTAGAGTTGCCACTTTTCTTTAAACAGGTGGAAGGGGAAGCGGTGCAGCGCTGGTGACACCCACTCAGGTGCTAAAAGTGGACCAAACTAATCGATGTTGTAGATTCTCAACAAACTAATGTTCTAAGTGAAGTGAATTTATTGAAGCTTCAGCTTTCACCCTCGGCTTCTTACTTCCTTTCCTCCTTTTCTTTCCGTCTTTGTGTCCCATTCGGCTTAAAACAAGCTGGTTGCTTGTACACCTTTTTGAACTTTCCCTTCTTTTCTCTCTCCTATTTCTCACTAGCGTATCTTGCTTTGGAGCCATCTTCTTATTCCCACCCTGGCTCTCAGAGCCTCTCCAAAGGTATCTTTCTCTCTCTATCTGCCTGTTCTGCGACTTCTTTGTAGCTCCAGTGTGAGAGAGGGGCTTCAGTCCACCAATGTGGCTCCGACAGCTGCACTTCAACTTGGAACTGGAGCCACAGACCTGGAGCCCCTCTCTGCTTTTTGCATGTAGTTGACAGACATGAAATCTGCGTAGTATTGGTCTGCTGTCTGCCATTGTATACGGCTTGTAGCACTGTGTGTGTGTGTGTGTGTGTGTGTGTGTGTGTGTGTGTGTGTGTGTGTGTGTGTGTGTGTGTGTGTGTGTGTGTGTGTGTGTGTGTGTGTGTGTGTGTGTGTCGATACGATTTTGATTCAATTCAGATGATAAATTAGCCCATTTAATACAATCAGTTACATTTATATATTTTTACAAAAAGCAACTAAAATATGATTTGACAATTTAATTACTAAGCTCTTCCAGACATTTAAATTAAAAACCAACTGCTCTTTTTAATAAAGAAGAATAAATATAAAGTGGGAATTTCAAAATAAAGACCCATCTCAAAGATGACGATATGTAGCGATATTTTCACTTTGTATCGATAATATTAGATCAGAATTGAATTGATATATCGATCCAGATCGGGTGCGTGCGGCCTCTTTATGTCTGTATAGTGCTATTGTGGTTTCATTACATTCAGACCACTAGCAATCACAGTGCCATGTTGTGGAGCTATATCATCAAACAGCACCATTAGTGTTTCAGCAATATACATGACATAGTGTAACCACGGTGATGGATGATCAGCTACAGATGATTGCTTGATTGTGTTTGCTCACGTTGCTCGTGGTCAGAACATTTAATTAGGTAGAAAGTAAAGTGGAGTGATATGGTGGTTTTATTTTTACTTTGTTTTGTTTTTTGTGTTTGCATGCACATGCCTGTGTGTGTGTGTGTGTGTGTGTGTGTGTGTGTGTGTGTGTGTGTGTGTGTGTGTGTGTGTGTGTGTGTGTGTGTGTGTGTGTGTGTGTGTGTGTGTGTGTGTGTGTGTGTGTGTGTGTCTCACCTAACAGTAAAATGTTTCTGGCCAGTCCTCAGTGCTGATCGCGTGGAGCAGATGGCCAAGACTTACAATGACATCGAAGTGGTCTCGCACCTTTTGGCCGAGGTAGGTGTCCCCCCACTTGTACAGGACACAATTTTGTTTTGTATTAAGAAGCGGCCTCTAATTGGTTGATTGATTCTGGGTGCTCTGTGCTCTCATTGGCCAGCGGGACAGAGACTTGGAGCTGGCAGCTCGGATCGGGCAGTCCCTTCTGCAGAGGAACCACCTGCTGCAGGAACGCAACGAGGCCTTAGAGGAGCAGCTGGCACAGGCCCTAGACCAGGTAGCTTACACATGCTAGTTCTTGATTTCAAAAATATGATTTGAGGATAGTGCTTTTTAAATGTTTTCTTCCAATTTCTTTTAAAATGATAGGCACACACTTTCTGTAGGGCTCCTAGGAAGCTATGTGCTGGGGAGAAGCATATACTATGTGCCTACGGTGTTATCACATATACATGTATGTTTATTTATTTGGTTTACAGTTTATTGTTTATTTGGTTATTGTATTATATTGTCTTGAATGTTATAGGTGTTATGTCATCTTTTCTTAATTTTTGTCTAAGTGGTGATGACGGGTGGGCAGTTTGGGCGGAGAGGGGATCTGTTCATGTTGTAAATTGTATGTTTTAAAAAAAAAAAAGTATAGGCACAAAAAGATTGGTATTTGTGTCAGAGTATGATGATCTAAATTGAACCAAAAGCTATTTGAATCATGAAGGCTATCTAAAGTAAATGCATTGAAAAACTAGAGCTTAGTGGTAACCAGTTAAGTGTACTTTGTTTGTCTCTCTCTGAACCTCTATAATGATCAGGAATCTGCAGATTTCAGTGTTGAACAGCACTCACTCTACACACTCCTTCCCTGTTGGCCAGGTTCACCAGCTGCAGCATGAGCTCAGTAAGAAGGACGAGTTGCTGCGGATGGTGGCCAGCGCCTCGGAGGAGAGCGAGACTGACTCCAGCGTGTCCACGCCGCTGTGCCAGCCTCAGCTGCTGGGAGGAACCGCCGCTGCCGCACTCAGCCAGCTGGAGTCTCTGCAGAGCAAGCTGCAGGAGCTGGAGGAGGAGAACCTGTCACTGAGGTCGGAGGTACG
This sequence comes from Zingel zingel, assembly GCA_023566125.1. Taxonomy (NCBI): domain Eukaryota; kingdom Metazoa; phylum Chordata; class Actinopteri; order Perciformes; family Percidae; genus Zingel; species Zingel zingel. The sequence goes on from CM042337.1 coordinate 16,141,950, forward strand.
AGGTCCAACACTAGGGGTGGGAAAAGAAATCACACATATGTATAGTGATTTTTTTTTTCCGACAAGTTTGAAAATCGATTCTTTACCCCAGAATCGATATTTTTTAATTTTTTTTTTTTTTTACCAATGATTCACCTAAATATGTTCTGTTTACACGGTACCACCGACAGAGACCACATATCCGTCTCCAGCAATTCAGAGCAAAAGCAGAAAATGCAGATAATCCGTTATATGTATATACCGTTATATGTATATATTGTTAAGAAAACAATTGGTTTTTAGAAATGTCTCACGATATATTGTCTCTAGAAGTGTATTATTCACTTTTTTTGTTTTTGTTAAAGAAGGAAAAGAAAATCTCAATACTATCGAATCACAATACTTATGGAATAGCAATACAAATCGAATCGACACCCATATATTGTGAAAGAATCGAATCGGAGGCAGAAAATATTAGGAAGTGAAAATGGGAAGCTTAAAATAACCCCATTTTGAGAAGTGAGTATAATTACTGTTGTTGACAACGAATTATGTTGGAAGTTCTTACTGGTTCCTCTCGACCTGTCTGCTCCAAGGCTTGCCAACTGAAGAGCGACACAATCACCTATGAGGAGAAGGAGCAGCAGCTAGTGAGCGACTGTGTGAAGGAGCTCCGTGAGTGAGATGCACACATATGTACACTGAAAACACACAGACCCTCGTGTCTGACATGCTCATTTTAACGTGTGTGTGTGTGTGTGTGTGTGTGTGTGTGTGTGTGTGTGTGTGTGTGTGTGTGTGTGTGTGTGTGTGTGTGTGTGTGTGTGTGTGTGTGTGTGTGTGTGTGTGTGTGTGTGTGTGTGTGTGTGTGTGTGTGTGTGTGTGTGTGTGTGTGTGTGTGTGTGTGTGTGTGTGTGTGTGTTCGTTCGTTCGTGTGTTCCAGGTGAGTCCAACAGCCAGATGGTGTCCCTTTCAGATGAACTGTCCCAGAAGAACGAGGAGCTGCTCAGACACCAGGAGGAAATCGCTCAGCTGCTCTCCCAGATAGTGGAGCTGCAACACAGAGTGAAGGAGGTGAGGAGATTAGGTACTGTATGGACCGGAGGTGGACATCAAAAAAGACCTTTAACTTGAACACCAGTGACTCGTGACTTCACTTGGACTTGAGACTTTTCACCTGGAATAACTTGATATTATCCCCAAGCACAGATGTTAAAATGTACTGATTGTAAATAAATAGATTTGCTATTGGACTTGGTGGTCTTGATTTACCATAGGACCTACCTATGACTTGCAAAACAATGACTTTTATCCTGATTAGTGGGCTTAATCTCTTCTATCTAATTATCACAATTGTGTGTGTGTGTGTGTGTTCGCAGCTGGCTCTGGAGAAAGAGGAGCTGAGGATCCACCTGCAGGCATCTAAAGATTCTCAGAGACAGCTCACAGCAGAGGTACAACCTCACACGCTCACAGGAAGTTTTCGTTCAGGCTGCAAATACTTCTCTATTCATGTATGAGTGGAGTTTTATTTAAACTGCTGGAAGAGGTCTGTCATACAGTTACACTGTTTGAGCATGTTCCAGCAACTCACATATACTTTGCAGCACTAGCCCAGATTAATAAATACAGATGTTCTTTGATTGACAAAAAACATGAACAATGAAATAATCAAACAAGTCATTTTAATGCATTTTTTTATAGTTTAACAGCCTTCTTTAAATAGTGGATAATAAATCTGTTTTTTAAATGAATTTCTTACGTCGTAGCTATGTTCATTTGAAGTGTGTGTGTGTGTGTGTGTGTGTGTGTGTGTGTGTGTGTGTGTGTGTGTGTGTGTGTGTGTGTGTGTGTGTGTGTGTGTGTGTGTGTGTGTGTGTGTGTGTGTGTGTGTGTGTGTGTGTGTGTGTGTGTGTGTGTGTGTGTGTGTGTGTGTTGCAGCTGGACGAGTTGGCAGACAGGAATGCGGAGTGTGTAGAGATGCTCCATGAAGCCCAGGAGGAGATCAAAGAACTTCGCAGTAAAAACGCTCCCTCTGCTGGGCTGCGGAGGCACCTTTCCTACGGCCTCTACCCCATGGTGAGAGAAACACTCTGAGGTTTTATGTAGCAGCACTGAGAACAGAGACACAAATTCACATCACACTAGTTAAGTAAAGGTATAACATGCACCAAAAACTAAACATTTGGAGCAGTGTGCTCTGAAAAAACAACTTGTGTGTGTGTGTGTGTGTGTAGGACTCTCTGGCAGCAGAGATCGAGGGCACCATGAGGAGAGAGCTGAGTGTAGAGGAGGAGACCGCCTCTCTGGACCAAAGGTCAGAAACCCAAACTTCACGAATTTAAAAAAAAAACAAATGTAATGAAAAAGACTGAGTCAGTCCTCAGGCTGAGACTAGTTCCATTTTCACTTAAATCCCACTTAACAACCCCAAACCATTGGGTAAATGTAGTGAGTGTGCCTGCTATATATTGAGTCTTCTTTATACCCCTTCACAAAATCCAAACAGTTTTTATAGGACACAGCACTAGGTCCAATAATCCACGTTTATTTCCATAACTAGTGTTTTAAGACAGATTTGAATCAAGCTCATTCACAAAACGGCTGCTTTCACTAACTTTGTGGACCTTGTCTCTGACCTCTTCTCCCTGCAGAGTATCACTGAAGAAAGTCTTTCAAACAGTTCGCTCCATCAACGCCACAGCATCGCGGCCAGCGTCGGCCACCCCTCCTATCCCTGGCTCAGGACAGAGCTCTCTAGTGATGACTGCACAGCCCTTTACGTCCACTCAGGGGTACGCTACGAAGAATATTCCTGTCTTGCGTTTTAAATCGAGGATGGCGTTTGTGCCCTTTCAGCTCAATATATGTGCATGTGTTTGCAGGGAGGAGGTTCCAATTGGCCAGCCTGGCTGTCCAGGAGGAAACGACCTGACCAGAGCCCTGCACCGGCTGTCGCTACGGCGACAGAACTTCCTGTGTGAGCGTCAGTTCTTCCAGGCGGAACGTGAGAAGAAGCTGCAGTCCCTGGCGGGGGCCGAGGGAGACGGGGAGAGCAGCGGCTGCAGCTCACCAATGGGCAGCGTGCTCTCGTCTTTCTCCAACCTGTCAGAACTCTCCTTCAGTTCCAGCATTTTCAAGACCTTCCTGCCTGAGAAGCTTCAGATTGTCAAGCCCATGGAAGGTAAAGTGTTCAGTGGTCAAAACACCAGCAAATATTAATAAGAAAGCTGGCACCAATGATTCTTTAAGGCATTTTTGCCTGTAAAGTAACTAAAGTGAATCATCGATTATCAGAATTGTGGGCGCCTGCTCTACCAGGTGAGCTACCCAGGCGCCCAACTGGCAACAATTCTGATAATTGATGATTCACTTTAGTTACTTTGCTACAAAGTGCTGACAGAAATTTAACTGGCAACAATTCTTTCTTTTTTTTTTTTTTTTTTTTAAAGATTATTTTTTGGGCATTTTAGGCCCACAAATATATATATATATATATATATATATATATATATATATATATATATATAAATATATATATATAAATATATATATATATATATATAAATATATATATATAAATATATATATATATAAATATATATATATATAAATATATATATATATATATATATATATATATAAATATATATATATATATATATATATATATATATATATATATATATATATATATATATATATATATATTCTTTGTTGGTTCTGGGGGCTTTCAACTCCTGAGAAAACATTTAGGTGACTGTCATTTTTGTTAACATGATGACATTTCTCTGTCAGGCTCACTGACGCTCCATCACTGGCAGCAGCTGGCTAAACCACACCTGGCCACCATCTTGGACCCCCACCCTGGGGTGGTGACCAAAGGTTTCTGCCCACTGGTTCAGGACGCTGTCTACCGCTTGTCTGATATGGAGGAGGACGAAGAGGATGAAGAGCACAGAGGTGTCCAGGAGAAGGGGGCAGCAGAACGGGGCAAGGAAGAGGAGAACGAGGAGGAAGGCGGGATCACCTTTAAGGTGCGCTTTTCGTCAACCCCAGACGAAAGGAAAGGCAGAAAGCAATCGGTGTCGCCTCTCCCTGTCCCACCTCTCTCCCCCACCCTGCCGACATCCCCCGGGACACCTGCCACGTCCTCCTCAGCCAGATCAGAACTCTGTCTGACCCCCGCACCCCGACATGGCACTGAGAAATCCAGCTCTTCAACTCAGCCCATTTCAGGAGCCTGTACAACAGTGGTCCACTCACAAAGTCAGATTTGCATCTCCACATCAACAACAACGTCTTCTTATGGTAAATACTACTTGAAGTATTGAAATAGAAATGTACATTATACTGTATGTCAATGAGGAGTTTTAAGATGTGTTTTCTCCTTACCCGATTTGTTGCGTGTTCAGTCCAAAACCCAGGGAAGTGTCCGGGCTCCACCTCCTCTACCTACACCTTCACGACCTGCTGCATCCTGCACCCCAGTGACATTACACAGGTCACCCAAAGGTTAGTCCTCCTTAAAGGATAAAGAGAACATTCATGTCATTTCTTCTTTTTTTATTATGCAGTGATGAATGATGGGAGGAACACAGAATGAGAAAAGAAATCTTTAAAAGGTAACGTCTCTCTTCTCACCTTGTCAATCCTTCATGTTTTTCAGTTCTCAGTCATCCCTCATGGCCAACACACCCAGCTCCATGAGGACAGGTCCCAGTACCCCTGTGACTCCTTGCAGGCTGAGTCTGGGGGACTGCTTTCCCCCCCGACGCCCGCCTGTGCCCACCCGCGGTCTGGCCAAGCTGGTCCTGGAGAGGGGCATTTCTGCACAAGTCTCCACTGACACCCCTCCTCCATCCCCGAAACAAACACCCCGGCAGCCCCTCTTCCGCCTCCTCCCAAACACACCCCCCAACTCCCCCACACACTCACCTTCTCCCTCCCCGGTGCCCCCGGAGTCCCACCAGCACCCGGCAGACAATTTCCTAGCCTCGCGGCCAGCAGAACTTTTCCTCCAGGACGTTTATGGGTTGAATCTGGGTCGCGCCCCACATCCCGATCTACCAAGCTATTCCCAGGAAACTCTAACCCGTGTCCCGCCCCTTAAGTCAGGTCGCGCCAGGCCTGACCTCTGCCTAGTGGAGAGGCTACGGCGGCTGGGATTCACTAAGGTGCTCCAGGGAGCAGAGTCCGAGGCTTCAGCGCCACGCCAGGATGCTGCTACTTTTGTCTCAGCAGGCGGAGGGAGTCTGCTGGACGGCCTGAGGCGCAACCAAAGCCTCCCGGCCATGATTGGTGCCCGAGCGGGGAAGTCAGCCGGTCACCCGACACCTCCTCCTCACCCCACCACCCTGGACATCCCCGCACCACCCTGGGGAAACCCCAAAGAACGGCGCCGGCATCTTGCCTCCGTCTCCCATTTCCCGCCAAGTTCAGCCAAACGCTAAGGGGGAAGAGGTGGATGGACTGCGAGGGCAAACACCCCAGAACATGAACCCCTCCCTTACACCTCCATCCTCTTCTTCCTCCCCTCATCTCTCCTCTCCTTTGCCTTAGGAGAGAGGAGTCAGGGCATCCGGTGGGCAGAACAATCCCTCCTTTTTATGACTTTTTAATTTTAAAGCACAATTTAACTAAACTGACTGTTTTTAGCTATACCACAGTGTCTATGGGTGTAGATGTTTGCCATGATGCTAGTTACTGAGGCCTTAGCACACCTCTGACTGGGGTGTCGGCTCTCGACACCTTCTCAGTCATTAATTAGGTTAGGTAGTTTTCCTGTGAGGCTCTGGATGCTCCGCTACAGGTAGAGGAAGGAGGAAAAGGTCAAATGTAAGTGGACAAAGGTTTGTGGATGTGGATTAGAAAAGAACGAGTTAAGATGAAGGTATAAAATGAAGGGAGAATGTGGTCTTTAATCATGTCAGAAGGTAAAGTAAGTGAAAGGCAAAGAGTGAAGGGCTGAGCATCCAGTCTCGCTATTCCAAGGGCTTGTTCTGTAGTGGGTTGGAAAAGCTTTAGTGTGTAACAGCTATGCCCATTATACAGTGAATGCTTCACGGTCATCTCCAAACAAAAACAGTCAAGAGAAGGGATTTAACATGCTTTTATTACTTGAGGGCTTCAAGTGCTAGCTGGCTTGATAGCGTACTGCCGGGCTAATCTTGTAGTCAGACCACAACATTAACATGCCAGTATTAATGCTAACATGATTTTACAGTAGTTCATTGTTACAGATGTCTGGTGACCGTCCATGTGCCGTGCCCCGATTCCCGCCTTCCTTGCAAGCGTCTGCATGACACGTCAAAGGCAACCTACAGGCCTACAGGTCCCAGCATGCACCTGTCGGCAGACGGGCGGGGCCAGGCTGAAGGCGAGGTCAGAACCATAGACGCCAGGTCTTTTTCCTTCAGGTCCTAGTGTTTTTTTTTTTTTTTTTTAAATGGTATGAGGCCTTGAGTAGAAGCCAGCACCGATTATGATTTGTGTTCCTGTTAAGCCGTGTTTGTATATATTAGTTGCACTTAGTGGGATTTGGAGCTTGTGTTAATTTGAGGATCACTGGTGGGTCTTTTTAAAAGCAAATTTTATCATTTCAGTTCCCAGCCACCATCCTTATCTCAGCCTGTGGGGCGTTCAGCTTCAGTCTGTTAAGAGGGAAAACACATTATTTTAGTTGTATAATCACATCCAGGTGTATTACGTGTGGGTCTCGCATGTGTAGTTTACACACTGGCCAATAGGTGGGAGTATTCCTGTAGGAAAGCATATGAAAGTTGATCCTACTTTATTCATTACTACTTTATATTCTATAATGTGATGTTTATATACGAGGAAGCATAGAGCTTTGTGCTTGACACGTAACCCTTCAGTGCTGTTGTCCCTAACAACCGTCAATCCAACCAGACCCTCCCACTCAGCTACTGCACTTTTACTTTTTTTTTATTTAACTTTGTTTTAGTGACACCACTATCTGAAGTATAGAGATTCTAACATTAATGAGAAAATGAAGCATATTTTGTGCCTGTTGTAACAATGTCTGCTAGCTTAAGATTTTAATATATGCAGCTTTTTTTGCTTTCCACATGTCCACAGAAGGGAATTCAAATTAGGCCAAAGGTGATACTTTTTTTAAAATTTTTCCAAGTAATGAAATACACACGTGATGCTTTTTTGTGCTAATTTGCTTTAACATGTTTGACAAAGGACGCTTCTGTTTAATTGTAGGAGTGCAGAGAAGAGGAGAGACGGCTCATCCAGACTGTTCATATCTTTAGATTTGTTGTAGTTGTATATTATCCACTGTTTCCAGTAAAGCAGGAAGTTCAGGTTTGGGGCTTTCTTTGGCTAAAATATAAAATCCTATCACTTGCCTCCTTTCTAAGATCATGATCCTCTGTAAACTACTCATGGCTGTTATTCAGTTGCCTCTTTTTTTTAATAAAGCAATGGAAACAAAGCTGCTGACTCACCCACTGGTTTATTATTATTCATACTTGGTGCAGAAAGTCTAGCGTGTCTTTAAACAATGCAATATTTGCTTTTTGTGTAGCAAACAAACTTTTTTCAGTAAGTGCATTTACAATATGAAAAAAAGAAAGAAATTGGGTGCAACCAAACATTACGTTTAGTCATTGTGTCCTGAGAGTTTGATCAGCATTGGGACTTACTTCCAAGCTGCGGTGTTAATCTCTGAAGTCAGCCTGCACCATCACATGGGACAGATCTTGATGCTGTCAGAGCTGGAGCTGAACTGGCCGAGGGCGAAGTCTAGACCCACCCCGACTCCGCTGCCCACCCCGAAGGCAGCGTAAAGCGGCTGGGTGAAGTTAGCGCGGAAGGTGTGGAGGTGTGTCATGCTCTCTGCCACGCTGTAGAAGGCCAGCGTCCCCGTGGACAGGTCCAGGTAGATGCCCAGGCGGGGGGAGTAGGTGACCGGTATGTCCTTCTTCTCATTGTCGTGCATGGCTGAGCAGCAGGTGTCCGACAGCTCCAGGGTCCAGGACTGGGCGTTGTAACCGAGCCCCGACCGGGCGTCTGAGCCCTTCCTGTTCAAGGCCCCGTAGACTACGCCCATAGAGGAGCCCCGGCCTCTCCACTCCACCTCCCAGTAAGAGCGCTGGGCGTACAGGGGGCTCTGGCACATCACCTGGGTCCAGCCATCAAAACGCTGCGGCGTGTCGGGGTAGGGCTGCGCCGCCACCTGCAGCGTGGCTTTAGTGTTGCCGTCGGAGAGAGACAGCCGTCGGTGGGCCGTGTTGGAGTCAAGGGTCAACGTCACAGAGTCTACAGGGTTTAATGGACATTTATATTATTATAATGTTGACGTTGGGGTGGAGTTTTAAACACCTTCTGCAATGGAAGGTATTTCTAAGAATAAGACTACACGGGAAGTGATGCGTTTTAGCTTTTCAGTTTCTTTGGAGTAAACATGAACAGCAATAGGCACCATGGTGGTCATTTACCCTGCCAAAGTGTTTGTCAGTGAGTGCCTGAGTGCTCAGTACTGTAATAATAACATCTACAATGTAACAATTTAGTTTAACAGTGAGACTCACACTGTAGGAACTCCTCTCTGGTCCTCGGCTCTGGGGCCTGGATGCTGTCGAGGTTGATTTCTCTCACTGGAAAACCAAACAATATGTCAGTTCATGCACAAAGAGGCACATTTTGCGAATAGTTAGAATGCATGTCTTGATTTTCTTTCTTTTTGTTGTTGTTGCAAGCATCATCTTTTCATTGATTTGCACTTCTCATTCATGTTTCTGGTTTAAAAACTGAGATGCCGTGAAAATACAGTTTACATTAACTCACATGCAGGGAAAGCAGGAGCGTTATCCATGATGCCGGGGGTGGGCGAGTCCAAGAAGAGCCCGGGGTTAACTGTCCAATGAGAAAATATTGTTAGACACATTAGTATTAACATAAACTCGTCCAAGTTGAAATGATATAACTGATTGAGCCAAAAGGAAGAATATTCATTTGACATATGTATAAAGGCTGCCATCTTACTTTGTGTAGGTGTTTCAGGCAGAGCAGCCATCCCCCCTGTTGGGTGTGTACAAGTCACACTTTGAAACATAATCAACATGCCATATAACCAAATTATACTGAGATAGACATTTTCAGTGTCAAACTGATCACTTGGACAAATTAAAATATATAGATTTGAGAACATATTTTTGTCTGATTGTTGCATCTACTGATAATTACGTCTTTTCCGACTTTGCTGCTTGTATCGAGGTTAAGAAATAAAGCTCATAATGTTAAATTACGCTGAAGAAAAGTGGTACTGTAGCTACAACAGATGCCTAAACTGGAAGTCTAAAAGAACAAATTACTCGCTTAAGCTTGCCAAAAACTCTTGAGTCAATTTAATTTGAGAGGAGAGTATGGGAGTTGGAGTCTGATCTTACATGGGGTTCCTCCTGGTGACAGTGTGTTATTGGTTGGGGAAGCTGGGGTGGCCTGTTTGGTGCCACGCCGATGGGAGCGGAAGAGGCTGCTGATCGATGCCATCCGACTGAAACTAGACCCTGAACCAGGAGGAGGAAAGAGAGAGAGATGGAAAACAAAAAAAGGTATTACACTCTGGGCATGAGCCTTTTGTGTTGGTGGCAGCAATGGCCACAATTCTGAGGATTTATTTTGGTCAAAAGGTTGGTATTGTACCTCCAGTTGATGCTGGGGCAGGGGCTGGAGTTGGGGCAGGGGCTGGAGTTGGGGCAGGGGCTGGAGTTGGGGTGGCTGGCATTGGAGTCGGAGTCGCAGTTGCAGCAGGGACAGCCTGGCTCTGACTGGACCTGCTCCAAAGAGACGGAGACTCTCTGCGGCTGGGAGTGGGGCTGGGGCTTGGCCTGGAGTTGGTCTCCCTCACTGTTTGGAGCACATGTGAGATGTTAGATCAAAGCTGCGGTTACGATCCGTGTCAGCTGATAACAGCTCACTAAAGGCATTCACTAGATATTAAAAAACTGTTGAGCAGTTCTTTATTTCTAGAATATGAGGAACAGAGGGTGAATACAGGTATATTCAGACAGTATGAGAAAGATAATGGGTTTTTTGAACATTAAAGCATTGCAGACATAAATGCTATAAGCATGAACCTGAAAATGAGCATGATATGGGACCTTTAAATCAGAGCCAGTGTGACCTCCTGCCAGGCAAACAGAATGAACCTACCTGTCTCTCTTTCCTCTCCCCTCTGTCTGTCCCTCTGTCTGGGTGAGTTTGTGTTTCCTCTGTCTACTACAAGGAAGAAGCACATTTTAAAAACGTGCATACACATTTGTACCGCTCCATCCATGGTAGTGACTCCCACCGCAGGTTTGAGGTTAATTTAGGGGGTTTTCAACAGCACACACACAAAGCCTCACCTCGTGGTGTGTCTCTACTCCTCACGTCTTGACTTTTGAGGCCTATACCTGAGTAATAAAATGTGAATGTTCAACATGGACTGCATCTCAAATTACTTTTGATATTGTCACATGTCAGTTTAGATTACCAAGTCCCCGTCTGTCTGTACTCCGTGCTCCCACTGAAATACTGGGTGGAGTAGCTGTGAGACATGACAGAAATCATGTATACATTACGCCCATTTATATAAAAGATTATAAAGTGAAAAGATGTACCGATGGCAGATACAAATGTAGACTTACAAACACTGCCCATACCTGGTGAACGGCTGTTTGTGTTGCGAGAACCCAGACCAGAAAACACTATAGAGCAAGGGGAAATAAGAAATCATTTTTTTTTTAAATAATGACTTTCCTCTAATACTGTATTTTTAGATGAAAACAAAATAAATCCAAACTTACATTTAAAAATCCCTCCTTTCTGTCCTGCGCTGCGATTGGCTAGATAAGATCAGAGTCATTGTTAAAACGAGGTGACTCAACAAAACTACACTTTTGTTACATTCATGTTGAAGTTAAAAATGTTTGGAACTTACAGTCTCGCAAGGTGAACAGAGTTGTGTCATTGACTGAAAGAGAACCGACAATAAGATGAAGATAAGACATAAAAAGAGAAGAAGGTAGGACAAGCTAAGACTCTTGTGACAGACCTTGTTTGGTGATCTTGCCCAGCTCCTGGTTGCACAGGTCCTCGACTCGGTCCCTGAGGTCTAGGATGGCTTCTCGTGCAGGCTCAAAGGAAGCTTCCAGATTGACCAACACAGGGGGCAGGTCCCCCGACTCTAAGGGATGGCACATGGATTCGTATGTCTGAAGGGAAATATGCTAGTTAGTTTAGGGGAAATTTACAGCTGAGACTACCACCACCTTCTTGGTCCAACCTAGATTAAGATTTAGATTCAGAAAACTGTATTGTCTGTCATGACAGATAATCTTAGAAGTGGCCTCAACATACAGTGCAAAAACAAACTCGGACAATATATAAAAATTACAATATCTGTGTGCAAAGTGGCATAGTGTTCGTGTTGGTGTGTGGGTCATTACTTTTTATTTAAGAGGTTTATGGCAGTGGGAATTGAGTGTTTTTGTAAGTTTTTTGGGCTTGAGGGACTTTGTAGCTTCGGCCTGATGGTAGTAACTGGAAAGAGTTATGCAGGTGTGTGAGTGGGATCTTTTGTAATGTGACTGGCTTCCCTTTCAACTGCTTGGGTGTAAACTACTGATAATGGAGTTTGGGTTTGGCCAGTTATTTTACTTGCTTGATTAATGGTCCGGGGAAAAGCTTAAATGTATTCTTAACAGAGATGAAATTGAACCAGGATGAGATGTTGAAAGTGAGTACCTCCAAGTAATGGATGTGGTCCTCACAGAGGGCCAGGTCCTTCATCTCCATGTCCCTCTTCTTCAGCTCCTTAATCTCAGCCTCCAGGCTGTTGGCAACCTCCTGAGCATGTCCCATCTTCTCCTGGCTGGCCTGATGCAGAACCTCCTCCAGCAGCTCCTGCAGACGCTCCACCGAGCGCTGCAGCTCCGACAGCACCTGCTCCGTGTCTTCATGCACCCTGTCTAAAGAACGCTGGGAGAGAGAAGGTGGTCATGTCTCAGTATGCCAAAATAGCCTGACATCTATCTGAATTAACTATGGCAGGGTTTATGGGAAATGTAGTTTTCATTAGGAGAAATGCACTTGCAAAATGAGTGCAAACCAACCAACCTTCGTCACATCCATCATCTTCTTCATGTCTTTCAGCTCCTGCTCTCGGGCTTTCAGTTTTTGCTGATTCTCTGCATACATCTCGGACATAACTTTCTAGAACGGGATACACAAGCACATGACATCAACACAATCCCAATTTATCTCACACAAGCACGAGGAAACAGCTGTGAGTGTGACACAGAAGAAACCTGGAGAGGGTGGAGCGTTATGAATGGACAGGAATGTAGTTAGGAATGTCCTCAGTCTGGCTGGAGCCACAGTAAGACAAAAAGGAGAGAGGACGACACCCTCTCACACAAACAGAAAAAAACCCATCACACAGAACAATGGACAGTTATATTAAAAAAGGATTTAACCTATCACACAAACACTTTCATTTGATAATTTGTTTCTGTATTTATTGCTTATTTCATATTAATGTTCAATATGTTTGTTTATTTATGAACCAACCACCAAGGCACATTCTTCTAAGTGTTAGGCTACTTACTTAGTAGTAATAAAGCCTTTTCTGATTCTGATATTGGATCACATCAACAGTACACCCTGGTTAACTGGTCGAGGGACCCTTTAGCAGCTTCTCATCTGGTGCCTGAGACCAGTGCAGCATCCATTCTTTCTTTCTTACCTGTTTCTCCAAGCGCTCAGCCTTGGTGGACACACACTCGTGGCCTTTGTGCTGGTTGCTGGTGCACAGCCAGCAGACGAACACCTTACACTGGCGACAGAAGAACTCCTGCAGGTACTTGTGCTGGGTGCAGATCTTCTCAGCCAGATTGGCCGTGGGTGCGATCAGCTCATGCTGATTCAGGGCCTTCTTGGTCTGGTGGGGCTTCAGGTGCGTTTCGCAGAATGAGCTCATGCACATCAGGCAGCTCTTGACCGCCGCTCGCTCTTCTCCTTTGCCTTTGCACATGTCGCACGGCACTGATAAGGAAGAGAGCTTCCCTTTGGATCTGGATGAGGAGGCGGCGGCGACCCCTCGGGCGCTTCGCATGGACTCACGAACGTCAGCTGTGCGGGCGCCTTTGCGGAGCTGCTCTACAGCCTCCGCCAGCATGGTGTTCCTGGACAGGGAGGGCTTGGGGCTGAAGCTCTGGCGGCACTGGGGGCAGCTGTAGACCCCCTTGGGGTCGTCCTTGCTCCAGTAGTCCTTGATGCAGGCCATGCAGTAGCTGTGCCCACACGGGATGGTGACTGGATCATTTGGGAGATCCAGACACACAGGGCAGTTAAACTGCTCCTCTGTCCACAGTTTAGCACTCATAGTGACACTGACGGGAAGAAGAAAGAGCTGAGAGTAGAGCGATGGTTACTCTGAGATGTCTAAAATCCCAAGCAGAACAGTGGAAGAGAAAGGTGCCGACATGTGAAGAGGTAATCTGGCCTGGACTGACAGGAGGAAATTGCCGTCTCTCAGGTGAGAGCAGGGAGAGGTGGGCGGGGCCAGAGCCACCTGGCAGGTCTAGCGGGGAAAACGGGTGTCGGTGGAAAACTGCTAAATGCCATGAGAGTGATAGTAAAAGGTGACAATGAACTGATCATTTTATTATTTAAAAAAACAGTGGTGTATTCAGTATTCAGATCAATTCAATTTAAAAAAAGTAAAGATCCTTTACTTTAGTGGGCTAAATGTAGCCTACCGGTTGCCTACCACAATGTAGGCTACAGATAGGCCACTCCAATAGGCCTACAAGTAAATAGCCAGCATTTAAAATACGTCTGGTTTAGATACAGCCCTTAATTGTGAATAAACTCCTATTTGAAAGACTATTTGAAAAATGTATGGTAAAAATGCTTTTTCTTCTTCATCCTATAATGTCCAACAGAGGCCTAAAAGGATGATTACAACTGACCTTATAGTCATAATAATATTCCCTGTAAATCGATAACTAGAATATGCCTACACTTAGCACAACTTGTCACTAGGTGGCAGTGGTATGTTTAGTAGCTACAGTTGGTGCTTTTAAGTGTATTATTGAAGTGTATTATTGTCCATTATATCAAGAAATAACTAATTATATATGTTATAGCTATGGCTTAGAGAAATGTATGCTACTGAAGCATCCTTAAGCCAAAGACTGTCCAGCCAATTCAAAATAAGCGGCTAAATGGAACAATTTGGACGATATAATGAGCTGTATCAGCTACTATTACTTACCATACTGTTGTTGCCACCCTAAGGTAGTAGTTACCAGGGAACAAATGAGGAACGAATGAGGAACTGTTAGTGGACCATAAGGAGTTTATAGTTAGTTCCTCATTCGCTTCTTGTCTTGTTGACAAACAATTAATGTCTTTTAAAGCGAAGACGGAAGTACAACTAGGGGAAGGCTGTTGTACTTCCTCCGATTAACCTACTCCTCAGTGTAGCACTGTCGAAAACTGTTAAGCTAACTTTGTTTGATTTAGGAGTCGTTTTTAAGTTCGACCAGATGTCACATATAACAGTGAAACGTCCAGGAGTTGGGGTCGGGGTGCTGGTAACAGACTCAGCCCACACAGGCTGTGTTCTCCTGGGAAAACGGAAAAGCGCAATGGGCAGAGGGACGTACCAGCTCCCAGGTGGCCACTTGGAGTTTGGGTAGGTAACCCCATTCACAAATCTGACTCTGCTTAGCCGAGGGACGTTATAGTGACGCAAGGCTATTAATGAATGTTCAACACTAGCCTTCATTCATTTAACTCAGCAACAACGTAACAAAACAGGCTTTCACTATGACGTGTGTTTATGTTATTGAGATAAATTACAATAAAATAAATAACTTCTTATAGCCAGTTATCACTACGCCGAATTCTCCCGACGTGGTCAGCAAATATTAAGACATGTTCAGAATTAGCATTGTTACACGTGCCTGCCAAGTATGTGTGCAAAAATACTAATTTGCTAGATTTTAAATGCAATTTGGTGTAAGGCAGTGCTGGTTCCTAAATGTACTGTACATATGACATGCATATGATGACTTCCAGTGGGTGACACAATTCTTTCTATGTCACTGGAAGAGAGACGTGGGAGGAGTGTGCTCACAGAGAAGTGTTGGAGGAAGCAGGGGTGCGTTTGGTAAACGTCTGCTTTGCGTCAGTGGTGAACTCCATCAGACTGGAGGAGCAGTACCACTACATCACCATAATCATGCAAGGAGAACTGGACAGGAAGCAGTCAGGAGAGCCAGAGAACCTGGAGCCAGAAAAGAACGAGGGTATGTGAAGTGGAACCACTGTTTTTCACAAGTTTTTTAAATGAAAAAAAAAAAAAGATAAAAAGATTCCCACCCACCTGAGCAGTTGATAGTATGTGATAGTCTCTCCCTCCCAGGTTGGACATGGACACGGTGGGACCAGCTTCCTCCAGAGGAGCAGCTCTTCTTACCGCTAGCCGGTCTGAGACAACAAGGCTTCCAGCCGTTCAGGAACACAGTAACAAGCACTGAAACGCAGCTTTGAGACTGCCCGTCACATTGGGAAGCTTGTATTCTTCCCCAAAGGATAAAGCATACATACATGCCTCTTCAAAACTCAACCTCCTGTTTTACATCAATGGTTGGTTTACATGTGCTTTTTCCTTAAACGTGTTTTTCTGTTATGGTACATACTGTAAATGTTTGCCAATATTAAGAACTCTTATTACAAATGTAGTAGAAGGAAATCATGACATACAGATTGTTAGCTGTGCAGTCATTCAGATTCAAAGCAAATGATGCAACAAATAAAATGCAATTTAGAGGGGCAAATAGACTTCACAAATGTTATAAAATATACACATTAACACAAAAAGGGACAATATTATTTTTTTTATTACTCTTTGGCACCAGATGCTGTTATTTAAATGTCATGATATTCAATGATATAAAAATACTTGGTAATATTGTAATGCATTAACTATTGCCTGGAATAGGGAAGTTTATAAACAGTTATAGACATTTCAGATCATTCAAAGACACAACAGTGTTATAATAACAGCTACATTACCATACTATTGATCATTTATCAACAGAAAAGTCTGCCTAAAATGAGGATTAAAAAAAACACGTGTCCTAAAAAACATGAGCTGTTTCTGAAACTAACTTGAAGTCCAAACTACACACTTGTGCCATACACGCAGGGTGACTGGAACTGAAAGCCATACAGCTTTGGTCAGTTTCCCTCGTGCACTTTTTTTGCTCCTCACATCAGGGTGGTGCTGGTGACGCCCACTGTTAACAGCATGGTCCACAGGGTTGCAGCAGCGGTTGCCACGGCACCACTGAAGGTCTTGTCATGGGCGTAGGTGATGATGTGCAGGGCTCCGCTGTATGCCTCCTCACAGGTCGGCTGGATCTGATCCTCAGGAAGCTGGAAGCCTAATGTCCCGTTATCTCTCAGCTCAAAGGTGTAGGAGAAAGGGATCCCCTGAAACCGAGCCCAGTCTCTGGATGAGCCAGAGTTGGCGTCTGTAGAAAGAGGGTACATATTTTAGAGTTTCACTCCCTGGAGCCACGCTGCTAGCACGGCTAAAAATGTTATATCTGTGACCCAGCATTGACTTACACAATACATCCGGTGAGGTTCCTACAGTGTAGTTCGTCCCGTGGACACTCCTAATGGCGTCTGCTGCACCCAAACCCACCTCCATCTGAGGAACCAGACATTAGCTTTCATCACACAGTCAAATAAAGCATCTACACCAACCCTGTGTGTAGAGCTGTCATATACTATATCACGATATTTTTGACCAAAAAAATCGATATTGCAGCGGGGTTTACAAGGCAGGAAATGCAGGTTTAAACCGTCTAGAGCTTCATTAGTATTAATGACAGGAATTGACACTCCTTCTCCATGACTGGGCACTGTGGCTGATATAATAGTCTGGCAAAAGAAGCAGAAAATGAGGCTCAGTTGTCACAGATACGTGATGTGAGTGCATGCTTGTGATGCTATCTTTGATATCCACTGTGGTGGAGGAGTGTTAAACGCTTTTGCACCCAGTCAGAACGGCGAAATATGTCTGATGAAGACTTAAGTAAGTCAGAAGGGGCATTTAGAGCTGCTAAATAACTACAATTTGCATCATGTCCTTTAAAATTTCTGTAAATATTTAGGGGTTGAATTCTATTTTCCCTGTTGCCCTTTTTTTTTTATTAATCTGGAGATGCATTAGTGTGAAGATAATAGGATTTTTGAGGCCACTACTGATTTTGATAAGCAAGAGTTTAAAAAAATCTGATAAGAATATATCAGCTGATAGTATGTTCTTGCATCAATTTTAGAGTCTTAGTGTTCATAAACCAATCCTGCTCCAGGTCCATCCATATGAGCTTCATAATTGAAAACCTGGTCGCATCATCCACGAGAGGCAGATGTGACTCTACATCCTGCCAAGCCAAAGAAACGTGGTGTTTGTGAGTGGTTTAGGAGAATACAGGGTACCCATGGGGTCTTAAAAGTCTTTAAAAAGTCTTAAAGTCTTAAAGAATCCTGGGGGTACTCTGGAATAGGCCGGCTTCCCTCCACTAAAGTCATGTTAAAGCCGGGGAGAGGAATGGACATAATCCTGTTTTTGCATAATTGTCTCTTGATTGTGGCTCCAGTGGGTTATTACCTGCATCAGCCTCCTTCCTATCTTATCAGCAACCAGCCATTTGTTTTCTACAAGCAATGCTTCCTAGCTTCCTCCCGTTCTGTTCAGTCTTGGCAGATGACGACTGACCGCTCTCAGAGGGTGTTAACGACATTTGTCGTACTGCCACGTTTATGGTTTGTATACACTGTGTAAAATCATAATGCATTTTGCCATGCACCATTCAAATGTACTGTATATTCAACAAACAATAATAAATCCAGAACCTTGACAGAGATTGCTAACGTGAGTACCGAAGTCTTTATAACAGATAATCTCATTTTCTGTGGGTTTTTGTATTCTCTTTATTAATGTAGATGCATGCAGTGATGATCAGGCTATAAAGATGCACATACGCTTGTTATCCTGAATTGTTATTTGATATTTTGTCCAATATTGTGTGTGCATGTTCATTCTCAGAAATGTGTAAAACATCCATCACTGTTACCCCATGGTTATTTTGGAAAACGGAGACATTTCCCTTCGTTTGAGCCCTTTGTAAACACGCAAACGGAGATTTCGCCTCTGAAAACGAGTCTTTCTAAAAACTCTTGTTGCTGTTGTTGCATTTTCGGGATTCTGATTGGCTAACGTGGGCTTGAGCTTCTCGTTACACTGCCACCTACAGGTTTGGCATGCTCTGGACGGCATATAGACACATGTACATGTAAACGAACACTCTCCTGAAAACTGACAGCTGTGCACAATGTTATTTTTGAAAACGGAGAGGTTGAAATGTCTGTTTATGAAAATAGCCGGCCACGTGTAAATGTAGCATGTGTCTGTAGATGTAAATACCAGCTCATTGTAGTTGGGGGCGGTGAAGTTGGGGTGTCCATAGGGAACCAGGACCAGCTGGCCGTAAGAGTGGATGGTGAGGAAACACAGGAAGTCGTCCTTTCGGCTTCCTACAAAATAAGTCACAGCCTGGGCCTCGGGCTCGGACACAGCTTGGCTCCCGCAGTAGGTGTTTGAGCTGCAGTTAAATGATACTCCAAGTGCTGTGAAATCAGCCAAAGAAATGGAATAATCTGAATCAAATGTAGTGTAGACCCCACATCCTCCCATAACACAGGCGGAGCAAGTTCACCTTTTTTTGGGCATTTTCGGCCTTTATTTTTGACAGGACAGATTAAGTCATGAAAGGGGAGAGAGAGGGGGGGGACGACATGCAGCAAAGGGCCACAGGTCGGAGTCGAACCCTGGCCCGCTGCGCCGAGGAGTAAACCTCTATATATGGGCGCCCGCTCTACCAACTGAGCTATCTGGGCGCCCGCAAGTTCACCTTTTTACATGTTAAAGCTTCACATGTTCAAATCTAAGAAATTTATAAGACAACATCAATATAAATGTACGCAAACCATTTATGTTTAAAGCTGCATGAACCGGTTTTTGGCTGCTTTAGCCTGTGAAAGAGCATCATGGGACATTAAGTTCAGTAAAACCTAAGAGTGTCAACTTCAAGTCAACGATGTCAGTTTACGTACTGAATTCCCTTGATGGTAGATAGTGTTGCCCCACAATGCAATGCACGGTGGAAATGGAGCTGCTCAGGAAAATTAAAAGGTGGGTCGGAGTACTACTCAACCTGTGAACACAGTTATTAAATGTCTTCTTTGGCTCGAGCTTTGTCAAGTCTGAGAAAATAACCCTAATGATGTCATAGCGATGTCATCGGGGTTATTGTCGACTTGATTTATAACAGAAAACCTGCGTCACAAACTGCAATGTGGAGTTTAAAATATGTGGGTATTTACTAGGCAGGGAAGTTCTAATGACAGATGGTATTAAGTTGCATTAGGTTTTTGGCCCTTCAGACCACACTTTGTTACACATTTAAAATTAATTGTGTGGTAATGAGTCAGCTTCAGGAACATCTTGGGGAAACAGGCAGTTTTCTTTGTGTGATAACCACTTATCCATGATTATCAAAAACACGGGCTGAATAAATAAGGAGATGGAGAACCACAACAAGACTCACTGCCCCAGTTGGTGTCAAAGTTGCGGTTGAGATCAGTGCCGTAACTGTCGCAGCCTGGAGGTCCCGGTGACCTGTTCTTCCTCCATAGTCGAGTCTACAGGGCAAAATTGTCAAAGTTAAATCATCTTATTTTGGTCGTTCTATCAATTTAGTAAGAAATAAAATGGGCAGTTGTACACACTTCAATACTGCCTGTTTAATATCATATTTTCCATTCATATTATTTTGAAAATGTAATGATTTTGTACTTGGCCTCATGTTGAGCACCAGAAATCCATTTATTCACTGATTGAATTGTAGCTCATTGAAACTTAACTGCCAATCTGCTTTAATAGACATTCTCTCATATCCTGCTCATCTGTGTCTTGAGAGCTTGAGGCACAACTCAGAAACCCTATAATGAGTAATTTGATAAAAATCCATCAAACACAAGCACTGACTGTGTTGTCCTTCCAGGAGTAGATGTAGCCGTCCATGTTGAGTACAGGGGTGACGTAAAAGTCCATGTTCTTTATCATCTCTTGAATTTTTGGGTCTGTTTTGTGTGCTTGCAGGATCTGATTTGAGAATAACATTAAGGGTTAGATTGATATATTGAAGGATATGTAGGCTATGTCGTCCACTTCAGTCCTTAAATAAAAACAGTCTGGAAACTAAATTACATATTATACTCTTTGTTAGTTCATTTACTTTTTTAAATGGTTGCGTGTCTCTTACCTGTCTGACAAAGTACTGACAGAAGGCCGGGGCGATCCATTCCCTGGCGTGTATACCACAGTCCATCCAGATAGCTTTCTTTTTCACTCCAGTATTGAGGCCAATCTGGAAGACACATTTATATAGCTTCTTATTTAGCTACTGTATTACACAAAACACACACAAAACATCAATACACTCCAGTATTATCTGGTATTTTCTCATTTCTCATCTGTGTATGCCATAGCGATGCTTTACAGTTTAAAAGTTGGATTACCTTGAGCAAGCGAATGACTCTCTTCTCATAGGTCTGTCCGTATTCCACTATTGTCACAACATCAGGGTAATCCTTCTCAACCTGATCCATCCAGTCAGTGATCTGTAGGTTGGAACACACACATTACACATCAGAGCGTCTGTGTGTGTTGTAATCTGTCAAAGTAAAAGTGTGCGAGAGCAGCGATCGGGCCTTCTCACCTCCGGCATGGTATGGTATTTGTAGTAGTCATACTCCACTCTGTTGCACACCCCAAAATACATGAGACACAGGAGTATAAGTGGGTTTTGTACAAAAATGTCTCCTCAGTTAGTATTTGACACAAGCTGCCAGTATGTAATTTTATGAAGGAAACTCACCTCTCTACTGTGGCTGCTTCCATCGCTGAAAGCAGCACCAAAAGGCTCAGTCCCACAGAGCTAAGCATGGTCACTTTGTGAAAGTAAACTCTGTGTTTGCAACTGTTTGCGACACTGACCTCAGGATAATACAAGCACTTTAAAGAAGATGTCCATCAGATAAAGAGGGAAACCTTTGCCTCAGCCCTCTACCACACCTCTAGCACACACACGCTATTACTGTGTTAATGATTAATCGCAGCCAAGAGCCTTAATTACTTTATATCCTTTAAAATAGGCTGGTGACATTTTATTTTTAATATACTGTTAACTGATTGTCATGTATTAATCAGGTTTACATGTTTGATAAAAACATTGCCATAAAAATAGACAGGAGCCACATTTAGTTACACTGAATAGCTTCCTTTTTTTGGCAGCTGTTATCTGCCTTTTTCACTTCTGCTTCAGTATGACACTTTGTATTTGTCAACTGCTAACTTAAATTTTTCATTGCATCACCTACAGCTCACTCTTTTCTCCCAGGTGTAGATTCAACTACCTATTAGTGGAGCAGTGAAGTCAGCGCTGTTCGTGGTCAACAAATGACGGCGTGCGGGGGATATTTAGTCCTGTACCTTCCTCATAAACAGAAAGACTCGTCAGAAACACAAACTCACCTGACGCATAGTATTGTGTAATTCACAACTGCTCATCATACTTCATAACTGTTCATCATTCGTCTATTCTGGAAACCTTAAAGGCCTTTTCTCCAATTCTAAACCTTTTAAAGTAACCTACACCCTTGTCTGTAGTAATAGCATTGTGTTCAGCCGCACAGAATATATTTTACAACATGAATATAAGAGTCCACACAGTACTGGGTCATAAATGTAGGCACGGTATCCTGTTTAACAAAAGGCACATGAGTTTAGGTGGATAGACCCTGTCAATGAAAGGCTGTTCTGGATGATCTGATTTGGAATCTTTAGTAAACTTTAAATGAATGGTGGATTGTGTTTTCAGTTTGGAGGCGAAATACAAGTCTGATCAGCAAATAGCTGTATTTTGTGTTAATGTAGATGGAGTAATAATTAGCTAATACTAGCACACTAACACGCAAAACTAAGTGTTAAACATTAGACATATATATTCATTATACCTGCTAAACATCAACATGTTAGCATTGTCACTGTACAGATGCTAATGTTACCATTTAGCACAGCCTCACACAGAGCACCTAACACCAGTGTAGTCTTGTTGTCTAAAACCTTTATTATGCTAAACATGATATTATTTTGAAATGTATGGCTTGACTTTGGGGGGAAAACCCTGTTTATAGTTTCTGGTTACATTACATTAATTTATCTCAGTAATTGGGAATAACCTGAATCCTCTGCTTGTTTCATTATATCAGTGCTAAAGGTATCATATGTTATGACATATGTATAGGTTATTTGGCATTTAAACACATTAGAATGTTTTTTTTTCTTCATAAAATAGGATCTGACGCAGGATCTGAAGAACACATGAGGTTCTTCAGATCCTGCATTTGGTTTATTTTGGTGCTAAATTGCTGTAATGTCTCTGCAGCTCTAAAAGATCGCCTGTGACGCAGCCTTTGGATTTTAATAGTTTTTCCAGCTGTGGTTCCTATTGTTGCTCAGGGAGACTACCCAGCTCTTCTGCTGATTGTTGACAAGCTTTTCTGGCTGCTGTTATAATATTACATTAGGTTCCTTCCTGTGTGCCAGGTTTTTTTTTAACAAGGAAACAAATCAGTTAATGAAATAGCTGTCAACAATTGAAGTAAAATTATTTTTGTGCAAAGAGATCAATGATGCAAGAGTAGCAGACTATCCTTTGGATATTACAGTATTCCGTTACCACCTTACAACAGAGGTTCAGTTTGAAAACTGTTAACACAAAATGTCCTAATTTTGGCCTCAAAATATCACACACAAAATGAAAGCATCTTGTATCAAATTAGGTACAGTGATATGTCACACAAAAAGTTTATCTGAGCATCACAACACTGTATATGTTCATCTCTCATTTTTAAATAAAATTATCGTTATTATTGTAAGGCTGTCAAACAGCAACAAATTCTCATTAAACCAGTCAGCAGTGGTCATTTCTTTAAGATTATACTAATAGCAATGAAAGAAGAAAAACAATTAAATTTACGTTCATAGTGAAATTATGTAGAGTAAGAATGACTTTTAAAAATGGGTTTATTGAATATTCTGTATTCCTGTTAATATAAATAATGTGGTATAGAGGCTGACTTTACACTACAGTACATTCATACATGGTCAAATGATGCGATTGTACTTCACTGCATCACTTCACTTTCACTAAATACCTTGCAGCATTTTAAGAGAAATCAAAAGAAATTGCATTTCCTTTCTTTCTACCTTAGTTTCCATTGCTGTACTGCGGTATAAGTAATAAGTACTTAGACTTGTGCTGAGGTAGCAGGATTCTGGAGCCTGAGCATGTGATTTATTATTTTGCTTTAAAGGTTTTCCACATCCAAATTCTGTTGTTCTGGGGAATAGAGCCATTAATAGCATTGCTCTCAATGGAATGGTACCTATACAAATGTTTAGATTGAATGTAAAATGAAATACGCTGCCACTATAGCAAGGTCTGCTTAAATGTAGGCAGACATGATGGGTTGTAGAAATCGCTCATGTAACATCATCATGTACCATTTTTAATCTAACCTCAAAACTTTTATTTAGAATACATAGTAGCGCATAGTAGTAGTTGTGATATTTTCCCTTTCATTCTGCTTTTATGTATTCTTTTTCAGATTTTACTGTATGTTTTATTCCTTTCTGATTTTACTGTATGTTATGTTTTATTGTTGTTACTTCATGTTAAGCACTTTGGATACCTGCTGGTTGCTGTAAAGCAGTGTTGTAATGTAACAAAGTACAAATACTTCGCTACTGTACTTAAGTAGAATTTTCACGTATCTGTACTTTACTTTGTTATTTATATTTCCGGAAACTTTTACTTTTACTCCACTCCATTTCCTAAATAAAATGTGTACTTTTACTCCACTACATTTCCCCTAAGCATCTTAGTTACTCGTTACTACAAAATAAAATCAGAAGAAATTTGTTACACTGTAAAAAAAGCAGGTTTGGAGAATCATTGCTCCTAAATTGCCAAGATAATGCACCCTCCATTCCAGTTGGTCACCTAATGCCTGTTTGTTGCCAAGCGGCAAAAAAACAAAAAAACAAATGAGAGAAGGAAGCATAATAACTGATACCATCATGGAAGACCTGCTGCAGGCTCTGCCGCTATGGTAACAGACGATGATCACCCTGACGACAGTGGCGATGAAGATAACGTTACACACCTTTGGCCATAAAGTTCATGATCAAAGTATTATTACTTTTACTTCTAATACTTCAGGACATTTAATATCAGAAAATTACTTTTGATACTTAAGTACAGTAAATATTTGATACTTTAAGACTTTTACTCAAGTAATATTCTAAATGGAGACTTTAACTTCTACCAAAGTCATTTTCTGGTAAGATACTTGTACTTTTACTCAAGTATTGCTTTCAAGTACTTTATACAAGACTGCTGTAAAGCGCTATATAAATAAATGTTGATGTTGATCTGACCAGCAGATGTCAGTGCAATGCCAAGTTGAGATCAAATCTGTAGCCTTAGCTAATCAGAGACAAATATGGGCAGAGGCAGGATGCTTGCAAACACCTGTGCACCCAAAGAAGCATACAATTACAGTTTGATTGTAGAGTACAGTCTATCAGTGGGAGTAAATCATCACCTTAAATTCAAAAGTGGGCCATCTCTTAATAAAAAGCAAGTTTATGTTGATAATTAATCATTTATGCTACCCGTTATTCTTGGCAAGTCCTCACCAACATCCGCACGGTGCTTTTTAATCCAAATTGTAGCCATTTGAGATTGATTAGTGTAAGAGTTCAGTCTTTGCTTCGGAGCTCTAGCTGTCTCAGTTTTGCTGCTCCGTGGTTATACCCTGACAGCATAAGTCTTGCAAGTTAACTACGCCTCAGCAACCCAAGGTTTTGTCTACACTCCTTTGCTGACATGTGCATCATGTCTATTCATAAGATATAGGGACAAGACCTGTCTCAGTTTTGGCGCTATGTGCACAAACCCGGGATGTGTGTGTCCCAGACAGAGAATGAAGCACACATCATGGGCTGTTTCCTCATATGATGGATGAAAGCACTAATGCTTTTGGATGAGAGAGGCAGGCCGCTCCGTTGCACTCAGACACAAGCTGTCTTTATGTGTGTGTGTGTGTGTGTGTGTGTGTGTGTGTGTGTGTGTGTTTGTAGGTTCTTAAGTGTGTGTGTGTGTGTGTGTGTGTGTGTGTGTGTGTGTGTGTGTGTGTGTGTGTGTGTGTGTGTGTGTGTGTGTGTGTGTGTGTGTGTGTGATATCTGCTCCTCATTAACTAGTAGATAAAAGGAGTGTGTAGAGCAATAGAAGAGGTGATTCCTCCCTGTGGAACCATACCTCCCTCTCTGTTTCTTATTTGTATCGCTGTGTTTGTGTGTGTGTGTGTGTGTGTGTGTGTGTGTGTGTGTGTGTGTATGTGTGTGTATGTACATAATATTACCTTAATCTCACTGATCAGCATTTTAAAGTTTGGTTCAGGGAACATGCACCACTGAGATAAAAGATTATTCATAGGGATTAGAGCTGAATTTAGGTATGTGTTGATACTTTGTGTACTCAATTCTCTTTTTTCTAGTTTGTGATTCTTCTTTAAGATACACAAGTTCAGCCAAACATTACATCACCTGACCAGGATTTTATGATCACTCCTGCAGTTTATTTCAGCACTGGACTCATTGTTTTATGAGGTGCAGTTAACTTAGAGAGTGCATGTGGTGAGGAAAAGCTGTGTCAACATCTGGACAGACTGCAAAGCTAGGAGAATCTTTTTGGTGCATACATTCCTGAGGGGCCTGAGGGTTCTTATGGTTGTGTGTTTTAAGTGTCTGATGGTGCTGCATTTACTTGTGAGTGAGTATTCAGTATTGTCTTTGTCATTAAATATGTTTCGGCCTCACAGCTTAATTACTCTAGAAGTGTAAATGTCTGATTTCACTTCTTCCATGGGATAAAGTTATCTACTCTGAGAGAACAGTGAACGGGGTACATTTCTGAGATGGTTTTACTTTTATTCAAAACTAAAAGCACAAGCCAAGTTCAGTAAGTTCATTGTAACTTTTGGACAGACCCAGGCTAGCTTTCCTCCCCCCACCTGCTTCCGATCCACGTGCTACACTAAGATAATTACATCACAGGATTAGGAGTCAGTCTTAACCCAAATGTAGTGAGAGTATTGTCCACTAGCCATGAACATACTTAGCATCGATCCCTGTGGAACACCACACGTGACCACTGGATCTGATAAGATACTATTCATATCTAGACACAAGGTTATCCTACACAGTAGTATCACATTTATTACATAGAATTATTTCATTTACTGTATCAAATTCCTTTTGATGGCTGATTAGTTGGTTTTTATTTTATTTGGGGACTGTTAGTAGTGAAAGTGAAACTTATCATTTGACTCGTGTCATTCGAATAACATCATAAAGCAAAAAACAGTCACCACTTTACTGCAGCAAGCAATCATTTTGTGAAGTCAAATTCTCCTGTTTCTAGCTTTAGGAAAGATTGGTGTATGTGTTTTAGTATTTACTGTGCTGTCCTGAGGAATTCTTAAAATGGGCAGACTGAATTTCATTATATGCAAATCGGTTACTTTAGCGCTCCACCTGAGCTGCCTTTGCTTCAGTGGATGTTTACACAAGGGATTTCATTTCCATCAAAGTAAAATGCCCACATTCTTTAGGAGCAGGATGCTCTGACACTCTGGAGAATCTGAAGTTGAATAGTTCCTCATCTCATCAGACATGCTGGTCGTGACCTGTGTGAAGACACAGTGAAAATCATTGAGGAGCCGCCGCTAAACAACATCAGATGTTTGAGAGAAGGCAGAAGCGAGCAACTTTTGGCATGACTCCAATAAGCTGCTATCTTAAAAAATGTGAAAGAAATACCAGCACATGTTATCCAAGCTGGAGCACCATACACACACCTCCCACACAAGTGCAGTATAACAGCAGCATCAAAACGTATGAAACCATCAGCAGGACTGCCAGCAACCACCAAAGAAATGACAAACACAAAAAGTGAAGCCCTCCACCCCCACAGTGCAAACTAACTCCCCCTCGTCCCCGCAGCATCCAGACATTTTTCAAAGCATCAGTATGGTTTCTCAAGCAGTAACATACAAACTCAACCCTGAGGCACTCTGAGATCGTTCAACAAGGCCATCACGCTACACACCAGGAGTCCCAGAACATCGGTCGGCCAAATAGACAAATGGAAAATCTAACAGTTGTTCCACGGGCTGCATAAAATCTCCAAGACATTCTTCAGTTTAAAACAAATCATTTGAAACAGTGAACAAGTGTAAACAAGACAGAGGCATTCACAAAAAAAGTGCTTTTCAAAAACACACAATTTGCCAAAAAAACTATTTGTAACCATGGTACCATCCTCTGCCACACAAGGCAATTTAAGAAAAGGTATCCGGTACTCTCCTCTAAACCTTGCAGAATTGCAGCTCTTTGTCCCAATGATGATCCCTGACATCCTGCAAGACCTGGATTTTGTTCACTAGAGCAGAGAAATCAACAGCATCCATTCCTTGAGAGAAAGAGATTGTTCTATTATCGATCCGCCCGAAATAGTGCATGAAATTAAAACAATTTATTGAAAGAGAAGTTCTAACAAAACTGGTGACACTGATGCCAAGAGGGCAGGGCCGGTCTAAGCTTTTATGGGGCCCTGGGTGAGATTTTACTGGCCAAGTCCCAGCTAGGACTGCACAATGAATCCAATATTAACCCTGATCACAATTTTGGCATCCCACAATTAAATGAACATGATTGTTCAAAATGTGTTTTCCGCTAGAAACCTCTGCTGCATATCAAATCAAACACTTCCTAAACTAATAGCATGAATCAGGAAGGACTCAGCAGCCAGCGGTGGAATTACTCACGCCTGTGTATACCTTCATTAAATCGCCTAAAAACGGCACCAGGCTGACCACCATCAGACCTCCACACACATTAGTCTGCCCCGTTATAACTTAGAACTTGACTCAGCCAGACATTTCTCCGTTCTCAGCTTAGATGGACGGGAAAGCGCTGCAGCATTTCATTGTTTACAATGTATGAGTTAGCCAGCGGATTGCGGAACTTTTCCTTTGCTCATAGCTTAATTTGTAATTTTCAGTCTGCATGCACATTTTTTTCAACCTACAATTGTTGAAACAGCTAAAATTGGTAGCGAGAGCAACAAGTTAGCAGCTGCAAAGTCGTCACTGGGCCTCTCTCTGAGTGTGCTGCACACTGTGTCTGTGTGTGTGTGTGTGTGTGTGTGTGTGTGTGTGTGTGTGTGTGTGTGTATGTAAAGAAGAGGAGAAATGCGACCGTAAATGACAGTAAAACCCGATGAAGACTCTCACACTGAGCTGAAATGGAGACACTGTGTATCTTTAGGTTTAATTAAAGGCATTCATTTTTTTTAAGGATTCTGTTAGTATTGAAGAAGAAAAAAGTATACCAAATCCCAAAATTGTAAACCAAATACCTACCCAATAATGAGTATTCGGGTCCAGCCCTACTTATCTAAAATGTTGGTTTTGCTTGTATCTTAATACAAAGAATCAAATAATAATTGTCAATACATTTTTGATGTTTTTTTGTGTAGCTCTTGAGAATCCTAAGTGGTTTAGAAATTGCAATTACATTGTTATCTCTCTTAACCCCAACCCACCCACCCACGTCAATTGTATTTCCACACTCACTCACACTTGATGAAGCCTATATATCTCAGCAGCACAATCAATTAATCTATGAAAAGAAGAAAACCTTTGCAGGCGGTTTTGGAGCCCTTGTGAATGGGCCACTGATGGTTATCTCAAATATAAACATTTCATAGGGGAATATTGTACTTTTTACTCCATTTCATTTATTTGACAGCTAATAGTTACCAACTCATTTTCAGATTTGGATTTTACATTAACAAAACATATAATAAGCGTGTAAAATACAATGCATCATAAAGATTAAACCAGTTGCTGCTAAATGCTTCTCTCCGCTATATTCACCAGCTTATTCATACTGCTTTGGCTAACTTGTATATGTCAGTCGTGAGCTGAATGAAGAGAGGGAGGGAGTGTGTGAGAAAGAGAGTGAGTGAGTGAGTGAGTGAGTGAGTGAGTGAGTGTGTGTGTGTGTGTGTGTGTGTGTGTGTGTGTGTGTGTGTGTGTGTGTGTGTGTGTGTGTGTGTGTGTGTGTGTGTGTGTGTGTGTGTGTGTGTGTGTGTGTGTGTGTGAAAGAGAGCGATAGACAGGCAGAGAGCTCCTCAGTTGCCTTAGCAGCGCAGCTTCATTCCTTCACAGTCGGGCTTCAGTCCGGTGCTGTGAGCGCTTCGCTGCGCTTCACGGGGCTTCCCATAGGCTACGACAGCACGTTAATTAACTTCTCACGGTCCGGTTATTGTCCCGTTATTCCATGGTGTAAGAATTTAAAATTAGTGAAACTCAAACTGGAGTTTTTTTTCTCCAAGTTTCACACTCCGGCTGTTGTGAAGAAAAACGCGACTGCGGCAAGTTGTTCCAGCGCGGCTCCAGTTTTAAGCAGCCCACGCAGGTGTAGGCTAATTGAGCTGCTAATAACCGTCCTGTCGCCGGAGAGGATGGCTCTGCACACGGTGAATGGGAGTGCGGCGGACGTGTCGGCGGACTGTGCGCAGCAGGGGAACCTCAGCATGGAAGTTACCGACTATAATATCAGCTGCAATAACGGCTCTGTCCTCCCCAGACCGGCCAGAGGAGTCAACGGTAAGATTGCTACTTGTTCTTCTCTTCTTCTGTAGGCTCCACCAAGCTGTCTCTCATTAACCATCCAAGCTGAGGGTGCTTAACTGTATTAATGCTTCAGATGGCAACAAAGACAACATCTGGCCCCCAAACAGACGAAACAAGTAAGGTGTTATTGTTTTTTCTTAAACTTATTATCAGGAATGGATAGGCTATATGTTTCTTGTATGGCTGTCATTTTTTTTTTATAATAGCCTGTCTATTGGCACTGGGAAAAAAATAATAATTCAAACTATTTTTTCTTCTTTTCATAAAAACAAGTTCATATCTGACAGTGAATAACAAAACAAAACAAAAGGGTCAGTCTATTAATAGAAAAGATGCTATTAATTCAGCTTGATACTGTTGTTTGCCTCTAATTACAAAGTGCCACCTATGAAAGATTACCTGCCTAAAATGTAATCAGTAGACCTGATGTCATTCTTCACAGATTTAATTTGTACAAAGGGCACATCGACCTTCTAACCATCACAGATTGTTCTTTAATTTGTCTACTCCGTGCATGTTCACTGTGTTTTACCATTAAATCATTTCCAATCAGGAGTTTTGTGTAAATTAAGTTCAGCCTGATTGTATGCAATCAGTCACCAAGCAGACCAATTTACTGCCGCTTCTATCTGCATCAATAATGCAACAATCAGCAGAGTTGTTTTGTGCAGTGTGAGAGCCTTTTTTTTTTTATATTCTGAATGTTGATTTTTACTGTGTACATTTCTCAAAATGCCGCCTACCCGTTGAGGAGATTAAACCCTAAACCAGAGGTGACGATAAGGCCCACAAGCCTTGTCTCCTATCAGGACACCAGTGGAAAATAAGGGCTGATTAGGTAATGAGGTCTGAGCGTGGGAGAGAGTTATATTTTAATTTTTTTTTTCCTGCTGCTGCTGCAGTATCAAGTACTTTTCAAATCTCCCCCCACTAAATAATTCACAGCCTGGGCTGCATTACTTGTATTGACCTAATACAGGAGGCAGGCTGGAACATCACTCAACTACCCAGAGAGCAAACGCTGTGGGGTTAGTTCAGTGTTTGACCAAGAGAAATGTCCTGCTGACAGATTGTCGCCTCCATCTCATTCCTTCTGTGACACATTATGTCATATATTGCTGAAACACTAATGGTGCTGTTTGATGATATAGCTCCACAACATGGCAATGTACACACACACACACACACACACACACACACACACACACACACACACACACACACACACACACACACACACACACACACACACACACACAATCTTCTTTTATTTACCTTAATCCTTAGTGCTCCTTCTCTGCGGTCTCCCTTTTGGCCAAGGAGAGAGCAATGGAGTGTGATTATGCAGCTGTATTGCTGCTCTCAGATATGATATTCCAGTGCTGGGACAGGAAATTAAAGTCCCACCCCCAACTTCCACTTGTGGAATTACTGCTGTCCGATTCATTGAATTGGATATTTTGTCCTTCACTTGCAAAAGGACTGAGCTGCTGATACAATGAAAAAAAAGATATACAAAACTATAACAGCCGTTTGATCAAACTAAATCTGGGATAGTAGAGTAAATATATTCATATATACAGTATTCCGATGATGGACTGAATATAAAACACTAAAGTAATGAGCTGAATTGAAATGAAGCTGATAAATTTTACTTTGCACGCAAATGGCCTGGGCTTCTGATACATGGCTTAAATATTAGTTTTGAGTCAGACAGATGTTTATTTTGTTGGTTATGTTAGGAATAAAGCATTAATTACATAGCAATGTGATTCTGAGCAATAATTCTCAACTTTTAAAATAGAATAAATAGAAAGTGATGCATTTTTATGAAAGCAAAAACAGCAAATTGATCAAAATAACTCTAATAAGTATCTGTATATATTTCCACATGTTGAACCAGAGCACTGAGCATAAAAAAGCAATGAGAGTGTAAATGAAAAATGAAGCTGAGAAATTTCACATTACAAGTTATTTTCCATGCATAGGACTCAAATCAATTTAACATTTGGTCTTTAAAAAATGTCAGAAAATAGTGGGAAATGCCCATCAGAGCTCCTTTAGTCCAGCAGCCCAAAACCCAAAGGTATTCAGTATAGTGCATGAGAAAACCAGAAAATGCTCATATTTGAGAAGCTGAAAACACTTATTTCTTTGGCATTTAAACAAAAAAAAAAAAAAAAAGAATTCATGAGAGTGATCAATCTCTTAATCAATCCAGGCTACTAAAAGTCTACCCGAGGATAGGCGACAAATGAGACAGATGCTCTCTGTCCTCTGTGAACTTAAACTCATGCATTCTGTTCTCGTCCTCTGCTTCAAAGCTCCTGGGCAAAAAACCTTAAGATGGAGAAGATTAAATACACTATCAGAGGATCAGTTAATAAGTTGTTCTTAAAATTTGAACCCTTTTTTTTTTCAAAGGCTACAAACACTTCCTGACTATGGAGATTGATGGAGCTACTTGAAGTTGAGAACTTTATCTCATCTAGGTACACAATTCTAACCTCTGACTGACCTACGACTGCTGATCGGATCTGAAACAACTAGTACAGGGCTCATTAAAAACATGCCTATTCAGAATGGGACGATGGCTTGGCCTAATGTACTGCTGCTTGCAGCTTTCAAATGTAACTAACATTTACCATTAACAAGTACTGCACTATACAATTTTGAGGTACTTGTACTTGAGTATTTCTGCTGATACAGACACGAGCTGAGCCGTACTGTGTAGTCAGCGAGTGGTTAATGCCTGCTTCATTCTTCTTTTCAACTTCATTTGTTGACACAATCAGGTTTTTTTTTTTGCTGTTTTTTTTTTTTAACCGGCCACTCCCACGCAGCAGAGTTAAAACCGCAGACAGCCAGGTAAAGATGTGCTGGAGTCAGTCTGCAGAGCCGTTATTCAAAGTTTATTAATATTGAAAGTACTGCCGACCCATTTACAATGCCTCGTTGTTGTTGTTTTTGTTTTTTTAAGCACAGTTACATATGCATTACTCCAAAAATTGTCCATGAAACATGGAATAGTAATCCAATAGGATACTGTGTGAAGTGAAAAGGACAGGTAAATGCAGGTTGGTTATAGTTATAGTGGGTAGTTTGGCTCACAGATTTGGCCCTAATTTGATCAGAAATTGCACTCCTTGCATTCTCCGAGGATAACATTATCGCTCATAATTAATACCCATAATTAATAAATGCCGATATACTTAGTTAGAAATCATAGAAAAAAAGACGCTCCTACATAACAGTTTGCCTGAGAGTCATTCATTTTAAAATTGTCTTCATTATCAAAGTAAATCAGTGGTATATCTGTACAACCATAGGTGCATTGCAAACAGGACTTGGTAAAAACTAATTCTTCAAACTCTGAATGGTGCCAATTTGCCAAAATGTAAACAAATTGTACAAGTAAAATTATAGATAATTTAAATGTAAATGCCCAAAAAAGTCCTTACATTTTTTGTGATCTGTATTTAAATGTTAATTCTGGAGATACAGACTGTCTGCAATGTTTGCTGCTACAACTAAAGGAGCAGCTGTAAAACTCCTACAGCACAGAAATGAAACATCTGACATTGCATCACATTATAGTAATCATTCAGGACTCTGGAGGGCAGTTCAGTTCAGACAGTGCCCTGCTGATGTGGAGCAACATCTGCAGCGGCTCGGCTCGGACACTCTCCGGTCCCCGCTGATTCAAAGTGCCACTTTGCTGAGCTCACTCAGTCCTTTTGAGTGCATGTGAGATAAGTTATCATGAAGTGGATCTCATAAGCATTAAATGAACACCATTTCATTTTTCAGAGTGAAAACTTAGCAGTCGCCCCTGAGCTCTGGGTATTTACACGGTGATGTAGGCTGTCATAACATGATCACGGTAATAAGATAAAATAATTGGAAATTTTTGAAGCAACCCGGTGAGGCAGAACTAACAGCACACACACACACACACACACACACACACACACACACACACACACACACACACACACACACACACACACACACACACACACACAGGGTGTACAAGATATTTCCTCCTTCGCGATTATGAGCTGCTGCCTCTTGTGCACAATCCACATCCTGCTGCGTTACACATTTAATAAGGAAAATCGATTATAGCTTTTTATGCATTTATCTCATCAATTCACTCCATGGATAAAGCACATATAAGCACACATATCACAGATTATGAAGGTGTATAGCGTCGCCTGTCGAGTAGACAGCACAAATAAAGATCTCGTCAACCATACAATGGTTGTGTTGAGGTGTAATGCCCTCTTTCTGCACGCCGGCTTTATTAACTCGCAAGAGCGGAGGATTAGAGGAGGAAAGGGCGGGAGTTTTATGGGGTTATCTGGTATCAGTCAGACTGCATATAATGGAGGTCTAATTTAACCGTCGGTTAATCCTTAATGATGTGACTCGCTAAGCGACGAAACAAATACAACCATACTTTATAGGGCTCTCCTCCCCTGTGCAACCATACATGACGAGCATGTTCAATGATCGTGAAATAGATGAGCTTTAACTTAACTTAACTTCTAATCTTTCCCCCGTGACGTGAAGTTTAAGGATCTCTATAGTCCGGAGAAAGTCCAATTAGTAATTGCACTGCAAACTTTGGGAATACAGGTGCCTCATCACTGGCTTTGTTGCCATAGTGATTTATGGGAATCAAGTGGCAAACACCTCGGTTGAATATTTAATTCGATGAGGGAGTCCCTTATGCAGCTCCTCTAATAGCTACGAGGTGCTTGTTCCAATGAGTTCATATGAGGCAAATGAGGAAACTCCCATATAATCAATTTCAACAAGTTAGGGTCAGAATAATTGATTTAACTTCCTTTAATGAATATCTTAGTGGTAACTAAAGCAATTAAAAAACATACTGCACCATTAATTACATTGTTTGTTTGGGGATACATTTGCCTTGATTGACAGGCGTCTCAACCTCCTATTACCCATCACACTCTACATGGTCTCAGTTAAACTACTGTTATTCTTAATGCAACCTACATGCAGCCGTTACTGTAAACTAAAGTATCTACATACTGTAAACAATAAGTATGTACCCTCCTTGAGAACATGAATTCAAATTGCAGCCTGCCCATCAAACACTGGCAGGCAGGCATCTGGCTTACTCGCATTGTGTTTGCAGAGACTTGCAGAGTGGACATGGATTTACTGAATATGTTACCCTCCGGAGATACTGCAGTGCAGTAACTCTGCTAAATGCTTTACTTTAAATAGACAAGAGCTCACACCTAATGTACATGTGTTATCTGCCATCTCATATTGCCCCTTAAGTTTACTCTTTTAACATGCTTTCAACTATTCACTTTAGTGTCTCACAGTATGTTAATGAGGCAGAGATTGGAGGAATTAATGGCATCAAAAGCAAACATGCATGTCTGACAACGCCCCGTGGGCAATTGAATATGTGCTGAGCTCGTTTGCACAAGCTCTCTCCAACTTCCAAAAATGTCCAGATAAGGACAGATCAATATTATCCTCTCACGGGTGTGGAGGAAAGACTAATTGAGTTTAATTGTGCTGACTGATACAGTAACTCGCCTCATTATAGTAATAAAATGTGACAGAGACAGAGCTCTATGCTAACTTGCTGTCAAACATAACTATACAAATAATGGACGCAGCTTTCGGGTTTTGAAAGTGAAGCCAATGCGGAAGTGCCTTAAACCAGCATTCTACCTGCAGTTTCTTTCCAGCAGGGGGCGACTCTACTGGTTGCAAAAAGAAGTTGGCTTGTTTCAAAGAAAATAGGCAAGTTTCCCTATAGCGTTTAGTTTAGCGCGGCACCAATGCAACCATAGTGTCATGACAACACAGTGGCTTAGCAGCGTCATCCTCCCCAGCTTTGCCCACTCATCCAAAAATCGTCACGTCCGAGATGTTGACGTCCAAATTGCCAAACTCAAGGCTTCAAATGGTAGTCCACAAACCAATGGCTGACATCACTGCTGCTACGTCATTATATATGTTATATTAAGAATTAATTTACTACCACCTTTTGGAGTAATGCATGTTTGGAGTATAGAGCTACAAAGAAGGCCAATAGGTCATATCTGCAATGAGTCAGAGTCATATATTCAAATATATCAAAAACCAATGGGATTTTGTTATAAAGCTTACAAATTCTCTTTGACACTTTCAGTCTAAAAGGGATCTGCATACACAAGGTGAAATCAGTCTTGGTATTCAGCGATCATGCTTTTCCTCTGTGATTGAACTGAAAATTATTGATTGGATCGATAAGGACATGCTGTCAACTCTCCCAACTTCCGATTGGAATTTGTAAAGGGCAGCGTCTGATTAACAGTGACAACCAGCGAAAGAACGATAGGGATTAAAGCTTGAGCTCTTTAGTGCTCTTTGATCTATTATTGGCAGTGTGGACACAAATCTTGCACTGGAAGCAACCTTCCACTCTGAGGAAACATTCATACCAAGCATGTTTGGATTCAAATTTAGAGTGCTTACTAGTTGAAACGAGTCCAAAAAACAAGTCCAAAAACCGTTAATGGTTATAAGGAAACAGATGTTTGTAATAACCAGCAGGTCCTTGTGCTCAGAAAGCCTATCAGAAAAAAAGAAATTAAATTTCGAAACATAGTCGGACTTGATAAACACCACAGAAGGTTACAAGTTATTAAAGCAAAGCCCACACACACACACACACACACACACACACACACACACACACACACACACACACACACACACACACACACACATTGATTATTCTTCACTAAAGTTACAAGGTTTATTGGAGGTTGTTGATTGTTTTTATTCACATTCCTGCCAAAATCATCACATCAGATTAAAGTGTTAAGTGAATCAAATATGAAAATGCAATAAAGTAACTTTAAAGCAACTTTATAGTAGGTTTTGTAAGGACCATCGTATTTCCAAATCTGCCATTTCTGTGCCGTCACTGATAGACAGTATTGTCCTTGATATTGAAAAATGTTTAATGAGGCTACAGAAAAGTCAACCAGTGATAAATTTGTTTTGTCTCTTGACGGACATTTTCTTCCCCCTAAAAAGATGTTTTCATCTCTGACTTTCCAAACGAGACTATTTGTAATAAGAATGAAAATATCATTTAAGGAGGTTTTTTTTCCTCAACAAAATGTTACTCTGGGAAATGTAATCATATTAGACTCATTTATGTAATATTACAGCTGTCAGACAAAATTAATTATAGCAAATTACATTCATATCGATAGGTTAACAATCAAAGGGATTTAGCCTCTGTAGGCAATGGCCAATATTTCAGGGTCCCGGTGTAGCCAGCGGATATCGGCATAACGGCCTCTTCTGTGCGTCGTTCATTGTTTACAGTCCGATTAGCAACATGAGAAACGAGAATGGAGTTGGAGTTGAGAGACAACATCTACAACCTAATCTCTATAAACAAATATCTGCATATGAATGCATATAAATAAATAAATAAGCTAATAGAAATCGAAAACATCATCAGACAATAGCCAATGGGTTCCGAGATTACATTGAGCCAATGCATTATTTGAACTTTTCAGCCAAAAATGGCAAATAATTCACTGAACGTTCAGTCAAGACCATGAAGGACAAGTTTAAACAAAAGGGAATTAGTTGCTGACTCCCACAAGATCAGGACTAATTACCTGACTCATGTCTACTGCTTCACAAGTTCATTTCCACAGGGTTTTCTGCTCACTTGAAATTAGGAGTAGCATCAGATCTGGACGGCGCTGACAGTCATCTCTAACATTTCATCATGTCACAGGGGGCTTGGTATGAAATCCAGCCTCATGGTTAGGTTGTGATTAAAAGGATAGTTCAGAATTGTGGCATCTCAGTCACATGGCCTCTAAGA
The DNA here is from genome assembly GCA_023566125.1 of Zingel zingel. NCBI lineage: Eukaryota > Metazoa > Chordata > Actinopteri > Perciformes > Percidae > Zingel > Zingel zingel. The sequence goes on from CM042337.1 coordinate 16,179,815, forward strand.
TTATTACTGCTCACTATTAATGATATTTTAATTCATGTATCAAGATGAGATCCAGCTCCATCATTCAATTCTTCAAAGATATTCCTCAAACTCCACGTCCCCCAATTAAATGACTTCCAAATGACTAGCTGTCCCTATGCAGTCGTGCTAGTCCTCTCCTAAAAATAAGACAAAGTGAAGTGATGGAACTTTAATGATCCTTGTGGGGAAACAGGGGGACAGTTTGCCTCGCTGAGCAGCCAATAGGATACTAGGGCTGGATCGAAATATTTGAATATTCGTTCGATGGGTAGGGATTTGATTTTCAATGTTGGGATTTGAATATTCGTTGTTTTTTTACGTGCATGCAGGCTGAAATTCACTGTGGTGTTTTGTCGGGATTAATCCACTAGCTAAATGTCGGAGAAATGTTAAGTTACAAGCGAGCAGTCTGATGTTTGTAGAGGTCTGTATGGTTATATTGTAGCAGACTAGTGTCGTTTTCAGGCGATGTGATAAAGGTAAAGATAGTACGGCCGTGCATAATATGTCAATGCTCTGGCACTGGCTGGCTGAGCATGCATTCACAAACACTGCATTGGTCCTCACTCGTCAGACAGTCCAGCAAAAACGCAGGTCTTCCCATTTATTTTAACTGCCTACAGCAAAAGGTTGAGACCGATTCAACTTTTTGGAGAAAAGCAACCCAACGTTACCCTGTGGTGGACTATCATGTAAAACCTGTCGTGCCAAGGCACTTATCCTCCACAGACTGTTTTCGGCGTGAGAGTCCCGTAACGTTAGAATAAACAGGAAACATCACTGCCTCTATCGCTGCCACAAAAAAAGTTTTGAAACCCTACGAAGGTAAAAAAAAAAAAACTAAACACAAGCACTGAACTGCCCAGGAGTTTGTGTAACAATAGGTGGATTCATCTCTTTTCTTTCTCTGTGAAATGAAGTTACCTTCAAGTGCAGTCAAAGATGTTGAACATCCCCCCCCTTTAATAGCTTTGAATAGGCTTTTCTCTGTTGATAAGTACCTAACTTCGAAGCACAAAATATGGTATTTGGTACAGCCCTCTAGAATACACAGTACATTAGAACAAACAAAGGTTAAATAAACAGAAACAACGCAAGCATAAGCAGTAGTGTTGGAGCTCTCAGCCCTGGGTCATAGCTAAAATGTTCCTATGACTCAACTGCTGCATATGAGCAACTCTCCAACCAACCATCTTTTTATCTGTGATGTATTTATAGATGCTTTTGTATTTGAACACAGCTGTCACGCTTAAGGGAGTCAAAAGGAACCAAAGTGAATTGCCATGCCGTCGTTAGGCTCAGGGGAGCCAACATACCACTGGTACTCAATGAATAGATAATTCCATTTTCACTCGGCTGGATCGCTCACCATCTAACACAATAGAAGCTGCTGAGCCAGTGGTGGCTCCCCACTTGTCCGTGAACAAAGTCTCACAAGTGAGTGCTTATTATGCATATCTCCCATAACTCTGTTGGGTAAATCCAACTCTTGTCAAACTTGTCACACCTGCGTTGCAGATTAATCATTCAGTGACTGAAACAAGGTGGATGTTTGCTTTTATGAACTTGACTGTGATGTCAATCTCCAGCTGAAGAAACTACTCTCAAAGCCTTCAGAGGATTTTCTTATCAAAAGAATAATTCATATTTGCAGTTGAGGGCGACTGGGTCTGTTAGATGGCAGAGGTGATTAACATGCATTCTGCAGTGTCCTGGGTTCAAACCCCTCAGCTAACGTTACACTAGCTTTGCTGTCTAGGTCCTCTGCGTACTGTCCGCTAAATGAAAAACTTTTACTTAATATTGCGTACAGCCTTTTGGATTTCCTCAACATTTTCATATTTATTTCAAGCAAACAGTTTTTTATTTAAATGTAAAATAGTACATTATGTTTGGCGCAGCATGGAACTATTGCCAGATAGACACATTTAAATGGGTTTAAAACAGCAAATAAAAAAAATCATAAAAAATGTAATTGTCTTTATAAAGACAACAGTCCTTTTGCAAGATGCAATACACAAAAGAAGGTTAAAAAATACCCACACAGGACAGTAAGACGATGAAATAACAACATCAGCAATACAATTCACATCCTCAACAAATCATTTGACATGGGACAAGTAAGCAGCACGTTAGCAAAATAACACTAATGATAGGCTAATAGATAGATTTTGCGTATTCACATGTCTACATTTTCACAAGCCTGAAAGCAAGACTAGGCAACTTTTGCTCAACAGCAGCCACTTCACTTGGTCACAAGTCACAATAACAGGACGATGCTATGTTAAAATTAAGATGCTAAACATGAGCTTTACATAGCAGAAGTAGCAAATAGTCATAAAGTCAGCAAACAGACTCACTAATGTCAGTTACACAGCAATATAAATCTAAAGTTAGCCAATATTAGCCACCATGAGCTACTAGTCATACTACAGCAAGACCGTAAAACTCTAGCAGCAAAATACATATGGATATATTGAATAGTGTGTGACGTGTTTTTCGCGCATGCGGGTCGGACAACTGGACGGAATCCGGACCGACTTCCGGGCAGATTCCTGCCTTTTATTAGCTAGATTATATCTTGTTCCACGCTCCCATTTTGTAATGCCGGCTTCCTTTTCAACATTCATGATGAAGTACAATACAGTATGTTATTTTGATTGTAGCATGGCTTCAACAGACCATTTTCTTGTGAGCACAACTATTTATGTAAAGATTAAATAATAAAAGTAGTCTTCATTAAAAGAAATTTGTAGTAGTGATGTGAACATACAGTAGGCTACAGTTTGTGTCTTGGTTTCACTCCTTATGAAGGAGTGTGTGCCTTCAGGGTGATGTGTAGCGCCACTCCCCATGGCGCTGTCTCTAATCAGAGGACTCAGTCAGTGCAGCACATGGCCGGCCACGACCCTGTCCTGTTAGATACTCTCATTCTCGCATAGACTCGCTGTGACAGGCCGGTGTCAGTGAAGGGAGCATCCCAAAAACCCTCTGGCTGGGCTGTCCTGCTTTTACTGATGCTCAGCTGGATTGTAGCGCTGAAACTAGGAACCCATATGAAACACGCTTCTTACATTTACAACAGGTAATAGTCCTGCACAGAAAATGTTCTATGTTGATTCAGATTTGAATCATTTAATGGGTTATCTAAACAGAATGAAAACACAGACACTAATTGAGGGAAAGATGCTGATGATGCAATTAATGTTTAATTTCTATCTTGTTCTTCCAGTTTGAGTTATATTCCCAGGTTAGCACCTGGCACAGTCTGTTCAGCACTCATGATGTTTGACTTTTTCTTTTAGTATTATTTTAATTATAATTTGGCTCACAGGGCGGGGAGGAAAATATTGTCACCAGCACAGTTTAAGATGTTATTATGCAACATAATTCTGTCTTGTAATAGACTCTGGTGTTGTTTATGCGCCCGAGTTTTATTTCCCACGTGAACAACCTGATACAGCCATGTTCCCTTCTCACGTTCTTATTCAACATCTTATTTTATTATTTCACATGTCATTTAATATGTTGGTTGCTTGAATGAATACAAGAAAAGCACCCAACACCTGCATACAGATGAAATTAAATATTCTACAATTTAATTTTGTTAATCTAGTCAGTCTTTTTAAACCATGTACTAGATCAATCTTCCTCTTCTGCCTCTTTTTATTTGTTTGGCACAGTTGTTTTGTTATTTGTACATTCAACATTTTATTGTCTCCCGTGACTACAAGAAAAACAGGCACACTCAGAGGTTTTGATGAAACAAGTTCATATTTTCTATTTTAGAAGACAGACATCCGTTCAGTGTGTCCCATTAATTCAAAGCTGTGTACTTCGTAGTTCACTTGTACAAATGTACTTCCTTCCTTTAATTGATCAGCTGAGCTATATACAAAAACAGATCCTATAAATGACATCCTCTCTCTTCCTCTGTCAGACATGGACTCTATCCGCATCCTGCTCTACTCTCTCATCTTCCTTCTCAGCGTCTTCGGCAACCTGCTGATCATCGTGGTCCTGATGCTGAACAAGCGTATGCGGACCGTCACCAACTCCTTCCTGCTGTCGCTGGCGGTCAGCGACCTCATGATGGCCATCTTCTGCATGCCTTTCACCCTCATCCCCAACATCCTGAAGGACTTCATCTTCGGAGAGGCCATGTGCAAGACTATGTCCTATTTTATGGGTGAGGATGAGTTTCAAACCTGCTTCGATATTTTGGGAAATATGCTTATTCACTCTTCTGCCAAGAGCTAGATGGGAAGATTGATACCACTCTTATGTCTGTACGTTGAATATAAAGCTAGAGAGAGCAGCTGGTTAGCTTAGCATAATGACTGGAAACAGCTAGCCTGGCTCTGTCACCTCCAGGAAATCAGTGTGCCTGGAATAGTCCTGCACACAATCCCCCTAAAAACCACAACCTATCGTTTCTTTACACTTTGGTTTTTGTACAGATTCAACAAGCAAGACATGTTAATTAGTGAGTTTTAGAGGTGCTGGCAGGTGGATTTTGTTCCCTTCAGGCACACCCAGATGCATGTTATTTCTTATCCTTTTAATTTTTAAATGAAATGCTAATTTGAATCACAGGAAATTCTTTCCAAAAACATTCACAAGGAGCTGGAGTCATGCTAAACTGAGCTGTTAGGAACAAGGGTAAGATTCAAATTAATCTAATATTTTTCTATAACAATAAGCAGATCATTCAGTGCCTGGGTTAAAAGGCATTTTTCTTTTCTAGAACCAAAATCTGTCCCTTTTTGTGGCTGGCCGCCGATCAGAAAATGTGCTCCAGCTTTACAATCCTGCCGATAAAAAAAAAGCTCAACATATACCAAGAGCTTTCACAGAGGCTTTTCTCTGGGCTTGATTTTGCCTGTCAGAGGGTTACCATCATGCTCAAAGTGCATGAACAGTCACACGTCTTCAGGAGTGTGACTTAATGATGAGCTGGCTCCCGTCAGGCCAGAACCAAGGTGACACGTGAGGCCTGAGTCACACCGAAGCACAATAGACGGCGGAGAAACTGAGATCGGCTGCAGTACTTTGTGTCTTCACTTTGAGCTTTGAATGGTTGAGGAGAGCTATTGAACAGTGAGGTCCACAATCCTATTATTGTCTCAGAAATGTAATACACCATCTGTGAGAACAGGCCTGCTGAATCTCCTTTTCAATTACTGGGTTCTCTGAGCTGTGATAAAGAGGAGTAGGGCAGGAGGGCCAGCTGCCTCGGACTTTAAATTCAAACCTTTTGTTATTTGGTCGCTTTGGTTAATACTTCATACGTATGCTTGTCATCTTGTCAAGGTTAGGGGCCACAGAGTAGTTAATAATGATTGTGAACTGATAAATCACTTAACCACATGTATACCGGCATTTTATTAAACTGTGAATAATGACTAGGATGTCCTCCACTACCATGTTACTTTCTCAATCAGCTGCCTAAAAATGCAATAACACATTATTTCCCCTGCAAAATGTATGCAATTTAAGAATTTCATTAGTCTATGTTTAAATTAATGTCTCAAAGGATGATCAAAGAGCTGTATTAGAGGTTCTTCTAAAAGACAAACATTCTGGGGAGAATCACGAGGGGCTCGATGATGCTACGGTACAGCCCCACCCAGAATTAGGTTTAGTTTAAATATTTGGTTCTAGAAGGCACCAAGACACAGGACCTACTGGGCCTTTTACTTCCCCTCTAGCCTTTTGTTCTCAGGATGGTACACCACTTCATTCAATTTACTGAAGGAGGAAAGGTTCTCAGAGCTTGCTAAATAAAAGGCGAAAATGCCAAAAGAATAATAATTTAAAAAAAGAAGAAGCCGTGTTTTTATTCCAAATGCCACACATCTGCCACCAACAAAAAGTTATTAAGCCCCCAACTATCCTTGGCAAGACAACGTGTCTAGTGCTGCCTATGGAAGGAACATAGAATCATTATACTACTCAAAATGTTTTTTGACAAATATCAGCATCTGCATGTAAAAAACCCACATCAATCAAACCTCCTCCCACAGCTGAGCCCATGAGCAAGGCCTTCTATTAGCCAAAACCAATCAATACACAGGATCATTGTGACCGTCCTCACACATTGATTGTGCGGCAAACCTGATCGGCAAACTCATTTACCCTTTGCAAATTTATCTGTTAGCACATGCCCATTAGACATATAATACACCATCCATTCTTTGATTCCCCCGTTCCTCCATGCATCCATCTATCTGCCCCTCATTCGATAATCATGTGAATCATAGCCCCCGTACTGTTTCGGTGGCAGTTATGAGATTGATGTTGTAATATTCTGGGTGCGTGCGTTTGTGTATGTGTGTGGCCTTCAAGTCACATTTATGTATCCATGTTTGTGTTTTTATTGCTGGTCATAAGACAATTACTAACCAACTTACCAGCTCTGTCTGTCAACTACCCCTAAGGTGCAGTTTGCATAATGTATTCTAATTTGGACTTTCGTGGCCTCCAGCAAACCTTTTACAGAACTGGATGCAAGCGCCTCTGGCACCTATAACAAATTAATTCCATTTGTAAAGTTTGTATGTCTTTAGGATTCTTTAGGGCAACTTTCCACTGGGAGAATTAGGTGTGAGCTAAGAAATAACAGGCGTAGTGTCAGCTGAGGAATGTAAATCTTTTACCCCAGGTTGAGGTGTGCTGAATTCCCCTCGATTTAAAACTCCACAGTTCCGCTCAGAAGCCAGTTATCAAGCAGACTACTGTGAGTATTATCCCGACTCGTGTTTAATGAACAAGAAAAGGATAAGAGCTTCTTCATCCCGAGAACGGAAGATACAGCGAAGGGGAAGAATGGGAGCATTTAGTTGGTTAGTTGGCTATTAATTAACTTGGCTGTACCTTGTCCAGGATCACAGCAGAATCTCCTCTCCTCAAACATTAGCCTCGCAATACTGCCAAGTGTCAGGGAGGCAAGCTCTGCTCAGCACGGCTGTGTGAAAACTCAACTAGAGTGGACTTTGTGCAGCAATAACTAAGGCCGGTTACACACTGGATGCGTGGCGTGTCCGTTTTTATTTTGGCTCCCATGTTAACAGGTTAGAGCTTACACACTGCCGACGCCTATTTTTCACGCAAGACGCGAGCGTGTTGGAAGCGTTTCCAGGCAAAATAGAATAGGAAAATATGTTTATATGTCATTTAGACACGAATGCATATTAATAAAAAACATCTTGATGTTTGAAAGTCTCTAGGTTTTGACATAACTGTAGATATAAATGTAATAAAAAATTTCAGAGAAAAGATTTTCAAATATAGCACCTGTCATACAGAACGAAATATTCTGTAACATATTTTGCAGTCAATACTGCCGACGTTGTCTTGCTTTAATCAAATCAGTAGGCTATATATTTATGTTTAACAACTCTCTCCCCTCCGGCGAATTCTTAACAGAAGAAGGGCTGCAATGGCTTTTCTTCTGTCAACAACTCGAACTGAAAAAGAACAAATAGCGTTTTAATTTTCCATAGTAACATATGTATGTAGCCTAGATATAAAGGGTAGGATAGGCTACAATAACAACGTAGTGTGTGTTCTGAGTTACGGTCCAACATGAGATAGGCTATATAGGCTCTTTACAGCTACACAAAGTTGTTATAAACAGACAGCCCACTTACCATTTTTCAGAGTTTGAATCTGTCGGCGCTATGTCCCGAGATCAGCCCTCCCTGTACCTAGCAGCAGGAGCAGCGCCGCGTCAGACACACTTCTGGTGTGTAGGACACAGAAACGCCACGCTCGCACGACGCATCCAGTGTGTAACTGGCCTAAGACACAAGAGACGTGTATATAATGATAAAGTGTCAACTTTAATATAGGCACAGGAAAATCATCAGCAACAGGTATATTGAGGAGCTGACTGTATTATGTAATATATTATAGTCTAGTATATGTAAAATGAAAGGGAGGTTTATTGGTTTCACTGGTTGTCTTTATGCACTGCTGCTTAATGCACATACAGTAATAATAAATTATAATATATAATAATAAATACAGTTGCCGCAGTCTATTGAAAGTGTTTACGATTTTCTGTTTTGCTTCATGACTCTTCTATTAGAGGCTGAACAAATTGCTCCATCAGTGCTGCTGATCTCAGATCAGTGTTTGCTTCCCCCGCCAGTAATAAAACAGATGGTCAAATGGACCTGGACTGAAATGTTGAATGGGTTGATGAAGAATCTAATCCCTCAGACAAGAAGCACACTAGTCTTTGGGCTGTCCGTGTACCTGAAACTGTCATCAATTCAAATGAGTGGAGTATCAGTGCTATACATCACCTGGAAGGGCACTTCCTTTGAGTCTGAATGTGCACAACCTCCCAGCTATTAGTCTTTATAAGTGTAGGGTTTGAAAACATCACTCATTTGAAGACCTGTGGCTCTATTTCACACAGGCTTCACCCTCTAATGGGGCTCTGTAGGCTGAGCTACTCAACATAATGTAATGTATCCATGCACTGAAAGATAAATGCATATGTGTGTTCTACCAAGAATAATAAGCTAATAAGAAGGCAATATAGCCCGACTCCTCATGCAGTTTTTATGCTGGTTGGTGGTGATGAGGACTGTGTCGTAAGGATGTAACGTGTTAATTTGTGAGCTTTAGACGTGCTAATAGGTAGATTGTGCTACTTTAGACAGAGCCAGACAGCGGTTTCCAATCTTTATGTTCAGCTAAGCTAACAGTCTTGTGGCTATAGCTTTATATTTACCGGACAGACATAAAAGTATGCTCGATACTCGCCTTACCATTCCTTTAGAACTTCTTTCGATGCAAATGCCTTGAATAGTGTTTCTTTATACTTTTAACTGCATTTTACCAACAATTGTTTTACTCCTCTCATTATAATTCCCTTTGTGTTTTAATTCTGCTGTGTCTGTCTGCTTTGTAAAGCACTTTACAAAAGTGCTTTATAAATAACGCTTGTTAGTTTTTGTCCTCTACTCGTTTTTATTGTTCCTTTTGAGAAAAAGACTAAAATTCCTACACATCTGCGTTCCACATTTTCACACTAAGTGTAAGCCGGGCACTGTGGTTGGGCATGAGCGCCTTCAAGCTTCAACAAAAGACCCCCACCCCATGTGTGATTTGGTGTCTCTCTTTGTCTGTGCTTAGCACTTGAAAGAGATGTGTGGGTGTGAGAGACTATTATTGTGCAAGACTTTTACAGTGCCGGTGCGCACAGTTAAGTTCTTACTTACTGTTGACTGACTACGTAGCCGGAGCTGGCTATTTTAGTTGAAAGGTAGTGTACAGCGGTCGACAAAGGATTGTGTCATGGAACATGCAGAAAAGCTTTTACACCCTGATCTTATAGACAGTGAAGGCTGACAAAAATAGAAATTGTAATAGTAGTTCTATGATCACTGGTGGCGCCTACTATAGAGCCACCCTGCTCTTCCTGATTTTCTGAGCACGTAAAGACATCTTACTTGTATAACTTCTATTTGGTAGATAATTAGGGCTGGGTACTGAATTCAATACTTTTTAGGTACCGACTGAATTGCCTCTAAACTATCGAGTATCGAAAAAGTGCCTCGTCATTCAATAACCAATTTCAATACCTAAGTAGTAAATCTCATCAGGGTCAGTAAACCAATAAGCATGCAGCATGCCTCTACCAAGATCTAAATAATGTTTGTAATTGGCTGTCTAACGTTACAGGTCGCAGAGGCAGGCAGAAAAAACTCTACGTTAAGCACAGAGACTGGGCTCATGTAGTAGGAGCTGAAAAATAATAGAGCTAAAAACATGTGTGTCATGTCTGTATTCAGATTTGACTGAGTTAAAACTCCGAGACAAAGTACTATTTGCGGTGCGAATTGCTGTAAACAGTGTTGGTTAACAGGCCAAATCAGCAGTCCTAACTAAAAGATCAAACTTCCTGTTGCTTTTAGAATGTGACATGTACCTATCTCTTTCATCTTATGCAGTATCTTTGTCCCCCTCTGGGGAGATGTGCCTCACATTTTGAAAACCCCTGTTCAGCCAATAAACCCAGCGGTTTTGGTTTGATGTAGTATCCTGTCAGGTTTCATGTCAGTGTAGCAGCAATCAAAAAAAATACCCTTCTCCCAAAGGGCTGAAATGCTTTTAATAATGCACAGCAGAGTCTCTCTGACTGCTCACAGAGCATGAAAGGCGTCTTTTTGTGACGATGACGTTCCCTTTGTTCTGTATTATCCCTACAACTCAGCTCCTTTGTTCTGTTAGAGAAGGGATATGATATAAAGTCATCAAATCCCACACCATATATCCTCAAAGTTCTCTTCCCAAGCAGTCGACAATACACACTAATCTAATCCTTAATCTTTTAGCTTCTGATAGCAAAGCTTATCACGATAGTATGGAACAAATATTTTTTTATTGGTTTGTTGGAGAGACCATCGCCAAAGGTTGATCCCGGAGAGTGGATCAATTGTTCTCAACCGAGCCATAGAGCTGTCCACCACTCAAATACTTAATATGGTTCCTGTAGATTGAGTTGCACCATGTTTATAGCAGTATGTATAATGACTTCCTTCCTTGAATGATAATGCAACGCTCACCTTTAAACAGGATGTTCCTGTTGTGAAGGAACAACGGATGGGGATTAATATGTTGTTGCTTCTCGTAGCGACAGAGGATCAGTGAGGTGAATTTATTTCTGGGGGGCTGCTGGTGACACGCAGGTATATCTTTACTAATGCTATTTGTCTCACCTGGCCAGTCTCACCCTCAGAACACAGACTATGCGCTGAGCTTGCTCCCCCTCTGCGGATTAATTATATTCATAGATGCAAATACAACTTGGCCCTGGATTGACTCTGAAGGAATTAAACCGTGTTGAACCCTATAGAGAAAGTGTCCTTGGACAATCACAAAGGTGCTAGCACTATTGAGAGCAGATGGATTTTATCCTAAAACATGTTTTGACTCTTAAATGGAAATGTCTTGTTGCCTTTAATCCTGATTGACGTGGTGGTGGTGGTGGTAACGATAGTGTTAGGGCTTTATTTGACTAATAAATTCATGGCACCGAAGATGAACTGAGAGGTTCTTGTATTGGATGGGTGTGTTCATGCTTGTTAATGTTTTTGTAAGTAATTGAGGCTGTTGTATTTTGCTGCTGTAAGCAAGGAGGTGACACATTTTGTACTGTATCTTTCAAAAGGTTTTATTGTGTATGTTTCAGCAGCTAATCAACTATTTTGCAAATAGATCTCCTCATGCGGTTTTCATACTGAGTACTGGGGGAGATGACTAAGTCGTATGGTCAATGTGTAATGTGTTAATGGCAGATTTTGTTATTTTTGGACAGAGCCAGGCTAGCTGCTCCCTCTGCTTCCATACTTTATGCTAAGCTAAGCTAACCGCCTCACTGCTGTAGCTTTATATTTACCGGACAGACATGTAAGTACTATTGATTCTCTCGTCTAACCCTCCGTGAAGAGTGAATAAGCATTTTTCCAAATGCTGAGATATCTTGACTAAAGTGCTGAATAGAACATCTCTCTAAATGTGCTCTTGCTGTCTTTTCTTTCCTGTAGGGCTCTCTGTCAGCATCTCCACCTTCAGCCTTGTGGCCATTGCCATTGAGAGATACAGCGCCATCTGTAACCCGCTGAAGTCCCGCGCGTGGCAGACCCGATCCCACGCCTACCGCGTCATCGCTGCCACCTGGGTGGTGTCACTGCTAATCATGGTGCCCTACCCGGTGTTCAGTGTCCTCAAGTCTTTCCCCAAGGCCAACGGTACTCTTGGCCACATGTGTCGCCAGTACTGGCCCAGCAGGCAAGCTGAGCAGACCTGGTAAGTGCTGGTGGGACTACAAGCATGGCGATTCATCAACTCACCATACATTTCTGTGATTGGATTTCAGTGATAGAAGGAAAAAACATCTGTACTGCCATTCAGAATTGACAAACTTTGCACAAAGAAAACTTTGGAAAGATTTCACATGCATGACAATAATTTGGTGGATGTGCCTCCATTACCTCAACAGGGATGAGTGAGTATGAGATGAATAGACGGGAGTCTGTTAGTGAATACAATTGGCTCGGCTTTGGTTCCAAATGTGTGGAGATACTCTGACTTACATACAGTGTAATTGTGTCATTTACATATGCATTATCAATCAGAAAGTCGCTTAATTTTTTGAGCCGTGCAACCAAACCACTTTCCACTGATTGCTCCCAGTTGGAAAACAGATTTGAAGCTGATTTGGTCATTTTGGTAATTTATCTCAAATTTCTTGCACAGACCTTCAGCACCTCAGCTGTTCTCTGAGCAGTACATTGAAGCAGTAATTGTATTACAATGTGTGTTTGTAAGTGTGGTAGTTTATCTAATAAATTACTTTTAACGCGTTTCAATTTCTGTAACAGATGTGGAACAATTTCTCAATACTAATGGCTTAGTTTACCTGTGTAGCTCTGCTTTCTAGTGTACTGGGTGATTTTTTAGTTAACTATTGTTATTCAGTATAAGGTAAGTGCAGTGCCAGAGGCTTGGTGATATATACAGTGAGGAAAATAAGTATTTGAACACCCTGCTATTTTGCAAGTTCTCCCACTTGGAAATCATGGAGGGGTCTGAAATTGTCATCGTAGGTGCATGTCCACTGTGAGAGACATAATCTAAAAACAAAAATCCAGAAATCACAATGTATGATTTTTTAACTATTTATTTGTATGATACAACTGCAAATAAGTATTTGAACACCTGTCTATCAGCTAGAATTCTGACCCTCAAAGACCTGTTAGTCTGCCTTTAAAATGTCCACCTCCACTCCATTTATTATCCTAAATTAGATGCACTTGTTTGAGGTTGTTAGCTGCATAAAGACACATGTCCACCCCATACAATCAGTAAGAATCCAACTACTAACATGGCCAAGACCAAAGAGCTGTCCAAAGACAAAATTGTACACCTCCACAAGGCTGGAAAGGGCTACGGGGAAATTGCCAAGCAGCTTGGTGAAAAAAGGTCCACTGTTGGAGCAATCATTAGAAAATGGAAGAAGCTAAACATGACTGTCAATCTCCCTCGGACTGGGGCTCCATACAAGATCTCACCTTGTGGGGTCTCAATGATCCTAAGAAAGGTGAGAAATCAGCCCAGGACTACACGGGAGGAGCTGGTCAATGACCTGAAAAGAGCTGGGACCACCGTTTCCAAGGTTACTGTTGGTAATACACTAAGACGTCATGGTTTGAAATCATGCATGGCACGGAAGGTTCCCCTGCTTAAACCAGCACATGTCAAGGCCCGTCTTAAGTTTGCCAATGACCATTTGGATGATCCAGAGGAGTCATGGGAGAAAGTCATGTGGTCAGATGAGACCAAAATAGAACTTTTTGGTCATAATTCCACTAACCGTGTTTGGAGGAAGAAGAATGAGGAGTACCATCCCAAGAACACCATCCCTACTGTGAAGCATGGGGGTGGTAGCATCATGCTTTGGGGGTGTTTTTCTGCACATGGGACAGGGCGACTGCACTGTATTAAGGAGAGGATGACCGGGGCCATGTATTGCGAGATTTTGGGGCACAACCTCCTTCCCTCAGTTAGAGCATTGAAGATGGGTCGAGGCTGGGTCTTCCAACATGACAATGACCCGAAGCACACAGCCAGGATAACCAAGGAGTGGCTCTGTAAGAAGCATATCAAGGTTCTGGCGTGGCCTAGCCAGTCTCCAGACCTAAACCCAATAGAGAATCTTTGGAGGGAGCTCAAACTCCGTGTTTCTCAGCGACAGCCCAGAAACCTGACTGATCTAGAGAAGATCTGTGTGGAGGAGTGGGCCAAACTCCCTCCTGCAGTGTGTGCAAACCTGGTGAAAAACTACAGGAAACGTTTGACCTCTGTAATTGCAAACAAAGGCTACTGTACCAAATATTAACATTGATTTTCTCAGGTGTTCAAATACTTATTTGCAGCTGTATCATACAAATAAATAGTTAAAAAATCATACATTGTGATTTCTGGATTTTTGTTTTTAGATTATGTCTCTCACAGTGGACATGCACCTACGATGACAATTTCAGACCCCTCCATGATTTCCAAGTGGGAGAACCTGCAAAATAGCAGGGTGTTCAAATACTTATTTTCCTCACTGTATGGTGAGACATAGGGAGTACTCGCAGGGCTAGTTGGTGTGCTGCTGTAGCTCGTGAGCTAATGGCATGTTACATGAACATGTTGGCGCTAGTCAGTCACAACAGCTGTCTGAGCTTCTTTCTATTTCTTCTGTACTGTGTTGTTTACTCCCCTGACTGACTGTTCTCAGGATTGTACATACTTTCCATAAAGAGTCATCAAAAAGGGGGAAAAAGGCTCTCCAAGCTTGCTTGTTTGTTTGTTAGCTCAGCTGGGACAATAAGTCCACACAGGTTATTCAAAAGAAACATTTTTAACATCAAATCCTGTCTCATAACTGTGACATTTCCATATACAAACAGTACACGGACAACTCACTCATTCATTAGGGGTGGGAATCACCAGAGGCCTCGCGATACGATATCATCACGATACTTATGTCACAATACAATATTATTGCGATTTTAAACATATTGCAATATTCTGCGATATATTGCAATTTATTACCTTTTTTCCAACTTCAAATTTTTCCCAATTTCAAATGATGTCCCCAAAGGAAACTTTGTCAACATCAGTTTTATCTAAAAAGATATATTTCTCTGTTTGTTCATCTCACTTCAATTGTATTGCTGCAAAATGGGATTGTCAAGCAGACAAACTGACCAAGACACATATCATAAAAGATCGATACTTGGCGTCTGTGTATCGATACAGTATTGCCATGGAAAATATCGCGATACTATGCTGTATCGATTCCCCCCCCCCCCCCCACTCCTATCATTCATTAAGATGTTTACTGAATGTGCTTTGGTGAAGACATGCATACAGTGTGTATCGTACTACTTCTGCAACCGACAACTTCCTATGTTACTGCGCATGACTGCAAACAACTCACTCTACACGTCACTACTACACACTGATGTTACACAGTACACACTGTAAACACTACAATAACTGTCTGAAAACAGTTCCACTTTTGTGAAGCAGAAAAGGTTAAAAAAAAAAAGTGGATGGTGCAACACAGCCTATTAGCTGCACTGTAAAGACGGCTTGATGCCCCCCGTGAGCAAATCCACTGATTGTGGCGATTCCATTACAATAAAAAGTGGTGTGACTGGAACTTTAGTGTATTTTCCCTCTAGCTGTCCAAGTAGAACTACGAGAAGGATAAAGAGTCTAGCTAATGATGGAGAGAAGGCTGAACCACTGGGCTGAAGCTGTAAAGGTGGTTACAGAGGTGGTGTCTAAAAAATTAATGAACTCATTAGGTGGAAGACTGTTTTTTAAGATGTACTATAAAAGGTGACCAGGCAGCTCCTGCTGAGACATACTTGGAGACCGTATAAAATGGATCCATTTTCTAGCATAGCAGGAATCGACTACTGAAAAACTGAGAAGCTGGGACGAGACGTCATTAGACAGAGATCCTGTCGATAATGGGTCTGCCCTCAGTATTGATGCTGCGAGGATACATGTTACGATATTGCCATCTTTTTAGATGAACACGAGTGTTTCTCTGCTCCTGACTGTACACTGAAAAAGATGGAAGAGTAAAGCTTATGCAAAATGTCTGCAGAGAAACTAATATTGCTGCTGCAGATTGGATTGCTCGGCATTTCCCATCTCCATGCCCTCTGAGGATCAATACATGCTGCTTTGTTGCTACACAGTCAGGAACAAGATATGTTAGAGCATCTTGGGAGAGACTACTCGGGGATTTTCACAGATCTGTCCATAAACAACGTAAAGTCCTGCAGTATGGCACAATTAAAATGAAAAGGAAGCTGAAAAACCTTTTACATCTCCCTACATGACAGCCTTCTGTGGTCGAACGCTGTCTTTTCTCCGACTGTCTATCAAACTGTAAAGCTCCTCTGGGAGAGACGAGGCAGTGGAAGACCAGTTAATTAGTATGCTTGGTGAGGAAAAGGAGGAGGAAGAAAGTCGAGGCTCACAGGGCAAAAGTCCAGATGTGTCACTAAGTATGGTGACCTTTCAAGTTCTAATCACAGTTTCATCTTCCCCAATCATGGCCGTCTTTGAAATTAGACCAGGTTTGGGGGTTAAAATCTAGAATGAAAGGAGATACCACCCTTTCCATCTCCCTATCCTATACCTATTTTGTGCACCTAATGAAGCAGTGCATAGAGTAACTGAAGCATCCATTTTTAGCAAAAGATTTTCCAGACACATAAAAGAGCCATCAAGAAGTTAATGAACCGATTTTGTCAAGCCAAAGACAAATGTAATGATTGTTATTATTCTGACAATTTAACGCAGAATGGAGTTTACATAAAAACACCTCCGGAGGTAATCTTATTAAAACGAGGCAAATCTCATTAGATGATAATAACACTCTATGATGACCGGATAACATTGGCATGGCAATCCCTCCAATGTTGTTGAGATATTTCCGTCTGAACTGACTGACATTGCCATCCATAGAGCTCAAACAACAAATCAAAACTCTGCAAAGGAAGACAATGATCCAATTTCCACATCTCCCCATCACAGGCTGAGTTTATTTGTAGTCCTATGTATAGTGCAGAAATATGTAACACATGCATATCATTTTCTTTGATGGTTAATATAAACCAAACACACCTTTCCTGGTTGATAATCATGTAGCTTTCACGTGATGCGGGAATAGTCAAAAGAGGGAGCAAAATATGAATATTCATCATGCGGTCCATCTGGGTTTCCCCCTTCAGGGAAAAGCAAGCACAGATACCCACCATTTGTTTTGGTGTTCCTGCACTCTTACATGTTCCTGAACAGATTTTCCACAGTATCAAACAGCCAGCTGATGAGAGGCTTTAACTAAAGCCTTTTTTTTAAAGTGAGAAGTGAAAGAGAGGGGCTGTGCAGAGTTCAGAGGGTTGCCCAGGAAGACATTAGAATATCAAGAGAGTGAATGAAACTGCCTCTCTGCTGTCGCTTTCATGTGCTGACTGATGTGCACCGCAAACATCGGTGGTTGAGAAGAGCATTCTGTGATTGACGAATCAAAAGGGAGATGGTAAAAGATTTATTACAATCAAAGTGACACCTTTCTTTATTTTATTTATTCATGCGTTTCTTTTCTGAGTTTTGTCTTTTACTCTAATGTCGCTTCTCCTTTTAGTTCACAAGGTTCTATTAATTTGATTCACCTTTAAAGACTCGATACTTTGATAACTCAAAGTCATTCATTGTACTTTGCTGCATATTTATAATATATTTGAACAAATATGAAGTGTTGCAGTCACGTCTTACATAGAATATATGCAGAGTGGTGTCTGCAATCCGATAAAGACTGAGCCCTTTAAATTGTGTACACGATTGAAAAATTCCTCTCTGTCAACATTTTCTGCAGTTTCTTTGCACTGTACTCAGTTAACTACATTTTATTTGAGGTGCCATCAATCCAAGCAGAGAGAGAGAGAGAGAGAGAGAGAGAGCTACGGTCATTGTTCTTTCTATGCTGGGAAAATGGAACATGTATGATCAGAAAACCGCCGTGTACACAGCCTGGGGCAGCATGAAATGTCTCGCAATTGTGATATTATAGCATATTTAATGTTTATTTGGCAAAATGTAATTTCAGAAATGCCTTCTGAAAAAATATTTATTTCTGTTGTGTTATATGCAGCCCTGTGTACTGTCTAGTATGATGTGCGGTCTCCATGTGACGTCCAGTTGTTACCATATGTGTCAATATGCACTGCGTTACTGTGTAAACTGTTTGATAAGGTCGTGTTGAAAACCTTCCCTCGGTTCAACAGGATGGCTCCTACCTTCTTAAAGAAAGTAGTGTTTTGTAGTGTTAGACCTGCATCAGCTGACTGGTCCAACTGGTTCGCCTCACTCTGCAAACTATAGAGACCTAATGCGTCCTCATGTTGGGAAGATCAACATCATGTTTGAGTGCACAATTGTATTTTGTTAAATCACTAATTTGAATTCTCAGCTTCTCCAGGTTACACTTTTCTTTAACTTCATGGTTTTGACAAGGCTTGGAATAAAAACAAGACGATATCTCTAGCTTAATGGTCCTTTTTTAAAAATACTGTCCATCATGAGTCTGACAACGTTATAACATCATGAAGGTATGTGGTAAGGATTTACATATAAAACTGGTAGATATATGCAATCATGGCATTAGCAAAAAAGCCCGGAGTGGTAGATAAAAACAGTCCAAAAGTAGGTAGGGCAAGTATCGAGGAAGGTTAAACCACAAGGTGCTGACAAGCTTGATAGCCTGCAGGTAGAAGCTGCAGAACTGGCCCAGGAAGCTGCAGTTTTTTTAACACCACGGGTGTAAAGAGGGCTGTTGGGAAGGGAACGACCATCTGTAGGGCCTCCAGCACAGCTCCAACACATGCATGCAGGTGTTTGAAAAATTCTGTTTTTTAAGTTCACTTGCAGGTTTTCCAGCCATCTGCTTAGAGAATCTGATGGATTTGGATGGCTTCGAGGGCTGATTCAACTCCCTTTTCTCCTCTGACCGTTGTTTTTCTCCTTCCACTCCGTCTGTTTTTCAGGTATGTGTTGCTGCTGTTCACTCTGTTTTTCATCCCGGGAGTGGTAATGATGGTAGCGTACGGTCTGATCTCCAGAGAGCTCTTCCGAGGCATTCACTTTGAGCTGGGCCAGAACAGAGAGACCACCGGTGAGATCCATCATAAATTCAATCCAAACGGCAATAGGCTTTTTGTTCACATCAATTTAATTCCTACTGCAGATGAAAACATCTACTTCCCTTTTTATGGACCTGTGTGAAGCTGTGGTGAATTTCATTAGAAACGCAGGCTACAGCACGTATTTCTCAAAAGTCTGGTAAAATATTGCAGCTGCCAGTAATGACACAATTAAACCCCTATTAGGCTAGATATACAGCTAATCAAATGTATTTTATGGTGTTTTAGTGTTATGTTATGCACTTCCAATAGGAACAAACAACCATTCTTAGGCAAATAGATATGCAGCATAACTGTAAAGGTTGCTTTGCCTCAAGCAGAGAATGACATTTTGTTGCTACCTATAGGTTCTGCACCTGTTACATACAAAAATAGACTTAGTCTCAGTTGTGCTAATACCTACTCTGCTTGTTTTCATGCGTGTTTGGAATTTCTCCATCAGGTATAGCTGAAATGTGGTCCCTTTAGGTGATTATTATAATAACTGCTGTTGTTACTGTGTGCATAAGGAGCATCAGTTTCCATGGAGTCTTGTGTGTGATTCATCAAGGTTGAGACAATGTGAAATAGCCTTTTGTTAGCAACTGTTGCAACCTATTGCTAAACATAGTGTTTTATTTCTTAGGTATGCAGAAAAATAATGAAGTTGGTATTTAGTCAGCGTTTCTGTGCTTGCTGTAATCAATTATCAAAGATCCCTTTATCCTTTAATACTTGGCACTTGCATTATGTTGAAGTCCACCAAAGCTCTCCAAAATGTAAACTTTGACTGTCCACAGGCCAGAAGAACGGTGTAGGAAAGGCCGTCACAGGGTCCAACGATGAGGACGATGGTTGCTACATCCAGGTGTCTAAAAAGCCCTCCTCTGCTGTGGAGCTCCCCACCCTCTCTGCCTCATCTGGCGCCACCCGGGCCAAAACTGAGCGCCCCCGCAGCAACACCTCGGAGGCCAAGCTGCAGGCTAAGAGGCGAGTCATCCGCATGCTGATGGTGATTGTGGCGCTCTTCTTCATCTGTTGGATGCCCCTGTTCTTCGCCAACACCTGGAAGGCCTTTGACCTGGGGTCAGCCTCCAAAGCCCTCACAGGAGCGCCCATCTCCTTCATCCACCTGCTGTCCTACACCTCGGCCTGCGTTAACCCCATCATTTACTGCTTCATGAACACCCGTTTCCGCAAGGCCCTGCTGTCCACCTTTGCCTGCTGCTGCCGCAACCGGCTCTGCCGCTGGTGGTGCAGGAGAAAGGAGGGAGGAGAAGACGGGGTCACCGCCACCTCCATGGCCACCTCCATGTCCAAGTTTAGCTACACCACTGTCAGCACCACGGGCACCTGTTGAGCCTGCAGGAGAGAGCTGGATGTTTCGCATCTGCGGCTGTCGGGGCAGTGGCTACTGTGTGCACCATCTGTTTTTGTCTGTATCTTGTTTTTCACTCTTCATCTTAATATGCTGTGAGTCACACAGTGAGTAATATCCCCGCCCTCGTTTATTAGGCCTTTTTAAAAGGTCTCCTTCAAATTCTGTGTGCATGGTTGCAGAATGTGATGCGGGGAAAAAGCTGTTTCAGTTTGGCGACATTATTCTTGTGTTTAATTGGCAGCATCCACTTTGTTGCATCCTGAAGAGAACATCAAGTGCCTGTGCTCTTTGTGTGGCTTTGTTTGTCATGGTAGTTTGTTCACTAGCTGGCAGACATTTTAGTGAAAAACTGTATTGAAAATCCTGTGTACCTGTAAATACTGTCTTAACGTTTTTACTGTGCCAAAGGAACACTTTTGACAGAGACACACTGTTGAACAACGAGGACTATTACCTCCTAGTAATTAATCAGTATGGATTTTCTTTTGTGTTTAATGTGGTTTCATCTTCATTCATTAAGGACATATATTTCTCGCTTTCTCTGTGTTATCAGAATTATTCTACTGAAGGCTACACAGGGCAACCTTGAATATCACTGGGTCCCTAATTTCTGAAATATTTAAACAGAAAGAAATCCTTCTATTTACACGAAGAGATAAAGGTAACAGTTAGTCCAGCTTTTTCTGGACAAGCTTTTTGTCAGCTCTGACTTAGTGTTTCACTCTTATTGAGTTACAGTGAGGAAAATAAGTATTTGAACACCCTGCTATTTTGCAAGTTCTCCCACTTGGAAATCATGGAGGGGTCTGAAATTGTCATCGTAGGTGCATGTCCACTGTGAGAGACATAATCTAAAAACAAAAATCCAGAAATCACAATGTATGATTTTTTAACTATTTATTTGTATGATACAGCTGCAAATAAGTATTTCAACACCTGTCTATCAGCTAGAATTCTGACCCTCAAAGACCTGTTAGTCTGCCTTTAAAATGTCCACCTCCACTCCATTTATTATCCTAAATTAGATGCACTCGTTTGAGGTCGTTAGCTGCATAAAGACACCTGTCCACCCCATACAATCAGTAAGAATCCAACTACTAACATGGCCAAGACCAAAGAGCTGTCCAAAGACACTAGAGACAAAATTGTACACCTCCACAAGGCTGGAAAGGGCTACGGGGAAATTGCCAAGCAGCTTGGTGAAAAAAGGTCCACTGTTGGAGCAATCATTAGAAAATGGAAGAAGCTAAACATGACTGTCAATCTCCCTCGGACTGGGGCTCCATGCAAGATCTCACCTCGTGGGGTCTCAATGATCCTAAGAAAGGTGAGAAATCAGCCCAGGACTACACGGGAGGAGCTGGTCAATGACCTGAAAAGAGCTGGGCCCACCGTTTCCAAGGTTACTTACTGTTGGTAATACACTAAGACGTCATGGTTTGAAATCATGCATGGCACGGAAGGTTCCCCTGCTTAAACCAGCACATGTCAAGGCCCGTCTTAAGTTTGCCAATGACCATTTGGATGATCCAGAGGAGTCATGGGAGAAAGTCATGTGGTCAGATGAGACCAAAATAGAACTTTTTGGTCATAATTCCACTAACCGTGTTTGGAGGAAGAAGAATGATGAGTACCATCCCAAGAACACCATCCCTACTGTGAAGCATGGGGGTGGTAGCATCATGCTTTGTGGGTGTTTTTCTGCACATGGGACAGGGCGACTGCACTGTATTAAGGAGAGGCCATGTATTGCGAGATTTTGGGGAACAACCTCATTCCCTCAGTTAGAGCATTGAAGATGGGTCGAGGCTGGGTCTTCCAACATGACAATGACTCGAAGCACACAGCCAGGATAACCAAGGAGTGGCTCTGTAAGAAGCATATCAAGGTTCTGGCGTGGCCTAGCCAGTCTCCAGACCTAAACCCAATAGAGAATCTTTGGAGGGAGCTCAAACTCCGTGTTTCTCAGCAACAGCCCAGAAACCTGACTGATCTAGAGAAGATCTGTGTGGAGGAGTGGGCCAAACTCCCTCCTGCAGTGTGTGCAAACCTGGTGAAAAACTACAGGAAACGTTTGACCTCTGTAATTGCAAACAAAGGCTACTGTACCAAATATTAACATTGATTTTCTCAGGTGTTCAAATACTTATTTGCAGCTGTATCATACAAATAAATAGTTAAAAAATCATACATTATGATTTCTGGATTTTTTTTTTTAGATTATGTCTCTCACAGTGGACATGCACCTACGATGACAATTTCAGACCCCTCCATGATTTCCAAGTGGGAGAACCTGCAAAATAGCAGGGTGTTCAAATACTTATTTTCCTCACTGTATGTTTCATCACTTCTTTTATGTACAGCATTCTTTCTGCAAATATCCAAACTTTGTCTGATTCTTATTGATAACAGGATGTGTTGGCTGTTTTGCAGCACTGCTCTGTGATTCAGGCTGAAAAGACAGGTGCATCTTGATGATGAACATCTGAAGACTGTAATATTGACATAATTTCTTGGCATGCATAAATATGAAAGCCTGGTGTTTAGAATAAGGCAATTCTTTCGTGTTGATCCACCCTGCAGCATAACAAACTGGAATCGAACAGGCTTGGTCATGGAACTTAAATCTCCTGTTGCCAGTGCTACAAATGTATGTTGAATACTCATGCAGACATTAACATCAAGATGTGACTCATTACAGAAAGTTCAGGTAGTCCACCCATGAAAGGCTGATTGCACCTGCTAGTTGCTCCAGTCTGACTCAACTACAAATGGCATGGAAAAGTGCTTCAGTCAAACTCACCTTTTCTGCACAATTATCTCTGCAGTATCTTTTATGTACTCTCTCTACCTTTCGCTGCAGATCCGTCAATTACTCGAGCATTACCTACGTACAAAGACCCCGTTTCTAGGCTTAGACTAACAAGGTGATTCTCAGGGGCCCTCCCATCTCCTGCAGTGCAAATCTCATGGCTTTGTAAAACTGATGACAAATGGCTCTGCTGACGCACCACATCTGAGCCCTTCAATTCCATAATAATAATAATAATAATAATAATAATAATAATAACAACTACAACAAGCTGGATTTAAATAGCATCTTTCATTCAAAGAATGGAGCTCAACGTGTGCTACAATAAGGAGAAAATTGTTTGGCAAAAACAAATACAAAGTAATGTCAACAGAAGTTATAGAAATTAGAATAAAAGCATAATAGCAAATGAAAGACAACACTTTAAGAGAAGAGTTAGACATTTAGGGACATAAGCTTACTTGTTTTCTTGCTAAGAGTTAGATGAGAAGATTGATACCACTATCAAGTATCTCCACTCAATATAAAGCTACTCTGTATGCTTTTGTAATTAACTGCTGTTATCCTGTAAAAAGGACTCAGGAAAATACTCAAAATTATGTAATAAGTCTTTGTTTAATGAGATGCAATTAGCACAGCAAATTTTTTTTTTTTAGTAGTTAAGGCAGCTACACACCGGGCCGATAATTGGCCGTTGGACACTCTGGAGAGGTCAGTGACTCGAGTCTGTTCGGTGTGTTTCGTGCCGTCGTCCGTTGGAGGAGCTGTCGGCCTTCATTTCGGCCGACCCGACATGCTCAGTCGGAGACAGGGCAGTCGGGACTCACCCGGAAATGGCGAGCAGGATGACCATGACTAAGCCTCTCAAAATCTGACGAAATTTTTTTAAACTGACCTTTGTTGATCTGAAATGAAGACAGATTCAGCAACTGCATGGCCTATTTCTCTCTTAAAATGTTTTCAGAAACACGTTTCGGTGAACTATTTTAGTACAATACGAGATCGTATTCTGAATGAGTCGCCATTAATGGCCGGTTGAAAAATCCAAAATCTGGAAGCAGCAGTCAGAACCACATGACGCGTTCGTCCAATCAACTGCCGGTTTTCATTTTTTGGGCGACAACACAAATTAGCGCCGCCTGCTGTATTACGTCTCGTTGCTTTGGTGTGTGCCGAGGCACTTTTTTGACCAGCTCGGGGAGACTGATCAGCCCAACTGCCTTTTCTACCAACGGTCGGCCCGGTGTGTAGCTGCCTTTAGACGGAGCCCAGAGATTTTTCTCTTAAGATTATTTTTTTTGGCTTTTTAGGACTTTATTTCTACAGGACAGATGAAGACATGAAAGGGGAGAGAGAGGGGGAATGACATGCAGCAAAGGGCCGCAGGTCGGAGTCGAACCCACGGCCGCTGCATCGAGGAGTAAACCTCTATATATGTGCGCCTTCTCTACCAACTGATCTGGCCCGGCCACTCTCGCCAGCTTTTTAAAATTACCAACCCTGCCTTTAACAAATTCAAAATTTTCATGAAAATTATTCATGACTTCATTCATGAATTCAGTCAAAGTGTTGCAGTGAATAATTTCAAACCCCATTAAGATAAAAAGTAGACTCAGAATTTAACAGTTGGCTTCTGCAACATACAGATATCTGGATTTGTGTGATGTAATACTTTTGCCCTGCATACGGTGTACATTGACAGCTGAGTGCTGTCATTTCCTATGACTTTCAAGTTTGTTCCTCTTTTTCATGTCCTCCCATCGCCTAGCACTCGCTGTCCCTGCAGCCCCCCCGCCTTCGTTTTTATTCTTTTCAGTGCAGAGGCGTATGAATACATGAATGACAATAGCGTGTGGGTGACAGCTGAGATTTGCAGGCACAAGCGCTGTTCGAGAGCAGTTTACAGGCTGCGGTGGAGGTAGCAGCGAGCTCGGCTTGCAGGCAGACATTTGACACAAAAAGAATCCCCAGCAGAGCCTTACTTGTAAACCCCTCGCCTGGCGGCCTCAACTCTGTGTGCTTTTTTTAAATTTAAGTAGAAACCTTGCAAATTTAGTCAGGATTTATTTCACGGTCTGTGCACGCTTTCACTTTCCATTAAACAATATTTATTTACATGTTTCACATTATGAAATTGGAGCCTATAGTTTATTGAAAAGCAAACGGTTAAGTATATTAAATTACCATAGCTAAGTAGGAATAATGAAGATAAGCTTCTTAATCCAAAGTTATTGTTATTTTGTATATCATGGCCTATAGATTTACAACTTCACAAAATAAATCTCAGTCTCTGGTCATGTGCATTATGAATGAACAGTGCAAAAACTTGCAAACTAAAAGTCATGGTAAAAGCCTTGCAGAGATGTGGAGATTTGCTCTTAAAAATGTACTGTTTGTTGAGTTTTATATATTAGTTTCTCTATTCACCTCAGCCGGCCAGCCGGTTTAGGTATGCATTATTAAAGTGAGCAAACCTCCCAGAGTCAAGCTAGTTTTACTCAGCATTTTGTACAAGTGCAACTCATTTCCTCACTACAGGATACATGCTTCTGCAGTCATTTTGAGTTGTTTAGTACATTAAAGTGGGATATGATTTGGGGTCTTCACTGTATCCCCCAGAGTTAGATAATCCATACATATCCTTCTCATCCCCGTGCATGCTGTAACGCTGTCTGACGGCTCCACCGGTAGCTTAGCCTAGCACAGAACATGCAGGTGAATGAGGTGCAATCCTACTGCTCCGAATAAGTGACAAAATAACGCCAACATGTTCCTATTTCCATGTTGTGATATGTAGAGTCACAGCGTGTACAAAAAACAACGTAACATGAGACACAGCCATCTTCTAACCGTAAACAAACCGGGAACTATATTCTCAGACAGGCTGGCTGCAAAGCCAATCATTCCGCCCAAGTACTATATTCTTCCGCCTGAGAATATAGGATTGTAGGATTGCTGGAACCATTCACCTGCTTGTTCTGTGCTGGCCTGATGCCGCTGGAACCGTCAGACAGCCTTACAGCACGCACGGAGATGAGAAGGGTATGCATCGACTTATCTAACTCTGGGGGTTAGGGTGAATAAGTTAAATTCCCAATAAGTCGGCGTGTTCCTTTAATGCGAAGAGACAGCCATCAGGCACTTAGCTTAGCATAGAATAGAAACATTGGGAAAAACAACAAGCCTGCCTCTAAGATAACTATTAACCCTGATGTTTTGATTGTTTTATCCATGAAAAAAAAAGTGTAAAACAGGAGTTATGTTTTTTATGGGGGTTATTTTTAACTCTTTGAACAGCCAGGCTTGCTGTTTCCCCCTGCTTTTCAGTCTAGCTAAGCTAATGGGTTGCTGCTGTAGCTTCATATTTAGAGGTAGCATTAGTCTCGTCTAATTGTCAGCAAGAAAGCAAATAAGCACATTTCCCAAATGTCTTATTATTCCTTTAAGGCCATCTGGAGCACTTCCACCAACCCTCTGCTCAGTAACTGTGAATGTCTCCTGAAGCAGTCAGCTACCTAAATCATTTATTTTTACCCTAACACAGTAAGTTTACAGACTCTTCAAAAAACAAGGTAAAAAAAGATGACCCCCCCCCCCCCCCCCAGGGGTGAGAAATCGTATTCTTACCCTGTCCCCAGAACAATGCCGGATGCAAATTGAAACTGAAATGAGACCGAGGCATGGGACTGTTTGCACAGTTGGTTTCTCTCTTATCTCTACCTCCCTCAACAAGAAACCCATTAGGTGCTCCAGGCGGCACACGAGGAGGAAAAAACAGCAAGCCTCTTCATTTCCGCACACAACACGTGGAACAATTTTTGACCATCTCGGGACACAAAAGAAGTGACAGCACACAATATAAACTGCGGTCATATTTCATTAATGTCACTTTTCTGGCAGTGAAATAGTAACCCTTTTTGTGTTTGTGATGACTTATGGGAATGCCATTTGTGCCCTTTCAAGCGGTTCATTATGATTTTGCTTTAAGTTAACTTGTAATTTCGGGGATTCTCATGTTTTACTCCACTACTAATACTACTGCTACAACACTACTCATCTTGAGCTTTCACAATCCTTTTCTAAAAATGCTACAAACAAAGCTGCTTTTCTTAACTGCTGAATGGTTGACTGCTGGGAGTTATGAGATTTTCAGCCAGTAGCAAACACTGACAAAGCTCTCATAAGTAAATTAGAAGATATTACCGTATGTCTCAAATATTTATAATGGCTACGGGGGGGTGGGGGGGACGACACACAGCTGTGAGTAGAAATGTGCCTCTGCTGGGGTTTTTTATTTTGTTTTTCTGCAGAATAATTTATAATCGCAAAGAGTGATTTTTGTAGTTTCACTTCAGGCACAGAATTAAATATTATGTTTTGGCCTACAGGTTCTGCACCTGAGAAAAATAATCTCTCATCTGTTTGTTTTCATGTTCATTTTCTAGTCAGCCTTCAAGAGTACCTCTTTGTAAAAAGGGAAAATGTGTCTTTGGTAGCTTTCTTGTTCCCCCTTCCTTCTCATACATTGAGTGACAGGAAGAGTGGAGTTGTTCTTTTCACTTCCTAACGCCTTCTGAGGGAGGGAGCATCTTAAGTGTTAACCTTTATATAGTCTATGGTGTTGACATGCAAGTTAAAGTCTCAGCTTCGAGGGAAGAAAAAAAACGGCACAAGTAAACAAACTGAGAAATGCTGAGGTGAAAAGCGGCGTAGAGATGAGCTGATGAAATCATATATTTAGCTTTTATTAGCATTGGAAATCCTTCCCTGATGGTGGAGCTGTCTGTGTATGTGCGTCTACATGTGCTAAATGTTTACCAAAGCAGTCTCCCGGTCTGCTAACGTTTGTATTACATTTTGTCACATCTGGTGCCTGCGTGTGCTACATTGTATTACTATAAAATGTGTAATTGTCTGTTAGTAACTATCTCGTTTGTGAGAGGGTTTAAATGTGAGGTTATTGATTTTGTGACGTTTTGCTTTTACTGTATCTCCACTATGATATAGGTATTATATTGTTTGGTTCATGGTTACTGGCTACACGTACAGTATTTTTCATGCTAAATGTCCATTATTTAACAAAAAATAAATATTTGGAAAAACGTGATTATGTGTTGATGTTATGTGTGTGAGAGCCATGTGTGATTTCTTCACACAAAAATAGGTTTCTGGTATAAAATGCGCTCGATGATAAACAGTAACTGCCTCCGCACTAGACGTTCTGAAGTTTGAAACCCTTTCACATCTTAAGCGGAGGAAAGCTTGACTGTGAATAAGTATTCTGCAGTGAAACATGAAAAAGGCAGATGAATTATAATTAAAACAACAAACAATGGCAGGTCAGCTTCTCTAGCGAATGCATGAGTAAAGGTCCTCAGTGGACGAGAAGCCCTCAGGAAATTCAAACTCACATTTCTTGGGCAGGGATGAGGAAGAGGCTGAATGCTCAGGAGTTATCACCTAGCAACAGTCGTCTTGGGCCAGAAAACTGAGAAAATACATTTTTTTCTCTGAAGTTATTCTTCAGAGACGTGGACCTCGCCTTGTGTAAAAACAGATTTGTTTTTTTCTCAGGCGGTGCAGAAGCCCATGAGGCTTTTTAAATATTTTAAACAGTCAGAGCGCACAGCGAAATACGCCCTATCCCCTGAATGTTAATGATAACTATGTTGTTTACTGCTGTAATGGATATGGGTTAAAGGCTGCTCTCTGCTCTGAAAAATGTTCATTGGTATGAGGGATTGCAAAACCTTTTGATTTGATTTCTTTACATTTTTTAAATTATATTAAGTGTATAAGAGTTGCATTGCATCCTGCTATTTTAAAGAGTACGTTTTAACCTAGATTGTTTTTTTTATTACGAATATTAATATTTTGTGAACTCAAAACAACAGGAAACCAGGAAATCCACATAATTAAAACACAGATTAGTTTCTACGAAAAAGAAAAAAAAGTCATAGTTGCCATTTCAAGCTTTTGGTTTTTAATGAAAACCATCAGCTACAGCAGGTAGAGGTGTTTGGAAACAACAGCTGATTGATACCAGGTGTGCTAGCTGATTGCACAGTTAATTAGTTAATTAGGCTGATGAAGACTTGTCATAGGAGGAAGAGCACAGGTGTTGCTAATAACATTAACAAAGGCTCCGTTCTATTCAAGGACCCCAGTGAATCTGCATGCTCAACACTCAATACCGGACCCTGAAATTAAAGCAGCTAAATGGAATAGACCTTTTCCACGGCAGACATGTTGACCTGCATCGTAGGAAAAGCACAGGTGTATTCAAAACCATTACTGATGGCTGCATTCCACATAGGAGAGGCCCTGGTATTGTCATGCTGACTCACTGAAGTAGCTTACTGGGACACTTGATGGAATTGAGCCATCGTTAAGGTTATCAATTTCAGCTGTGCTCTTCCTACTATGACAAGTCCAAATGTCTGCTGTGAAAAAGGTCCATTCAGCAAACATTCTTTTGATTATTTACACCCGAGATGTCAAAAGATCTTCTGTGAAAAAGGTCCATCTTACAAACAGCATAGGCCTGTGGTCAGTGTAATGCTTATCAGTTCAGTTTTCTAAGCACAGACAGACATTTGGAAAAACAGAAAAATGGGTTCAAATATCCAATTTTTCATTTTTTTCCACCTTGACAAATTAAAAAAATTGGATCTTTAACCTGTTTTTCCAATTTTCTGTTTTTTATTCAGAGGATCAGAAATTGAGAAAATTACAAAATTGCATCTGAGCTCCAATTATTCAATACTGCAATGGTATTCTCTCCCTCTACTTTGCGGAATATGTAGGTCATTAACTGCATATGGACCAAAAAACAAACAAACAGACTTTGGGTTCAGAGGTGCTTGCAACTGATGGTTTCGAGTGGGGGGGCGGGACGTGGCTAGGCGGAACGAGGGAGAGAATACCATTGCAGTATTGAATAATTGGAGCCCAGACGCAATTTTGTAATTTTCTAAATTTCTGAAACAGGAAATTGAACTGATAAGTGTTACACTGACTGCCTGTGACATCAGCAGCTTATTTGATGCAACTGACACTAAATAAGTAATTTCCTGACACCTCTACCTGTGGCTGACAATGGTTTTAAAGCTGCTATTATCAATATTTTAATGTTAATAATGGATGATGTGAAAGAGGTTGCCACTTTGCGTTTTTGGTTCACTCTCATAGCGTCTGCTCCAGATGCAGGCAGCTGTTTCAGCAAAAAAGCTCTTAAAAAAAAGAACTGATACAAACAAGGACAGGGGGCCACTTTCACCAAATCATTTTAACATGTTTTACTAATCAAAACAAGAGCCATACTTGTGACGCAGGAGAATGCCAGAGGTTTTTAGGACTTGAAAATGTATCTGCAATTTGCGAGAGACAATCATTTATGAAACACAACTTTGTCAAACGCAAATCACCGCAGGAGCATCTGCAACAGACAGAACTAGTCCCAGGACAGACAAGTGCAAGCTAGCTGATTCCAAATCAGCTTTCTGATTTACTATCTCATTGATTGCAAGAAAAGTGACAGTACACTGGTGATGCATCCTGGTATGTTTCAGATGTTACTCAGCTATTCAACACCTGCAAGGCTGCAGAGCTCCCCACCATTGTTAATTCATCTTTCCTCGGCCCTGCATGCTGCAGATGCCCATACTGGGCTTTGGATGCCCCCCCCACTATTACTACACCATTTGTCATGGCTGCCTTCCGCCACAGGGTTCAGTAATGGATGTCAATAGTGGAGCGTCTAGGAAATGGACAACACCTCCCCTGTTGCACCCCGCCCACCCACCTCCCAACAGAGCAACACAGACAGCTCATTTATCAGCTTCCCAACCTTCTACCAGGTATTCTTAATGGCCTATCCCTACCCCTGGTACATTTCTCTTCATCCCCTCATCTTCCCCTTCCGTTTTCCTATGTTAATATGCAATGTTAAACATAGGCAACACTGGCTTTTTCTATGATATAGACCTTTTTCACGGCAGACATGTTGACATGTCATCGTAGGAAAAGCACAGGTGTATTCAAAACCATTACTGATGGCTGCATTCCACTTAGGAGAGGCCCTGGTATTGTGTATGCTGACTCACTGAAATAGCCATCGTTAAGGTTATCAATTTCAGCTGTGCTTTTCCTACTACGACAAGTCAAAAACGTCTGCTGTGAAAAAGGTCCATAGGCCCGACCAGCAAGTTAAAGCTATGATATGCTCTATTGATTTTATCTGTGAAGGCAGGGGTTGGTGCATTTGGAACCCACATTTTTTTTTAAACAGCATTGTGTAGAGCAGCAGAATCCCTGTATCCAACAGCCTTTAGGAATAAAACAAGACTTCTTTCCTGTATTGTACAATAAATCCATGTGTTGCTGCATATCTGATTCAGTGCAGAATATAAGTAATGTTTCCCACTTCCAGAGGCCGGAGCATATATTGGTATTTTCAGCTCAACACATAGAGTGCTTTTGTTAAGAAAACCAGTGTGACATTTTCTTATTCACAGTATGCTGGATGCAAGTGATAGTATCCCTGTTATTATGAATAGATATAGATACGATAATGAAAAAGTGTGTTTATATTAGCTTACTGGTGTTAAGTATAGTCAGACAAAGCAGCATTTTCTTTGAATTTTGCAGGTTTTGATGACAGTAGCTCAACGAAACAAAGATGTACCTAAGGCCACTGATGATAATGTTTTTTTGTTTTTTTACCATTTATGAATCTGATCATTTAAAAGCAGAACTAGAGCATGAGAATGATGAAGCTCTGAATGGAACAAAGGTCAAGATACTGTCCAAGTAGCGGCCTCAAGTGAAGTCTGTCTGAGCCTATACAGTAGATACCTCAACCTTAGTCTCGCTTTGCCAGACCATCCACACGCTGCAGAGCGGAGGAGGGTCTGACTAGTCCACACAGCATTCTGGGATAGGAGAAAAACCTGCTCTGGTTTATTGGCATTTCTTTAAACCAATCACAATTGTCATGGGCGGCACTAAGCTCCGCACAGAGCTGCTGTAAAATAGTTGTGCGAGAGAAAACTCAGATTGGACAGATAGTCTAGCTAGCTGTCTCAATTTACCCGCAGAGATCTGAGGAGCAGTTAACCATAGTCCTCAGAAATCCACCGGAGTTTAAAATTCCAACACAATGAAATTGGAAGGAAACGGACATCGGCAAAAATACATGCATCAGGCAGAATTTCCTGCTGCACTGGAGCAATCCCAGAAGTGGAACTTCATGGATATAGGCTACCTCGACTCCGCTGATAGTTTTTCTGGCCAAATTTTGGGAACTTGGGAATCTCACAAGTGACGCACTTTCCTGGAAAACCTTGGCTTTAATAATAGGTTCCCAAAGATATTAATGTAATATGATTTGGATATATGGCTTAATCACTGAAGACCTAAGCTATGTAGGAATGTTTAAAAACATTTGCTATGACAACCCAGTTATCATTCTTGTCTTTTAACTTTGATGGCTTTAATGACTCCCATTACCAAAGAAGGATGTGCCAACAGCCCTAACGGCCCATTGTGGGAGGAAAACCTTCAGGACGACACTTCCACCTTGAACACGTCGACCTAGAAGAGACAGATTTATCGCAACCATCACAGTGATGTCCTTCTGTTTTGCAAAGTTATCTTACCACTGAGGGTTAAGGCTTTTATTTGCGAGATATGTCATTTAGTTGCTAAGTAACTGAACTGTATAGCAGAACAGTTTCCATGATACAAAATCTGACATATTCCTTATTAAAACACATGGGCTGGCTTGAGAACTGAAGATGCTGAGAGGGGGCGGTTACATCTATCTATAAATTGCAGGAACGTCTGTCTGTCTGTTATGCGCATATCTCTCGAACCGTTAGTCCGATGGATTTCAAACTTGACAGGTGTCTTGCTACGGGCACGAGTAAGTGCAGTGCCAAGTTTGACGTTGTTTTAGAAATGCAAAATATATCGTTAAATATATAGGTAAAAGAAGCACACATTGGCTTTTGCCGCTGTAGCCGCTGGCCACTCCCCCTCTCGCCCTGAGGACCAGAGACAGAGAGAAGTGGAGCTTTGGCAGCTAAAATGTGACATACACCTCAGACCCACAAAAATGTGCAAAGTAGCGCTACTTTGGACTGTCTTTGACTTTGAATAAACAAACGACAATTCCCGAATTTAAGGACGTTTCAGAATCCCACACATGCAAAGCACAACCAGCTACAGACAAGTGGCAGTGAGACGTATCTGTATATGTGTGTCCGTGTTTGGGGGGAAGGTAACTTGCACATCACACGCAGACGCCACATGCAGAACACTTTACAACAGCGGTGGGGGTGGGGGTGGGGGGGGACTCTTTTCCTGCTATTGTATTAAGTTGCTGTGAGCTGGCAGAACATAACGTAATCTCAGAGATTATTCCTTTACAGTGCTGTGCAATGTGAGAAAATCTCAGAGTTGAATCGGGCAGACACATCAGTTTTCATCAGACTCACCCTGGGTCGGGTTCATTAAGTCTACTGCTAACTTACAACACTAATAACATCACCGTCGTCAAAATACCCCCGCGAACAAATCCATACTTCACCGTTAACCGTCAAGCCACTAAAGCTGTATGGAAATGAACACCTCTGCTGAAGTGTTAAATTCGTTAACGATCATACGACAACCTGCTCTCATAACGGGCCGGATGGGTAGCACACTGCCATAAGTCCATGACGCTAATGTCTGATTACTCCACATTTTCATTGTGATATTTTGTGATTACATTCTGAATCTGCCCCGTTCTCTGTCAGGTAAATACAGTAGTACAATGTCTTCCTCTGATATAGATGTAGCCTACACTGTAAGTCAGTAGTAGGCTATACAGTGGAGGTGCATATTAAGTGGTTTGGGGTCCTTCTTTAAGTAATTTTGGGGTACAATTTGGTTTTGAAGAATTCTACAAGCAGCAATACCACAGACCAAGCAATCGTCCGTTCCAAACATTTTCAACGAGCACTGCACTAGTTTAGAGTTAAAATTTGAAGCATTTAGTTTGGCGTGCATGGGAATGAAACCCTGCAAGGCATGTGTGTATGTATACATATCACTCTAATTTCCAATGGCACTGCCTCTGGACAAGACATGGACTCTCCTCTCCCAGTAATTTGCTACTTGCTGATGGGATTGGCACAGAGTCACATTTTACTGCAGAAAGTAATCACTCGGCCTGTGTTATGAGAGCTAATAGTAATGGGTTTGGACTTTACCCACTTCATTTGGCGTTTGTGTTTGGTCATATCCATCTCCAAGCCGGGACCAACAGCTTGCTGTGCTTGGCAAGTGTTGTGAATTAATTTCCTGCACCAGAGAGAAGTGTGAAGAAGTGTCAGTATAACAGGTTTATACTCTCATCTTTGGCACAGCACACTTCTTCTCCTTTCTGCGTTGGTGAAAGATGTTGTGTGTTTGAGCCGACCAGCAAAAGACAGTTCAATCTTACAATTTTTTCATTTGAGAATCACACTTCAACAACAATCGTCACAGACGGGGGATGTCCTCTGGAGAAAATCTATTTTTGTGTGATTGATTGAGTCTTGAAACCAGCGACAGGCATGGGAACCAAATAACATTGTAAATGAACTTGAGTGAAATTTACTGCTATACTCGTATGTTTTTTTAAATTTTTTCTCACAAAAACAATTTTATGCAGCCTCAAAAGGACTTTGAAGTTTTAAAATGGATTCAAGTGCAGCACTGTGGGGCAGAAGAATGGAAAAAAAGATAAAAAAAATACTTAATGTGAGGAGCACTTAGGGTGTCTAATATCCTCTGCTGTCGCCCAAACTTTCCTATTAGAAATATCATTATTCTGCTGCTTAATTAAAACTGCACTTTCTAATCAAGCTGAAAGCCTCTTGACTGATTTTGGTACGTTTATGATCTATGAGGAATGAAGCAAAAGTGTAATTTATTATGGTAATATGACAACAATGGATCCAAAAAGGGAGGCTGTTTGGTTGAATGTCAGGCATCTTGAAAGTCACCAGCAATGAAAAAGCATTAACAGCAAGCATGTAAACAAACATAGAATCTGAAGGAAAAAAAAGAATGAAACCTGAGTGATTGTGGTCATATTTCCAGGGGAAGAGTCAATCCCTACAAGTTTTCCGTGTAATGTACAAATTTGCACCATAGCAAGAGCAAACAGTCTCGACAGTGCTCACCTTTAAGGGAACAGAGAGCTAGAGAAGGAGAAATGGAGGAAAGTATTTGCCTATTAGCTTTGCTGCACCATTTCATTGTATTAACCCTCTGCCGAAGTATAAACTGCGTCACAATTGTTTTTAATACAGTTATGAGACAGAAGTCAAACACCTACAAATACATCTTTTTAATAAACTGTGTGAACTTATTTTCAAGATGCAATTTATTTTTATAGTCAACTAAAGTCATTGGGGACAAAGTATGGCTAAGTCAGTACAGACGAAGCAACAGTAAGAAACCTCTGCTACATGAACAACCCTATGAATAAAATTGATGGGCGCTGACAAATAAATCAATACTCATGATGAGCCGTTAGCTCATGCAATCTAAAAGTAGCGGCACCACATAAAGGGACTAGTTTCTCAATAACTGATCCTCAGGGCCGTCATCAACACGATCATTACAGAAAGTTGTAATCAGAGTGACATCAGGGGCCTCATTTGTTAAATGATTTCCTGTTTAATTTGTTCATACGAATACTCCATGTGTAAGTTACAGGAGTGTCATGTATGTGGCTCACATAACACAATGCAAGCTTTTCAGTGTTATTCATCAAACTGAATTGAATTTTTCCTCCAGCCTGACATCATTATGCTTTTCTAATTAGGAATACCCGACTGCATAAAGTAATTACTGAACACAGCTGCACACCCGACGCTATTACAAGTCTGCCCGAGAGACTGAGGGCACATCAAACAACACCAGTTCCTGCACAGTTCACACTACGGACACCTCCAGTTTACATACACACCGACAATTGGTTGGTAATTTGATTAAGTCTTGCCTCATTTTGATAAGCGTAATGAAAGTAAAGTCATAATTAGTGTCGGGAGCATAGCTGGATTCAAACTCTCCATTTATGT
Source organism: Zingel zingel (assembly GCA_023566125.1). Taxonomy (NCBI): domain Eukaryota; kingdom Metazoa; phylum Chordata; class Actinopteri; order Perciformes; family Percidae; genus Zingel; species Zingel zingel. The sequence continues at coordinate 16,215,917 of CM042337.1, forward strand.
TGTATTTGTTTTGATGAAGTTATGTGTTGACCCACATGTAGAGGTGGTATAACTATCTGACTATCTGACTTAATTGTCATGTATAGAGAAGATCCAGGCACTTGAATATACTTGTTCTTGTAAACTCTGTGTAATAAAACTGTAATACTCCAATTAAATTAATTATTGAGCACATTCAGGACTCTGTCAGGCTGATGATTGGTCAACTAAAGGTGCTGCTGGTCCCCTCGCCACATGAAAGCACATTTACTGAGAATTATTGGCGACTCTCCTCGAGAGAGAAGTTAAGGTCTGCCAAAAAAAAAGTAGGTTTGTTGCTAGGAACGTTTTTGGAAGAAAAAAAGTTGCTAAAAGTCACCAAATCTAGCAAGAAAGTTGCTAAGTTGGCAACACTCGTTGACATATTTGTTTTTATATACACTAAACTATGATGAACATACTACCTGCTAGCATTTAGCAGAAGTACAGCCTCTAGGAGCTAGCATGTCTGTAGACTCTTGAGTGTTCAGACTGAATGAATCTGCTTCCTAAACGTACAGAGACGAGAGGAAAAGGGAGAAAGATTGGAGGGAAATAAGAGAGAGAACCAAAGTTTGTGGACTTTGCCGGTAGCTAAAACAGACATGAAACCATGGTGACATTGAGAGACAATGTAGTGACGCAAAAAAAAAACAGGGAAGGAGGTGGCAATGACACAACTTGGTCTAGTCTACAAATAAAAGTGCCAATGAATATAATTTCACACACAAACTAGATTGCGGATGTACAAGCGGCCAAAATGGGTTTTCCGAGGAGGCTGGCTGGCTTCTCCATTAGAGATAGGGTGAGTGGCTCAGTCATCCATGAGAAATAGTAGAGTAGAGCCGCTGCTCCTTTGTGTCGAAAGGAGCTAGTTGAGGTGAAGACCCAGGACTAGGTGGACAGATTATATCTCCACCGTGGCCTGGGAACGCCCCGGGATCCCCCAGTCAGAGCTGGGCTAATGTGGCTCTGGAAAGGGAGGTTTGGCGTCCCCTGCTGGAGCTGCTGGCCCCGCGACCCGACCCCGGATAAGCGGTTGAAGATGAGTGATGAGTGATTGGGTGTTGATCAAAGCAGAGGACTCAGTGGGAATCAGATTATTAAATCTGCATAGCAGACTGATCCTGGCAGTTCTATCAGCGACTGTGGCACTTCTCTGTGCTTGCGTCACAGCTGATGTCTCTGTTAATGGGAGAGATGGAAAAATACTCGGTCACGCTGCCCACATTTCCTCTGCTCCTTGATTTCCTTCTGGCCCCCGTTTGCCAAGTCTGTGTACTTTGGAAGTCCAAACCGAGGAGGAGAGGAGAGACATCATCCGTCATCCTCGCTGACACCTCATTATGAAAATGGTAATCTTTCAGGCCACACCACATGGCACGGTGGCACAAGGCCACCTGCTGCTGGCTCCGTTCTCTGAGAGAAAGCCAACTAGGGCAGTCATGGGATGCCACTTTGGCCTCTGCAATGTGAGAGAATGTGTGTGTGTGTGTGTGTGTGATGACAGAAAGAAAAAAGGAGGAGCGTAAGAACAGGTGAACATACTATAAATCAGACTGATGGTGTTTTTGGCCGTTGCCTACGAACACATGCAGACGGCACAGAGGGTGAAAATATCCCACATGCCTCACAGCTTCCAGAGGATTGCTCAGATCATGTCTGATACAGCCCCTTGGGTTGAGTTTGCTTCCCAGAGATGAACGTTACCTTCAGTGTGACATCAAAGCAGCAGGATTAGGTGTCGATTAAGCTCGACATAAACAGAGAAAGAAGCTTCACGCTGAGCACAGACTTCAAGATGGAAAAGTTCGTGGATTTTTCATAGCAATCAATATTGTTTAGAAAGATAGTAAGTATACGTTTCAGATTTGCTTGATGCAAGACTATGACTTTTAAAGAATAAATAAATAAAAAGTTGACTTTGTTAGCAATGAAACACACCCTTGTTCACTTCAATATACAGGAGTTTTTTGCTTGTGCTAATGTTACACTATGATTTATCATGTCCCAGATTAACATTTCAACATTATAGGTGAGCCTCGTTAATCTAACCTGTTACAGACTCTCTCTGTCTTCATTGCATTAAAAGTTGTATTTTTATGAATATTTCATTTGAAATAGTTTTCTTGAATTGTGTCAAAAGTTTCATAGTCTCACCTTAAAGGATCCCAAGTCAACATGGAACATAAACCAGGACATTACAGCCGCAGTTTGTGTTGTCCAATAAAAGTAGCCAGGCAAAGAACTTCTTGAAAATGTCAAAAACCTTCACTTCACTGGTCTGAGATATAACTGCTTAAACTCGTGTGTTTTGCATGAGAGTCTTTTATAAATAGAGCTCAAGTTGATAAAATGTTCTAGGTGAAAACAGTCACTGCTTATGTCTTTTTTAAACAACACCTACTGTAGTTATGATTATCTTATCATTTGCATGGGAAAGATGAAATTTTGCCATTTCAAATAACGTTTTATGCTTCATTGAAATGTCACAAATATGGCAGTATGTCTTATTGAGATTTTTTCCACTTTCTTTTAAGAGTGGCCCATGAAATATGAAACATAATTTAACTCCCTTGGGAGAAATTCTGTGACTGATCCAGCAGAGAGGTGTTGACTTAAGATGCCTGGCAGGCTGTCAATCATCCTGACAGGCACAGGGCCCAAGGGACTGAAAGTGAGGAGTCACATGAGCAAACATGAGTGTTTATAAGATCCATATAAAGAAGAGGCTGAAGGTACAGCTCACAGTTATAAAATCACAAAGCTGAATGTACAGTATCAACTCTTGTCCTGTTTGTTCTTTCCATTAAAATAATCGGTTAATGTCCATTCCATGGATGCATAAAAAGAACTGGATACAGTGATCGAGGCGGATCCCTGTTTATTCCTATGAGAGTTGCTCAGTGGTGCATAAAGCCAAAAAAGTTCAACTTCCACAAATAAAATCACCTGGATCGGCGCTGCTTCCGCACTGTGCAAGGAAAAAAGAAGAAACTTTCCAAGGGCAGTTTGCCAGAATATTCATAAGACTATGTTTACCAAGTCTAATTTGATAGATAGCCCATATGAACCGGATGATGAAGAGTAACATTGTTGGAAATACCCTTATTTGCCTTCTTGCCCAGAGTTAGGTGAGAAGATTGATACCACTCTCATGTTCAGCTGTTAAATATAAGGCTCTCTGAACTGCTGATCAACATGCTGCAGAGATACAGTAGCATCCGACACCTGACGAGTCACATGCCGGAGCTTATTTACTATGCAAATGTCCTTTACCTTCAAGGAGTATCATGCTAAAGGTGAGGTGGACCTACAAACATGTGACTTACTTCATTATCCAACAAGTTATACAGTATGCACATGCCTTAAGTAAATATGCCTGGTTTGCTTAATCTTCTTAATAGTGTTTTTTTCTAAAATAAGCATGGTAGGTTACAAAGTGTCATACTCAGCTGTTAAAGCAACACTAAGTAACTTTTCACACTTTGGTCCCCCTACAGGTTGGAAGCGGAATTGTCCATTATATTACATTATGCAAGTTTGCCAAATCGGGTAGCGGATCTGTAGTTCGAATGAACTGGACAATGTAATGTAATGGACAATTCCCCTTCCAACCTATAGGAGGACTGGGAAAAGTTACTTAGTGTTGCTTTCACCCAGCAGGTGTTATACACATCCAATCCATACTGGACAAAAAATTGTCTTGCATTGTTGGGAAACGTAAGGGAAAGAAGAAGCCTAACTTTTAAATTCTAGTTACCGCTTACTTTTAATTCAAATCTACTTGAAGACGAAGCCTCTTAATGCAAATAATGACCCTTGATCTGCTCTTTTTGCTGCGGTACGTCTTTAAACTTGATGAGCAAAAAATGGTTTGCTTCCATTTCTCTAAAACGTCGGGGCTAAACCAAAGGTCTCCAGTAAAGTAAAGGTCAGACTTAAAATGAGCTCATGCTTCATAATGAGCTTTTTAGTAGATTTGGGTGAGTTGTGGTCTGACGGACACTGGCTGTACTCCAGAAGAGGGAGATCACTCAGGCAATAAAGCATGAAATAAGGGTTGCAATGCTTTTTTTGTGAAACTAGCTTCATCTGCACTGCTCACGCGTGCCACATTATGTCAAAAAACTGATCAGTACAGAAAATGTCAAGGTTCCCTGTTATGTGGGGAATTGGGTTTTCAGTAATACAGAAACAAAATGATAGAATAGACAATTACAGCGCGTGTGCAGGCTGCACAAAATTACAGCAGTGTCACTGAAAGAAAAATTACAAATATAAAAGATATGTAAGATACTAAATAATGAATGAGAAAATAGCATACAAATACAAGCGTCTACAGGCTATATGCATGTATGTTCTTTATGATCCATCTTCAATGTTGCCATGTTCATCATGTTCCGATCTGCATTCTTTATGTGCATCACAAGCACTTCACTAGATCAAAATGTCATATGGAAGCACAATATGTACAAGAACTACTGTATATGTGACATATCTTCAGTCAAACTCAAAGACACACTACATCCCATTTTTTGAAAGTAAAACGGCCTAAAATGACTCATTCCTTTCAACGTTCATAGAAGTATGATGATTTCCTGAAACTTCAAAGAAAATAATAATGGCTCTGTTTGAAATGTTTACACAGTTTCCTTGGAAAAGGAGAAAACAGACAAATAAAAATGCCGTATGGGCCTTTTCACAAATGAGCATCCACAAACACTTTCTTGAATGAAGTAGCCTCAAAGGGATTTAAAGCTCCGGTGTTCAGCTGCTTTCTTTTCATTTTCTTCTACGGTACAGTGTGTCGTTGTTGGCTTAACTCGTTTTCTGTGTCATTGATGAAATAGATCTCAGAGATGTAGTGAGCTAAAACAAAGCAGGAACCAGTGATGCGAGAAGCCTTGTTTTGCTGTCAATTGGTTACTAAGCAAAGACACGCTCTTTCTAATAAGTCCCATTTAAAGGAAATCCTGTTATTCATCATTTAGAGTTTAACTTGTATGTCTTTTTTCTGATTATGTTCCCTCCCTTTAGGAATCCTGACAGCTGACATCACCTGTGCCATAACTTTTATTGCAGCATTTCACCGATATAGACTTTCATCAGACATCACGCAGTGTAGGGGACCAATATGAAGGCCTGATACTAGTCATATCACCTACTTGATCGCATATTAACACATCTATCTGATATGCAAAATCTAAATAAATTATCCAGTTAAATATTCTTATTAAATGGAGAGAGTACCAGTGTTACACTGGTTTCTACAGAGTGTTGCGTAATGTTTGTTTGTAATGTTGCTAGGCTAGCAAGTTTTTAAAGTCTGTTTATTCATGCCCATTTTGGACTGTAGGTCACCTGTATTTTGGCAGTACTCAGAGCCCAACACACAATGACAAGTGTTGTTGAATTACAGGAAAATAGACGGAAAAAAAGACGAAGCGTAAATATATGCTTCTTTTTGTTTCATTTGAACAGGTAAGTGCAACAAGAATGTCATCTAGTAGAGACTGTGAAAATGTCTGAATAATTCCAAATTTAAACAACATTGCATCTCCTGGACAACACATCATACCAACCAGTTATTTTCTGTTATAGCCCGACTGTAGTCCAGTTTAACCTAGTTTCAGACGGCCAATATAACCTGTCCTGAAGTAAATAACTTATTGACAAGTAAAAAAACAAGTTGAAATAGTCTTTACTGCATGAACAGACTAGGGACTGAATATCTGCCAAGAAATATCACTGTCACTGAATGTCATTGTGAAGAGCTCAAAGGGACAAAAAGAAAAAATGTTAAGAGCCAGAGTAAATCAGCCCCTTCGAAGAGGTCGACAGGAGAGAAATAAATGTGTTCTGGTAAAGTGTTTCACTTTTACGAGAGAAAAAGCTTCAGAGATAAAGACTCTCTTCTCTTTAGACTAGTAGCTCGGCAACTTTTTACCAACACTCATGGAAAGGTCATTTTGCTTCTTGAAAAAGTAATTTCCAAAAAACAGCTGTCCAAAAAAGGGTCTTTAAATCAGTGTCATATTTAGGCTGATACGATAATACCATCTAACTCATTTTTCACATCTTTGCTCAGCTAATTCTAGATATAATATCATAAAAGTGACTCATGTTGACCTGTGTACACAAATAAATTGTGCATTATTGTCACGGTTTCATGCTCACAACATGATAAACCCTTCTGATATAGGTTGCCATCACAACTCCCTTTGACAAACTATCACATTTACACCACCATGGCCGCTGGTGAAACAACTGTATATTCTTGTTTTTTCTTTCAATCTGCGACATTTTGCACAATGCATATGTGGAATTTTAACACCTAACTCTGACCATCTGGCTGTGAAACAGAGGAATTTCGTGACAAAGACAGACTAAGAGGACATGAAGTTTAATAATAGTAAATGCTTTGCCATCTGTTCCATGTGTGACTATTGCTAATTACATTTTTTGTTGCTGTCCCATATGTTTAATGTGTAATTGTCATATCATTTGGTTTATTTTAGTTCTACAGTACGGCTCTATCTTGTGTGTGAAAAGGATGTGCGAGTGTGTGTGGGTAGATTTTAGCTTCCTTTGTCTATTTTCACACCCAAGTTCCACACAAGTTAATTTCATTTTTTGGCTAACAGTTAAACCTGTGACAACCTTTTCTTTGGCCACTAGGGGGAGCAGAGACAAGCTGAAACACAACACTGCCATATTATCACCTTTTAAGATAATATGGCAAATTTGCTAGCAAACAGTTGCCTATTTACACAACATAAACATACCGAGGTACGTTAGCATTCATTCTGGCCACCTAGTTAATGTAAGTAAGTTTACTCTTCTACCTTGATTCCTGTAAGACCTACTGTTTTTGGATTGTCGCTATTGTATTTTATTTTTTATATTTTTTGCACCCTCAAGTAAATTTCCCTTTTGGAAAATAGTTAAGTCAAATTCAAGTGTTGCACATGTTTGAGACAAACCCAGATTTATCATAGACCCCATATGGCCCTGCTGCTGTTAAGCTCATCTTGCAATAGCACCTGCAATAAAGCAAAGACACACAAATGGGAAGGGAGCGAGGCATATTTCTTTCATGCTTACATCTATTAAGGGCTGCCAGTTTATCGTAATGCTAATTCTCTTCAAACAGCATCCCCATCATAGTAATAGCAGCTATGTCAGGCACCATTTCACCTGCAATCTCATCTCTATTAGTGGAATTTTCTGTCCTTGAGTTGCATGACTTTTCCAAAGTGATGAATGAAGCTGATGTTCTCACTGTCAGATCTTATGCCTTTTTTGGCTTTGACCCAAATAATGACTGTTTATTTTCATGCGTGTTGCAGTGAAATCTTTGGCCTTCAGCTGTGTTTTTTGGAAATCATTGCTGCGACGACACTGACACAAAAAAGTTAAATCCTTCAAAAAAGGAACTGGCTTTTCTAAGAGTGCTTTTCCCAAAATGTATTCACGCTGCATGGCTCTAAAGAATAGCCCATTTATGGAAATGAGGCAGAGCACAGTTTTTTTACTCCATCACTCCACCTAACCATGAAAGATTCTGGTCTGAGAGTGGAGCATGAATGAATTATAGTCCACTCAGAGAAAAATACTTTCAACTCAAAGTTTCTTAAGCCTTATGATTATTTGTCTGTTTAACTGTCCGCCTACCAGGCTGCTTACATTATTCATCTCACTTCTTCAGGAACAAAGAATTCAGACGTTTCACTAACAAAGTTTGTTGCCTGATGATAGTTTAGCTCACACAAGGAGACTTATTATAATTCACTCATCCTGTAAATTAACTTTCCACATGCTTGTTAATCTGTTTTTGTTGCCTGTGCTTTTCTAATAGTTTCTGTATTTTAGAAATAAAGGTGCCTTACACTCAAAGGATTTTCCTTCAGGTTTTCACAGGGGGCTTCAGAAAAACTTGTGGGACTGTTGGTTGATGATTCTCATTCATTTTGTGTCTTTAAACACTGATTTATTCATGAGAGCTTCTTTGGAAAGAATCATCCTTCAGATGACATTAACAACAGCAACTTTCTGAGCCTGCATACCTGCAGCACTGCCAATAGCTTCCCACTGATCACTGTGCTGGAAATAAAAATCATTCTAAGGCACTTGTGAAATAAATTAATCTAATTTAAGCAACTGTGGTGTATGTACTGATACTGAGGGTGCATTTAACAAAATACCAAAAATAGGCATTTCACTCTCAATTGCCTGCCTTTCTTTTAACCGCTTAAGCTGTGCCAGAGTGCAAGAGTACTAAACCAAGTAGACCGTGAAGGGGGCATCCTGAGCTCTTGGACCTGAGTGAGCCACTTTGCCATGTTTACTTTGTCCCTGAAATTCACTGAAACTTTCACCAGAAATATTTTAAACAACACATTGGCGCAAGCAGGCTAATCCTTGAGCATTTGTTGGCTTGAAAAGTCAACTCTCAATCCTTCAAGTCTTATTTTCTAAATAATTTGACATTTTCACTTATTTGCGGGAAGTCAGATGAAAAGATTGATACCACTCTCATGTCTGTACAATACATATAAAGCTAGAGCATGTGCAGGCAATGAGCTTAGTTCAGCATGAATACTTAAAGTGCTTGTCACTTCCTGTACACTAAACCGCCACAACTTTTCAAGTCGTTTTTACTACATTGTTGAGATAACTTATGAATTAGTGAGCTTTAGAGGTGCTGGTGGGCAGAAACAGCCATGCTACATGTTTCCCCCTGCTTCCAGTCTTTATGCTAAGCTAAAAGCCTGCTGACTTTGATTCATATTTAACATACAGATATGAGAGTGGTATCAACCATTTCATCTAACTCAGCAAGAAAGCGAATAAGCGTGTTTCCCAAAATGTCAACCTATTCCTTTAAGGGTTTGTAGGTACGCCTACTACCTCCAGCTTTATTTCTTTTTGGACCAACCAACAACCAAAACTTGAACTTGAAAGAACTGTCAACGGGCGCCGTCTGGGCTGGCAGCTCATGGGGAGCTCTCGGCCAGGGCTAGCTGTTGTTGCTGACCAGAGGTAAGCCCACACACATCCACTGCCAGCCAGCCATCTCTTTAAAAAAAGCACACTTTATGTTAGGGAATGAACTTACCCTAGACACGCTCTGAGCCGAACTGTGTCATTCTAGTGACAGTAAAAGATAGAAACTTCTTTTGTTCAGAGTCAAAGCTCATTATTATCAGACTTCCTATGTACCCCAAAGTTATGACTGCATTACTTTAGTGATAAAATATCTCTAACGTCTTCTCTGCTGCATTACTGCTATTAAAGAGAAAACATGAGCCATCTGACAGCGGCAGAAAAAGGTGCAGTCATTTTTTTTGTAGTTTAAGACCAATCGTCGCCCCCGCCCCCTGAGGCCAAAGAGCTCTGTGATTAATTTGGAGTCCAATTCATCTCATCACCGGAAGAAAATTCAAATGACTTTAAGATTAATGGGTAATTTTGTCACGGTTGTAGAGAGGGAGTAAACGCACACACACTCATATTTAAACTCACACTGTATTGAACATTTTCAACCACAGAAACAGCAGCGAGGCACAAGAGCTACTTGACTCAAGACATAGAAGGGAGCTTTGTTTTTCACATGCAGTCTGGGGCTTTGTTGTTCTAGTCTCTCCACAACAAATAATTCCCACTGCTCGCTGCTCTTCAGTCCCGGATTCTGATCAATGTGTGTGGGTGATGTGGGTCTTTGCACTCCCTTATCTCTTGGTCCTCTCCAGGTAATCAGGAAGCCGACAGCCTCGGTTGCCCTGGGCACCGCACTTCTCCTGCATGTTGACACACTCGCTGTGAAGGAAGAGTGCATTGATTTGAAATGGCCAATGCAATTAAAAAAATTGGCTGACTTGCGACAAATGCTGGTTGAAGAATGGGATGCTATCTCACAGCAGTGTGTGACCAGGCTGGTGACCAGCATGAGGAGGAGGTGCCAGGCTGTTGCGGCTGTGTATGGTTCTTCCACACGCTATTGAGGCTCCTGTTTGTGAAATGAAGAAATTGTTAAATTGCCAATATGTCTTGTTTCTTCAAACTTCAATCATCCAATCCACCAAACTCCAAACGAGTCATGGTAGAATAAGCTGTTTGGCATTGGCAGAGAAGATTTGGCAAAGTTTTCAAGGGCGCAACCCACATACTCAGAGCTGCTGCTCATCCCACAAATGCATGTTCCTTACAAATGGGGCACCATTTGAAGGGAACTAAACAGGCTTTCCAACGGTATAAGATTTATTGCCAAAAAGCATTGTTACCACAGAGAAATAATCTACCAAACACAAATTTCCTTACTTTCTGTGCTAAGTTTATATATATATATATATATATATATATATATATATATATATATATATATATATATATATATATACATACATGAGATATCAACCTGTAAAATAGGTACACAGGTCACCCATTATTAAATGTGTTGCACCAGTCTAGATCTTATTTTTACTCTATGGTCTGGACCCAAGTTTTTATTCTGAGCCTGTAACATATGCAAATATGAAACAATTTGTAACACATAACCAAATGTTAAGAATTAAGCATTAGGAGTATAAGCAACAAGTTGTTGGATAGCTTCCGCAGGATGAAAGTTACATTTGTTAAAAAATTCTGAACAAACATTGGATTAGTGGGATTTTAAACAACATCCTGCGTGCTGAAAATTGTATTAAATGTCACACTGCAAAATCAGCAACAGAACAGAAGTACCCACTGTCATTTCCATCTGCCAGGCAATCTAACTCCCTGTGACTGACTTTTATAATGCGTTTCTCGTCGAGTGTCCTGATTGTTGTAATGCTGGACTACTTCTTAATGCTGAGATTTGCTTTCCTCGAGTAGGGGCAAGATGATTGCATCAGCTTTATTTTGACAAAAAATGCAAAGGGTTTATTTGTCCACAGCAGTATCAAGTGTGCAGAATGCCACCCTGAACTATAGATCAGACTGATTAACAGCCACATGTGTGTTACTATCCTCCACTGTGGACCGTGCTGCCAGTTTTACAGATTCTTATAGACATATGGACATATAGACAGAAAGAAAAGATGAATTTACATGTATGTCCTTGCATTGCTCCCATCGCAAAGTGTCAATTTACTTCATGGAGATTCAGATAGAGCAGCCTGTGCCAACAATCGAAAAAAAAATATTTACAGCTTGCCAGATTTCATGAGTGTCTTCTAGTCTTCTCCAGTAACTGCTGTGAAATGAAAAACATCCACAATTCATACTGTACATCCAGACTGAGGACTGTGTCCTCTGGGAATTAATACCAGCCTCCAGTTCCCATAATTGAACCCTTGTCCTCGGCTCCACATCCACCAACTGTGAACCAACGCTGAAGAAACCATCACCTTCAGTGTGTTTCTCATCAACATGTCCTCCACCTCCTACAAAACTACTGATAGCTGCATTACAACAAACACAGACAGCAGTAGCCCAAGGTTAATGCATCACAATGTGTCAACACATGTGATTACTTAGCATTCAGTTTTCTGGAGCAACTAAAATCATGATTTAAGAGAAATTTAAAATACTAATACTTGTCAATATTACCCAATGAGATCTACAAATCTATTTCCATTGAATATAGGTTGCAGGGGTTGTAACCATGACTTAAACATGAAATTATGAAAGCAAAGTAAAACCATTTAATGTTATAAAGTCAGCCGTATTTAAATGTTTCCATTTAGTATTCAGTATGGGTTTCAATTTCAGTTAGGTAAGCTGATTACTAATGTTGGGCTCCCTTTTGCTTCCAAACAGTTTCTCCCTGTAAGAAAACACACCAAAAACTATGTCTTCAGACTCATATTATAGCATTAAAATGTAATGCTGTTCTCTGGTTCTAGATAGAAAACACAATGGCTCCAGGAGCTCGGTCGACAGAGTGCACAAGACAGATGGGAGGTGACATGCATGTCCAGAGGGCCAATGTAGGACTGCAGAGCAACTGGACTTCAGTAGTGTTGTGTGTGAAGGATTGTGTAGCACCTTGCTTCTGAACTTTCCTCAGATAAAAATCATGTAAACACATTCTTCTCCTTCACTGTGATGTCAAACTGCCTAACTCCTCAAAGCTGCATTTACAGTATCCCCGGGTGTTCTCCCTCAGGTAGTCGCACCAACAAATGCACCCAGCCAGGATTTTTTGTCACCCCCTCCAAATTGCTGCTGCAGCGGGGCATTTGATGCAGACCAGCCCAGGCATCGGATGGATGGTGTGTGTGCCGATGGTAGCCGGGGTGTTGAGTCACTGAAGCGTTTTAGTCGAGTTAGATAATAAATAAACTCTGACTAGACAGGAAATTGGGCAGCAAGAGGACGAGATGTGGGAGGGATTCTGGCATCTCCAATTCATTTAGAGCGTGTGACAAGAACATAGACTGGGCTTTTTGGTGTTGGTTGGTGGTGGGCTGTACATATACGAGAATGCTTTCTGGAGAAAAATACATTGAATAACAAAATTCATCGTTCAACTCCAATCATTTGTTTTTAACAGTATTAAAGTGTTTTAGGATGGATTCCTTGAATGTCCAAATGGCATCAGTGGACATGGGCATGCCCAGAAAGCCTCATGAACAAAGTGCATTTTCACACTAGAGAATCATTTAGGAATTATAACAAGATCTCATAGTTCAAGAAGTCTCTCCTCTTTTTCTAGCTCCTGTACAGATGTCTGAGTCTGTACAGATAAGAAAAGGGCCCATGAGATGGTGAAATGTCAGGTCAGTTGACATGTAGTTCGGCGAATAAAAAGGGAACAATGAGTGGGAGATGTGTGAGCTCTGCTGTGGAAAACCACAGAGAGGAAATTGTAGTAAATCCACTTTGACAGCCCGTCTTGCCTCTGGAATCATTTAGAAATTGAAAGCATGTTAATCTGCAGTAAAGATCAACAGCAGTACATCCCAGATTGAGAATAATATTTTAGTAAATGTATTTGCCTGTCCTCTCTCTCTCTCTCTCTCTCTCTCTCTCTCTCTCTCTCTCTCTCTCTCTCTCTCTCTCTCTCTCTCTCTCTCTCTCTCTCTCTCTCTCTCTCTCTCTCTCTCTCTCTCTCTCTCTCTCTCTCTCTCTCTAGTAGACCATGTTGACACGCAGTCTTCTGTAGATATTTCATTTTGTGCAGTGAGGTACATCATCATGTACTTGTATCCTTTTTATTTTCATGCATTGTTTGATTTTACATTCTCACATTCACCATTGGGATCTTTGGGTACTATGTATGCATGTATTAAATGCTATACATCTATACATTTAAACTTAAACTCTACTAATTCAAAATATTACCATTAATCTATCTGAATTCATTTATTTTCTTATATGGCTCTAAAGAGGGGGAAATCCCTGTAGCCTGCATCAGTGCACACTCTTGGATCTAAACTGGTCCTATGGTGCCACCTTGTGGCTACATTAGGGTATTGGCAAGTTCTTCTCTCCATCTGGGAGGATGGCAATGCACTTATCAGAGATCCTAAATTAGTAATAATGATAAAAGTAATATAATTTATTTATTTTGCACTTTTAAAAGACAACACTAATGTTGTTTGCCCGATTTCCAATGGAAGGCTATTCGCGCAAATTCTCTACTACCTTCTGTCTCCAGCCTTGCCCGGGGGTACAACAACAGCTAGTGAGCAGACCTCAGACTATGAGCAGGGGTGTGTGGAGTAAGATAGTACAGGATGGGGCAAGGTCTAGTCAGTGCCGTAAAGACATGCAGTTACCTCAGGTAACCAGTGCAGAGAGCCCAGAATGGGGGAAATGTGGTAAATCCAGATCTTGTGAGACCCCTATCGGGCGTATTTTGCCTGCTTTTTTCTTTTTCTTTTTGGTGAGAAATATGTTTTTAATGTTCTGTGAGTAGCTATCTTGCACTCAGAATGATCTGTTATTTGACCGTGCTAAATGCGGTTCAATTATGAGATTATTTTTCCTTTATTTGCCTCAAAAATGTTCACCAGTCACTGCCATGACTTGATCATCCAGGACATTTATTTGCCTTTAGAAAGATGTACTACCGTGTATAAGAAGTCACACATGTGCCTGTGAATGTCAACATACACACTAGTGGAACAACATCACACCACAGAGCCCTATGTCCAAACCAACAATACATTCTTTTGCAGCACTTTGCATCCTGAGCATACATTATTATCAGTTCTAAATATGCAACCTCCTTCCTCAGTATAGCCTGACTAGAATTAACCAGAAAAGAGACATACTTAATTCAGACAATTAAACAAAAAATTACTGACAATTAATACAGTGACCAATGACATCACGGCGGGTGCAACAAGCAATATTGAACTAACGAATACACTAAGAGAGCGTTCACACTGGTACAATCCTGGCACAATTCAAAGTGGGATTTAAATGATTTGACTAATTATGTATTTAAATAATCAGCTCCACACTTTTTCATTGTACAAGCATGGCAAAAATATTGACAGAACCCTTATATTTTACACTGTCCAGTGTGTCCACTGCCAAATAGTATGTGATTTGTAAAATTACTTGAATAAGATAAAACTTTCACATTACTCCAAAGCAGGTAACATTCCACAGGGAGAGCGAAAACTCAGCCCCCAGCCACAATCACACACTTTAAAGGAGATTTTACACACCGCTTGGCGCACACTCAAAGACACACACACACACACACACACAGTTGTTGTACTCACATGTCTGATTGTCATGCTGTGAGTCTTGTGCCCCGTGAAGTCCTCCACAATCTGCTGTTAAACTTCTCTGCTCGTTCATTCTCAGTCCCCTCAGCCTCGCTGTCCCACTGCGTTCCTCAAAGTCCAACACTTTGAGCTGATAAAGGCTCTGAAGTCTCAAACAGCAACAAGTCCTCCCACTCCTCACTGAAGGTAAAAGTTCCTCAGACCTGTCGTTGGTCCAAGCAAATAAATCCCAGAGGGGTATTTCAGAATCAAGTTTAGCAAGCCCTGGGTTCAAACGTGAACTCTGTTTTGACTAACTCTGAACTGTCAAACTTGCGGTTTTAGAAAAAGGTGATAAGAATTAGGTCAATCAACTCTGAGTTATGTTAACTCTGAGTGAAGGGCGTGCACCAGCGTATGAAAAGCCCTCATCATTGCTGACTGAGTCAATGTGTGAGTATTAATTGAAAAAATAAATGAACTTCTATCCAGTATTCCAGTTATTCAACATTTGTGTGTATGCACACATATATATTTATTCAGGTAAAACCCAATAGGCACAAAACGCACTTGGCAGCAACTGAAGATAACATTTTAAAATATACACCACAGAAAGGGTATACTTTTATTTCAAGCCATTGTGATGTTGTTTAGCTTAACCTATAGTAGTGGAATTTTTTTCAAGCAAACAGTCACTTTTTCAGCCGTCCCAAAACTGCCTCTATTTAATATTGTCTTTAATAACATTAAGTACATGCAAGTCTCACAAATTCAACCTCCATTATAGCCAATAGAAAAAAAGGCGGAAGCCCAAAAAACAGCAGGAACCACCACCACCAAAAAGAGGCTGAAGAGATGGTCCTCAGTCAACGCTACTGCTGAAGGCATCTCTGGAGGAAGCTCACCTTCTGACCCAACCACCCTCCTCCACAGATTTGTTTTATGTGATGATTGTGCTGTCTGAATGTTTGTTTTATTATAATTTTTAACTTATAAATATTTATTTATATTTTTATTATTTGCACTGTGACTGATAAAACAAATTTGTTTCTTCTGTGAATGCAAGTACTCAGTGAGTTGACAAATACATTGATCCTTGAGATGGTTAGAGTAGAACACAAAAAGGAGGATGATGAAGACACATTCATTCACATATTGTCAGCTGCCACAAGGGGAAGAGAGGCGGAGGTTTACACCTTACATTTAACTTTCTAACTAATGGTGTACCATGAAACAACTTTCACCTTATTTCTTTAACAGAGCAATGCTGGGTGGGGATTACAAGGAAGAGGGGCCATCCACTTCCACAGCCCAACTTGGCTCTGTGTGGCTCTTACAATGAAATTGAAAAGGCCTGGCATTGTGAAATTCTGTCATTTTGTGCTCCTATAGCTCCCTGTTAAACAGCTGTACAATGTGTAAGCTTTTAAAAAGTTGATCTAGAAATGGACCACATAACGTTGAAGTTAAAAAAAGAAGACAGAATTTGAAATACAACTGTTCAGTTAAGGGTTGCTGAGGTGAATGATTTTACTTGTTTCAACAACATGAAGAACAACATGACGAATATTAACTGTACTGCATTTGAACTTGTAGGAAATTAAAAAAAATCCTCATAATTAGAACACATTGGGTTATAAGGTGAAGAAACTCAGATTTAGTTGAAGAAAATCTGCAAGGAGCAGGAGTTTGTTGCCATAGTAACTGACTCAGAAACCGTCAACTCTGAAATGGGGCCCTGGTCTTATTTTTCGCAAATGTTTTTTTCCAAAGTATATTCTGTATTTCAACTTATTTATCCATGATTTTCAGAGTAAATGTAATATAACGTTCGGGAGGTGATGTTGAAAACCACGGTTGAAAAGCTAGCAAGATGTGAATGTTAGCATCTCCACGGGGCTCCAACACACACACACACACACACACACACACACACACACACACACACACACACACACACACACACACACACACACACACACACACACCTGAAAACAACCCCCCCCCCCCCCCCCCCCCCAAAAAAAACGTACCTGTTCACTTTTGTAGCTATGCCTTTTAACACCCAGCTGTCTCCATAGCTGAAAAGCTACCAATGTTTACTCTAGTTTGTCCTCTAATTGTATCTGCAGCCTTTTAGTCACCGTTTTTTTCAGCTTTTCTTAACATTTTTAAAAGGGCGGGAGGTGGCAACATTTGAGTTTTCACCTCCATTCTCCGGTGTAGAGTACACGCAGCAGGACAAGGAGGAATGTCATTGGTTCTCTCCAAGCGGCAGTGATTGGTGGGCGTGGTTGCAGATTACAGCAGCTAGATGATGGACTTTTTTTGCTTCTTTCTCAGCGCCGATTAGTTCAGTATTATTCGGATGTGCACCAAGTAGTAGCCTAGGCACAGTGTCAACATTTCTTACAGAATATTGTAGTTATTTATTGCTGTCAGGGTGTAAATACTATTTCAAAGTCAAACAATATATAAACAATTGCATATTGGAAATGTCTATGGTAACGTTAGATAGCCTAGGCCTATGTCTATGGTTTTAATATAGACAGATTCGATCCACAACTGGAGCTTAAACTCTTGTGTGGACAGAGATTGTTTTTGTTGTAAAATGCAGCTTAAAAAAACTAATGTATGTTAATTGAACATACATTTGGAGAATCATTATAACTTCATCAGACTGAAGATGCCTACAAGTGAGAAATCATACTCTATAAGACTAAATGATGTTTTACACTTGATGTCACACTAAGGATGAGTAAAATCTCCTGTGTGGAGGAAATAAAATCACCTGACTGATGTTCAGGTTGAGGGGTGACAGTAGGGCATGCAGAACTGTTCATAAAATCTGCTCTGAACTCTGGGACACGAACCTATACTACCCTCTGTTGGTGAACATGAGGAACTGTATGCCTGCAGATGCTTTATTATCTGTAGAGCCTCAAAATGTTCAATAATAAGTAAATACATACTTTATTATAAATATATAAATAAATAATCACATAAATACATTGTTTAAAATATGATAATGACAATAATTTGTGAAATAATTTAAGAAGTTTTTTAAACTTAACTCATGACGATGAAATGTAATTTCATCATTCCTATTTTCATTCTGAGAGGTTGCTTAGATTTCAAAATGCCCTTTTTAAAAGTCTGTTTGTATTTCATAATAGCAATTTCCCAGTAACACTTCTATTTCATGCCATGGCTCATTTTTATTTCATAACGTCACTTTGACAGTAGTGTGGTCCTTTCAGCCAATCATATGTCCCCTGCCTCTGTGTTTATCTACTGCAGCAGTAAGTTGGTTGAATCAGAATGACTTTGATTGCTGTTGCTCTAGCTAACTGGCTAATGTTGGTAGCAGATGTTGAGCTTGCTAGCTTAAGAGAGGCAGGGAGCATGTGATTGGCTAAAAGGTGAGAGGGCGGTGACAACACCACTTACATGAAAAGTGGCATTATGAAATAAAATGATATAAGGTGACATTATGAGATAAGTCTCATTGGGACAAATGCCATAATAAATAAAAACAGACTTTTGAACAGGGGCATTTTGAATAACATGTATTTAATATAATTAAATAAAAATCATATCCAACAAAAATATAAAAATTATGAAATAATGAGGTGAGTTTTATTATGACCTCCTCAATTATTCTACAAGTTGTTAGATCATTTATATATTTTACACAATTTAGTATTTATTTCATAATGTCTTTTTTATTAATTTAATATTGGACACTTTGGGGTTCCGTTACTATCGACGTCAAAGACACTCATTGTCAAAAAAGCACAAACACCAGTAATGTTTAACATAATTTATATTTATTTTCTTTTGAACAAAATGTTAATAAATGTATTTGTTTTACGTCCAAAAAAGATCATGACTCGTGGGACGCAGTTTATAAATAATTTCATCCAAGTCTTTTGTAGAAAAAAAAGAAAGTAAATTAGCAAACTAAAGCATCTCTAGTATGACAATATGACAACTTTATCATAATTTTTTCTCTATATTTGAACCCTTTTTCTCATTTCAAGCTTCATTTTTTTTGTATATTTTTCTCAAGACCTCTTTATCTCATCTTTTTAACATCCAACTTATTCCTACTCATCAACTCACACCACTGCTTTAGACAACAGAAAAATGCGGCAAAAATCTCAAAAAACATACAAAAACCAAGGAGGCGAACAGAAAACACAGTGAGATTTCCAACAGTCAGGGTTGGCAGGGGAGGTCTGGGAAGGGGGGTGGGGGGGCGGGGGGGTGGCCATTTTGGGATCCCACATCCTCAGGACATATTTACAACACAAAGGGCAAGGGGGGGTCAGGGAGGGTAGGTGGGTGTTAGTTTGGCGTGGGGTTCATCTGCATAGATCCACAGGACTCAGATCGTGAACAGCTAGAGATCGAAGGAACAAAGCACAAAGTGTGGGCCTGTTACATCCGCTGCAGTCTTCAAGGGAATGTAGTTCTCTTCATCACAGTTTGTCAAGTAAAACAAACCAACGCAACAACACGTCACAGGAGAATATCAAGCGAAAGGGGATCAGAGAGTAAACTGGGGGATGGGGAGGCTAAAGTCTATAAAAATCCAGGGGCAAGTGTAGACTTGACTTCCACAGGACATCCCACTCTCATGTGTGCGTGTGTGCGTGTGTGCGTGTGTGTGTGCGCGTGTGTGCGCGCGTGTGTGTGTGTGTGAAGAGCAAACCGATGGTTGTTGAGTGTGAGGCGAGGTAAGGTCAAGCTGTTAATGGGGATCATTAGAGGCTACCAGGATGGAGGACAAAAAAAACTGCTTCATTAAAGAGATTTAGCGTCCTTAGCTTTCATTTTTGGTGTATTGCTCTCGTATCAGATTTTAATATTGGGTAAATCTCTTTTTTTCTGTCCAATCTCTCAGTGCATTGCTAGTTAAAAATGAGGAGTTTAAAGTACTCTTAATCCCTGCGTGACCTGTCCTTGTGTCAATGTGCACTTTACCGGCAACAGCTATGCAAAAAACCCCCAAAAAAACAGAAAAACATCAGATGGATCAGCCCTTGAAAACTCCTCACACTCCTCGCACGCTGACACTGACACAGCCCTTTGCTAGCCTGTGAGAGATAGTGGTTGATCAGCTCGTCTAAGGGTATTTAAGAGTCGACGGACTGACTGATTGATTGATTGGCTGGCTGGTCACTTGCACCTACTCTACAATACAGAAAAGCTGAGGCGACAGTAGTGAAGATGCCACAAAGTAGGACTCTAACAACCACTGTTTTTTAATTTTCTATATTGCTCCATTGCCAGTTTCTGCCTCACTGGGCGTACGCAGCAGAGAGGCACTCAAAGATCTGGGGCCTCATTTATCAAAACCGAGCGTAGGACAAGTTCGAAATGTGGAACTGTTTATAAAAAGAAAACTGAAAAAGAAAGAAATCAGCGGGCAACAGATTTGTGTACATAAGTTTGTGTTCCTGCATTGTTGCTGGTCTTATTTCACCTTACATTATGTCATATAACATCCACTGTTTTCACGATTAATTTGTTGTCTGGGAACTCGTCTTTACAAGCGAATGCAGGACTGCAAGTAATGTGGTTTGCACAATTCATCAACATCTTCTTACCATCCAAACGTAATGTGTTGGGTTGACAGAATATTGTACCTACGCTTGTGACGACTGACTATCAACAACTGAAGAGACGATTGCCGATTGTTTTTCCCTGCCGATATTAAGGAACTACATTATATACATATAGAAACTAAACTCTAAAATCTGCTCCTTACTGTGCATTCATAGGAGATTTTTTTTAGTGGAGTGAGCCACGCGTGACCCTGGCTCTTTTCCCTGCTTCGCCATCTTTGTGTGCCCGGTATATTTAATTTGTTACTGACTTTGTCTCAACAAAGTTGGTGAGGGAGGTGGTGATGGAGGCTGGAGACGGTCCCGTAGCTCCAATGCTCTGCAGCGCGCTGTATTCTAAGCTACGTCAACTTTTGAGTGATCCGATCACATCTGTAGAGACTTGATTTAAACCCCTCTCTGTGTGCAACCCCTCGTAACCAATCTAAACCTGAAAGTAAAGACGCTCTAACTTCGGTTTGACTGTGACTTTAATGTAATTCCACTCCACGAGGTTTGGTGTTTCCAAATAATATGTGTAGAAACGAGCGTACACGCGGTTGATAAATGAGGCCTCTGGTGTTTTGGCATCATGCAACTGTTCTCTAGTGTCCCTGGATTGTATGACTACTCTAAATACTCTCTGCGGCGTTGAGACGAGTCAATGGGCCGCCATTCTGCAACACCGACACTACCGTATAAGGTAAACTGAACACTTTAGAAACCAGAGAACACCACTTCCTGTCCAGGAGCACTGCATGGTGGTGACTAAGCTCAGCATTAACTCCTGCAATCGTCAGCTGAACCGTCACCACCTGCCACTTTATCACTCCTAACTTGCTCCATGGCCCAACAAGTTAGAAGAGAAAGCGAGCCCGCCTTAGAGCACTTAAGGTCCTAAAACGTGTAGGCATGAACTGTCGTAAGGGGTTGAGAAAAGGTCTAGTGGGACAAAATACAAGCTGAACAGTAGAATATAGAAGAATCACATACATTTTGTTTTCAGGGAAACAAGACCCACATGAATGATGGATGAGCTGGTCCTGACAGGCCCTCGAGCAACATCACATACAAGGTAGTAAGAAGATGCCTCTAAGGTGATGGAGAGTAGGAAGTGGAACACAGTTGATATGTCAAAACATGCTGGCACCTGAAAGAAATGCAGCAAAAATCTAAAGGTAATGATGAGGGAGAGCGCACACTTCATCAATGTCCGTTTTTCCTCTGACGTGCCATCCATACACGCCGAAAACGCCAGGAAGGGAGGGGAGGGAAGGGAGGGAGGGAAGGGAGGGAAGGGAGGGAGAGAGAGGAGGAACAATATGCTAGAAAACATTTGGATGGATTAGAAACAATGAGCAAGTTTCAAGTGGCAAGAGGTCAGTTCTTTACAGGGTCGGTTCTCAAACATCTCCGTTCGGCCAATGTCCATTCCCAACACCCTCAGCTCCAGTTAAAACCCTCCCACTTCCTGTGGTTGATGGTTCATCATCGGGCAGATTGTAGAGGCATCTCCAGCATGTCTCGCCAGATGTGTCCCTGGCAGCCATGACATTGTAAAAGCCATAATCCTCTCGAAGCGACATCACACTTTTCAAGCACCAAATTCAACCCCAAAGTTCACTCCTCATTAGAAGCACTCTCCTCTGGCGAGAAAATGGCAGCCACGCCCACCAACGTAGAATTATGGGAGGCTGAAATGATGATGACAGTGTGTAGGAGGACGAGCGCCAGCAGGCAGATCTTCAGTCGCCCGCTGCACAGTCTCGGGGTGGCAGCGGAGGTGACCGAGGCCCCCTCGGGCTGGCAGGAAGAAGCAGTCCTTTTTAGTGTCCCACCTGAAGGGTTGTCCATTTTGGAGTCCCATCGGACATCGCAGCACTCCGCCTCACTGTCTGATAGATGATCTGCCAAGATCCCTGAGAAAGAATTGATACAGGAGAATTTTAAATAACCAGAGTAAAGGGGATTTGGTTCGCTGAGGAAAAAAAGAATTTCTGAGCGAAGTTGACAAATTTATATCGTCTCATGATATGTATATAGCATATAGGACTTGTTATTTTAGGTCCAGTAAAAGGCCATTCTCAGCCTGGTAAATAACCAAGCTGATACAGCACAGGTATAATCTCATACAGCCTGTCTTCAGGAGAAATGTTAGGATTGAATAGAAGTAGGGCATCTGATGAAGCCTGAAAAACTGCTCCAGTTCAGTTAAAAACAGCATCTGTTAAGGCAACAATCTAATTTGCATTGAATCATTTTATTGCAGCGCAGCGATGGTTTTCTCATCAACTTCCTTCTGGACATCCTCCAGGACACAGCACCACAGGGCTGTGTCCTCGGCCCCCTCCTGTGTTTCCTCTACATCTACGACCGCACGCCGACACAGCCTTCAAAAACCAGACACAGCAGCGGTGGGGCCGATCTCCTGCAGCGACGAGTCCGTCAATAGGGAGGAGGTGAACGCCGTGGAACAGTGGTGCCAGGAAAGGGCACAGCGGTGGAAATAGTTGACACATTCAAATACCTGGGGGTAAATATCTACAAAGACCTGACATGGGCCAACCATACTGCAACTGTCATTGCTGTCAAAAAAGGCCCAACAGCATCTGTCCTGTGCCATATTCAGTCTGTTTGTAAATAGGCCTATTTTTATTTATTCTTATATTTTGTTATTATATTCTTTTTTATCCTGTTTTATGTATTTTTTATGTACTGTTTATCCTTCATTGCCTCTTAGATTTGTCAATTACTTATATTATATTTTAATATGTACCTTACATTTTCTACGTACTGTTTTTCTTTAATCCAAGCATACGCTTTTCACACATAACCGGTGTGACAATTAACATCTTGAATCTTAAATCAACTCTGCTGAGGGCAAACTTCGCTTAGTTCTCACCCAGCTATAGCACAGGGAGTGGAAGGATGATGAGAGCAGATTTAGGACTGGCTGACCTGATGTGAAAAAAGCTCATTTCCAGACTAAAAAAAACCATCAGGGAAAAAAAGACCCAAACTCTTGATTTCAGGACATTAAAGTTTGCCAAAATGGTAGACTAAATAGGTCTTTGGCTAAACATCTCCCTGCCTCCCCTGTTGGTTTTTTTTGCACCTGTGAGGGAGAAACGTACACTTGTATCATTCTTATTAGGAACTGTATTACCATTATTGGAGTAGGAGGGGGGGGGGGGGGGGGGGGGGGATTTTAAGTTTAATTTTTTTTAAAAGCACGACTCTGCCCAATATTTCCTGTGTGCCCCTCCCTTGCCTTTGAAAGAAAACCTGCAACCCTCTTATCTCAAAATATAGTATTGAGTTGGTACAACTCGTTTCGCCATTACTAACTCAATTTGAGATAATGTAATCTAACATAAACCTTAATCTATTAGTGGAATAATACGCCCATTACGCACATTAGAAGTGGAATTAGAAATTTACATTTCATGGCAAACACAAAATAATGAATATTCCAGCTATACTATTTTATAATTAAGAAATAAATAAAAGATACAGAAAAGGCTTGCAGAGAAATAAAAGGATAAACTGGAATACAATATAGGCCAACTTTATATGATATGCTTCAGGGTTTTTAAACTTTTTGCTAAAGTGAAGGAGGAAACGACATTAACATTGTTTTTCTTTTTTTAAAGATTACTTTTTGGCCATTTTTAGGCTTTTATTGACAGGACAGCTGAAGAAATGAAAGGGGAGGGGAGGGGGCAATGACATGCAGCAAAGGGCCGCAGGTCAGAGCCGAACCCGGGCCAACTTCTTCGAGGAGTAAACCTCTATATATAGGCGCCCACTCTACCAACTGAGCTATCCGGGCACCCAAAATGACATTAACATTTAATCTATAATAGCTGTAACTCATTATCATTCATATTCTGTGTTTCTCATAGCTGACATATTGGTCATATCAGTAGGGGTGGGGAAAAACCGAGACATTTTCATATTGGTTTTTATCGCGATATGAAAATGAGATAAAATGATAAAAGAGATGACAAAGTTCTCCTTTTCTCCTAGATTTGAAGTTGGAAAATGGTAATAAATTGCAATATATTGCAGAATATTGCAATATGTTTAAAATCGCAATAATATTGTATGGTGACATAAGTATCATAATAATATATTCTCGTGGGGCCTCTGGCGATTCCCACCCCTACCTATCAGCTAGTTGACTGGGAAAAAGACTGCGTATGATTAAATGACCCACTGTGCATTATATTTGATCAATTTTTTTAATTATTATTAATCTTGCGAGGGTGAGTAAAAATAAAAAGACACTCTCCTGGAGAGGGTCTTTCCTGTTAGAACACCCTCCATTCCAAAAACACCTCCCCCTTTTATAACTACCCTTCCCCCACTAATCATTGGTCTACAGTCCCTTAGGTTCATAAAATGTTGTTGAGCCAACATCATTTCCAGCTCAGGTCCAGCTAGTATCAGCCTGGGCAGAGGTCTGATCACCAGTGTGGCTGTGTTGATGCTGTTATGGCGATTAGATTCCAGATAACCTGTTTTCTTGGCACGCAGACAGCGTCTGGTCCTCTGAGGCAGAGTCCTTGGTGATTACTACTGTTAAAACTGCAGTAAATATTGAGAGACGGGCCAAATTCAGTTCATCAACGCGTTGTTAAAATGTCCTTGTCTGAGCTTGGCTGTGCTCAAACACACCACTAGATGTCATCAGAAAGCCTTTAGAAACCCCTTCCACCTGTTTTCCTGGAGGAATACCATCCAGTAAATATGGAGACACACATTGTGCAAGAATTACTACTGTGCATGCTTTTATAAAACGCTATTCACTGACAGAAATTACATGAGGATTAGGTTTTCTCCGAGGCAGTAGAGAATGCAAGGCCACGCAAACACCCACACATGCAAACATATCCGCACGTATCTGCTGCTGCTGTATACAGGAAGTAACACTGGACAGTGAGTCTGTATTAACCTGTGCAGATGAAGCTGGGGCTGCCGCCGTGGATCAGGTCGTCATTATCGGGCAGGATGAACGGACAGCTCTGCTGGACTTCCAGGCAGTACTGGTGGCACGGTACCTTCCTCTGACAGGACAGCTGGGTGGTGGGGAAATACTGAGCGCACAGCCAGGGCTTATACGCCGTCTGAGGAGGAAGAAGAAGAGGAGAGGACATTAATAGATGCTGGGTCATGATCCACTTGAGGACTGGTGAAAGTTGTTTGGGTCTTAGGCTTTGTTGAGTTTAAAATGTTAAAACAATGCTGATCTATGATATCAATGTATTTTTATGCCTTAATGTATTCACGATATAAGCTGCAGCTGGGTTTTAGGTATGACAGTAGAAATTCAGCTTCCTGAGTTAATGAAATCATGTCTGTATTCTCTTTGAAAGTTATAAGGGGTGACACTTCTTTTGTTTGAGTGGCAGGGAGGCTTTTTTGTGTAACTGTTTTTGGAACCATCACCCCGCTGTGATGCCGTCTAGATTAGACCGGGGATATTTGTTTCTGTAAGCTTCAAAGGAATGGACATCCATACGTTAGAACCTTTCATCTATGTCCGAGAGTAACATCAAACACGCGTTATGTTAGAGGTATGCCCTCCTTATTTGGGCGATGAAGAAAATCAATGAGATGAGCCCAACATGCCACTGTGCCATCAAAGGACCAATGGGAATGGTTTTAATCTACGTGGGGAAAAAGGACAGCCCACATCTCCAGGTAAATATAGTGGATGGGGACGTGGGGTTGACATGTGGATCCAAGAGGGAGAAACATCGATTCAGCCCACTGCAGCGTAAAATCCTGTCATATCATTTTCTTATTCAATATTTTTGTTAATCTTCATTGGACCAAGCCTCTCTTTTCTCAAAACTCAAGAAAACGCAACAGCTTCCCTTTGTTAACAGTAGTTAACAAAGTTGTAAATCTGTAAAAACCACTGAGCATCACAATCACTTCCAAAATGGATACTAAGGCACTTCATGCATTCATGAAAGCTCAGGAGATATTAGCCAAGGCAAGTCTGTTAGCATAGCCTCTGGAATACTGAATCAATCTTGCTGCAGAGCAGTAGCTAAATATAGTGTATTGATTTGCTCATTTATGGGCTATGGATTATGAGAGACTGCTGCAGAAGGTAGTAGATTTGGAACATTTTACAATAACTTGTACAATTATAAAGCCAAACGGCACTTTAACACCAGACTTTGGCTGCAACTAACTAACAATCAATGTGCTGGCTATTTTCTCAATTAATGAATTCATATTTGGTGTACAAAATGGCAGAAGACAGCGAAAAATGCAATTCAAATTCAAGTGGTCGCCATCAAATTCAAGTTACTGTCCTCTTCCAAATTATATTTGCTGTAGTTCACTGGGAGGCAGAATGTAATACAAAATGCACAGACGTATGTGCATAAGGAGACAGATGGTGACATGTAATAGGCAAAGCCCCAGGCTTGAAAAGCTTAGCAAAACAAAATAAACCAAGGGCAAATCACAGTCTGGATTCATTCTCATTTTTAGCTATTTCGTCGTGTGCTTTTGGGATTGACTGGGATGATGAAGTTACAACAAAAAGCACAGACGATCCATGCTACAAAGACTGTAATCAAATTAGTTATGAACCCCTCTCCTTCAAAACTCTGTCCGGTTAGGTTATAAATGGGCAATGTGAACCTAAATAAAGTTTATACAAAGGGCTACAAGCAAAAAAAAAAGCAACAACCCAAACTTTGGATCAGATAAAAACACTTTACTTTCTACTATGTTCCAGTAGAATACAGTGGAACACATGACCCATTTTAGTTTACTGGGTGACTACACTATCATTTTTAATCAAATACTGTACAAATGACATAAACAATTTGTTTATGATAAGGTTCCCCTCCATTGCTTCTAATAATTAAAACAAAAACAACAGCCTGGCCCCTTGTTAACTTCCTGTCAGTTGATGTCATTCATTTACATGTACACTGCAACAGGAAATTAACTTGGGGCCATTTAGAATGTTTATGTTTACATTCTGTGAAAAGGTCTGGAACACTGGGACATTTTCAGTTGAAAAATGTACAGCAACTAGGCTTTTAAGCAATAAACTTAACTGGACCTTAAATTATCATATAAAATAGCAATAAACACAAATGCAACAATAATATACTTCAATTTATGACAAATGAGACCAAACTGTTAAAAACCGCAGCTGTTAGAACATGGAAAAGTCTGAATTACTGAACTGTAAAAACATTAAATGAAGTAGTGTGTGAAGCGGGCTAGCCTGTGTTATGAATATTAGAACTACATGTATAATATTTGAGTCTACAGCCATACTAGAAGCTCTGTGAGGCTGTGCTTTGGCCCAGTGGTGATAACATGCTCATAACAACAAAGCTATCCTGCTGTTGTTCAACAGGTTTGATGTTTAACATGTTCACCATCTTGGTATAGCATGTTAGTATGCTAACACTGGCTGATTAGCAACAGCATTGCACAGATGAGGCTGCTAATTAACAAATGTAGCAAATTAGCACTAAGTGTTTCAGTGCTAGTTAGCCGCATTTGCTAGAGCTACACTGCAAGCATGGCTTAAAAGTCACCAACAATATAATTGGTATATATAATTAATTTTTCTGTATTCATTTATCCTTCATTAACCACTATTACGGTTTCTATTGCAATGCAAACTACAGAAAACGTATGCCTTTGCACAAACACACCTTTGTACTAAAGTGTGTGGCTACCTATTGGTCGACACATAGGCAGATATATGTGTAATGGCTAATGGCTGTCTGTTAGATGGCACATACTCTGTGTTGGCAAGCTAAGGAGAGACGATTTCACGTTTTCCCCCACGTGAAGGATGACATGTCATTCTGTGTAATCAACCAGTGGATAGTCATGTGCACAGCAAAGCAGTGCCGCAGCTTGTGCAACCCACACAAGGTTACTGTACTGTCAACATCAGCAACCTGGACTGCTTACGTCATCCTATCAGTCGACTGTTTCTCCTGTAACCAGATGGCAATGCAGTATGTCACCTATTGTCTTGCAGAAAATTAGTAAGATGGGCGAGGGAAAGGTCTGCCCATTAAATAATAGAGGAAATGTGCCGCTATTAAGTGATGAAGGATGTTAAGAGAGTCATTTGCCTACCTGACACATAGGGGTACAACAGCCATTTCCAAGTCATGAATCACAGACAAAACAAGCCATTAGTGGCAATCAGGTAATTATCAAGAGGGAGAATATTAAAAGGTTCAGCATTCAGAGAGTTTTACTCATACAAAAGACATATTTTGCAAGACACGTGTTGTTTAAAAGCATTTGAAAACATGGGTTCATATCCTAAGGGCCTATTAAATATTATCAACTAAATACGCAACAATCAAAGTAAAAATGTCTTAGTTATTATTTATTAAGAGTTTAACACATAAACTTCATCCGGTTTGATCGGATTTGAAGTAATCAAACAAATCAAACAAATCCACCTACTGTCATCAGATTTGATGCCAAAGTCTGTATGTCTGTATGCTGAGAAATCACATGGGGGTCTGATTTGTGTCCTGTTTAGACCGACATACAAAGATAACAAACACTGCACAGGTAATTATAATAATTATAATAATCTGATTAGGTGATGAGAATGATAATGATGAGAACAGTGTGGACCCGAATGCTTTGTAAAATCAAATATATTCCAGACACGTATGACTTCCAGTTCATACAGTATGAGTGTGGAATAAACTCTACTCTAGTGGTTAAATCCTCTCAACTGTTTTCCAGGAAATACGGGCACATGTGGCACACTCTGTGTTGGCAAGCTAAGGTGAGACAATTTCATGTTTTCACCCACATGAAGGAGTGAACATGTCATTCTGTGTAATCAACCAGTGGACAGTCACGTGCACAGCAAGGTTACTGCATTGTCAGGAAATACACTCATCCTTCAACAACAAAAAAGGTCAACGTGGTTTTAGTGCCTTGGTCGGAGAGCTGTCTCCATTTTAACACGGCTTATGCTCGTGGTGCAGGATAAACAATGTTTCTCTGTGGCTATTCTGTCTTAAGAAACATGTTCATTTAAACGGTAGCGACTACACTTCTTTGTATGTTAGAGGGTAATTTGGATAAATCACACAGACAGTTTAATTCCCATGGTCCTCTGCTTGGGGCTCTATAGCTGAATGAGTAGAGGAGAAACTGGCTCAAGGCCAAGATAAAATCACCCAGATCATCGATTACATTTGTGTTTTAAGAGTTTGGGGTATTCTGTGGTGGTCAGAGGTGTTAAATCCATGACTGGGGATTTTCAGTGTGGCGACTTCCTGTCTGCATAAATGAGTGCGGTTAAATCCGTGATGATTTAGCATAGATTCTTGCCAGCCGTGAGATAATCTGTCTAGGGATGCTGCGGCTATCAAAAGAGAACCAAAACAATACGATATGCAGTCAGACAGGAAATCTGGGTCCTCCTCAAGATGTATCCTGGCAGTTGCCAAGGTAACGGCTTTTTCTGCTTTTCATTAGAGCTCAATGGGTACTGCCCCACTCTCTGTTGGTTTTCTTGTTTGTGTGCACATGTTTAAGCGTGCAACCAGGTCTGTGTGTGTGTGTGTGTGTGTGTGTGTGTGTGTGTGTGTGTGTGTGCGTAAATGTGTGCGTGCGTGTTCTCAGCGTGAAAAAGGAAGCGTATGAGAGCAAATTGAGTTAGTCAGGAAGCAGGCCTGGAGTCTGATTTGATCAGCCTAATGTGTGATCAGTGTGAATGGGAACCTGGCACTTAAAAAGCCTCTGTCACCATGCAGCTTAGTCTGCTTCAAACAATGTACTGAAGCCCAGAGACACAGACAGGAAAGACACCAAGTTGACGACCATTTCCACCGGGACTTTATGCCTGCAGCTGATTTCAGCCCCAGCCTGGCCCTTTGTACACCCTCCTCCCCCTCTTGGTGTTACATCGGCCAACATTTCAAATCTTAGATTCCAAAGATGAAATCAAGGCGATCCGGATGTTTTGGATATTTACATTAACGCAAAGATGTAAAAAAAAAACACTAGTAAGACATTTTCTGCTAGTGCTTACATGCAAATCTTTTGAAGCCTAAAAATATCATTCGAAAAATTAAGATTCAAAACGCTTTGGCAGATAAGTGTCAGCAGCGCTGGCATCTGAATTTCACCACGGTGATTATTACTATTATATAAGAGGCAGACTGTAGAACAAGTCATGGACTGCTTCAGATTTTCCGTATGCATGCAGTCCTCTTCCCAGCAAGGACATACTATTCAGAACTTCAGATAAATAACTCTTGGTTTGTAGTATAAATTACTTTTTCTTTTATATTTTGTTAATTAACTTCAACCCTTTAGCATCAACCCTTGATATCATTTTGCCAGAAAGACTTTCCTCCAACCTAAACTAGAGCAGATGCATCAGGTGGTCTTAGAAAGAATTAAAGTTGAACTGAAATTTTAACTCCCCTAACTTTTTGTGTAAGGAAATACAAACTATAGTGATATTGCAGCTGTTGGGGGGAAAAAAGGATTAAAAACATTTTGGGACATATTTGGGGAAACAGCAGCTAAGTTTCAAGCAGTAAAGGGAAGCTAGTTGACCTAGCTAGAGTGAAAGCTGCTTACTACAACTAGAAAGTCAAAGCTAGTTAGCCTAGCTCGGTAACGTTAGGTCTGATTGCCACTTGACAGTACTTTTTATTCATGTTATCGAAACACCTGCTAAGTCATCGACAGCTCCCACACACTCTATAATGTTAGAGCCAGTGTTAGCTGTCTCTCTTTCATAGTTTCAACTGAAGTGATGACAAATGACCAGATTGTCAAAACACACAGCAATGAGTATGTAGACCTGTAGCCTATGGTACAGAGTCACCGGGTAACGCAAGGTGTGTTTGAATCACAGATAGGACTAAGCAATGACTATGCTGGCTAACAACCAGCAACAACATATAGCACTAATCAAATTACCAGGACCAGCATCATCAGTCACAACCAAAAACAGTAGTAAAAATGTAATTTGAGTTCAATTTAAATGCTTCTAGTTTGTGTTCCTGCCTGGCGCATAAGGTAAGTGTGTGTGTGTGTGTGTGTGTGTGTGTGTGTGGGGGGAGAGAGAGAGAGAGAGAGAGAGAGAGAGTCAGCCTGTATGCTGTCATGTAGTATCAATCAGTCTGAGAGCGAAGAACAATCTCGAATCGAATGGCGGATCAACCAGCAACCATGTCTCAACGGGGAGTGTGTGTACTGATATTGCAACCAGCAGGTAGCGAGCTGTACTACATGTAAAAGGATGAGGAGAATTACTGGGCTATTTTGGTGTATGCTGCAATATAAATTAGCATCCGTAGAGAGAAATGTCACGTTAATGATGTATTGAGATGTGTGGCCGGGTTAGCTCAGTTGGTAGAGCGGGCGCACGTATATAGAGGTTTATTCCTCAATGCAGAAGGTCCAGAAGGTCTAACTGTCCTATCCATTAAAGGTGGAAATGCCCAGAAAATAATCTAATAAATAATCTAAAAAAATTATGTAATGAGATGACCCTTGTTTAATACTACAAGGAACTTCTCTGTGCTTGGCTTCAGGGGGATCCACAGCTCAGCTTAGATGGATACCATTGGTTATTGGTCATTCCACCAGCATCCAGCAGTTCACAGCATCGGCCGTCTCAGGCTGACAGCTCCTGTAAATCTGACATGCAAAGCAGCTCTTCCTCCATTCTCTGCTTCGTCGTTGGCGCAGGGCTTCCCCTCACCATTCCCATTCACATGCCTGTCATCGGACACAGAGAGGACTGGGGGAGAGCTTGTCTGCAGACAAGAGAAGCCACTGAGCAGCAGAGAAATGTAAGTGTTTTGCTCAATATTCATTCAGTAGAGAAATTACCAACACCGTGATGAAAATGTCAAACTGAAATTACAGCAGCTGCAACATCAAATTTAGAAGAAACACTGACTGACAACTAGACCTTTTTGTAGCCACTTTAAAACGTTTTCATCTGTTACAAAATAACTTTAATCTGCTGTCATCATTTGAGTTTATTTTTAAACAATTTATAGCAAAGCAAAAATGGGATGAATGATTTGAAATTGTCCTTTCATCGATGCTGATTACTGGGAAGACATTTGTATTGGGACAAATTAAAAAAGTGCCCAACACTTGTCCAGAGTATAAACCTCTATACAGGCACGGCATCTTCCGACCCAGCCAGACCAGCTGGACCAAGCGCCAGGAGGGCGAGGAGAGGGCGGAGAGCCGGGGTAAAAGCTAGGTTGGCCCAGCTGTTTTTGTTTTGTTTTTCTTGTGTAGCATTAAGGTATGACTAAGGACATGAGTGGATATATATTACACATAAACGTATGTATGGATTGTATGTTCATATAGGTTTGTATGCATGCATAATCATGCATGCATGTGACGACAGATTTCTTTTGATGTATTACGTAAATGCTTTTCATTTTCTTTCTTTCACTTTGTTTTATTAAAAAAAAAAAAATTCTATCAAACATTTGTTACTAAAAGTATGAAATCATGTTATTGTTGTGAGTGTACAGTTTATACCCACACCGGTAAAAATATTATTTAAGGTTATAAACCTAGTACTGATATGGTTAATGTTGTGTTAAACTGATGACAGTAAAAAAAGAATTATGTAGTTTATTGCTCATGAGTGCAGACCCAGGCTAGCTGTTTCCCCCCTGTTCCCAGTCTTTATGCTAAACTAAGCTAACCTCCACTAGCTTTAAGTCAGTCAAGTCAATTGTATTCATATAGCCATGTGTATGGAATAAACAACGTGATAAAATTACAGGATGGACAATTGGGATGACAAAATTATACATAGAATGTAAACATATATTCAGAATAGTCATATGTAGTGCATAGACAAGAGAGTGGTATCAATCCTCTCATCTAATTATTGTCAACCAAGTGAAAAGGGGATTTTCCAAAATGTCATAATCCCAATCTCTTTTTGGGTGTGCAACTCTTCAAATTTATAGCATTATATGTCTGAGTTGGTGCTCCTCTGGTTTTTAAATGTCTGTGTATGAAGTTCCAAATGCTTTTAAGTAAATTGTGTGTGTTAATTATGATACATAATGATGTCTAAGGTATATGTACAGTGATGTAACACCAAAACAAAAAGTCCTAAAACCACAAATTCAGCCAGTGTCAGTCTATCCCTGAACTGTACTTCCCAAATCAGTCAGCAAGTTAACTGTAGTCATGTTTGTTTAAGCTCCCAGGTATGTGAAAACTTCAACTCAACGCGCCTTTAACTGTCAACACCTTCTTTCCTCCGCACGCTGTCATACATACACACCAGCTATAAAGTGGAATGACAGAGACGGCTATAAAAAGCACATGAGTCAGCTGCAGAGTGAGATCCCAGTTACAAGCTGAATGACACCGATTATTGCTACTCACACAAATCACGGCTGCGGGAGGACAAGAAGCAACTCTTACACTACCTGGGCTATTTTCTTCATTTGACCAGAGTTATTTCTAATGTCCTGTGTGTGCAAAATATAAATTCCTGATACTGAAGACCCTCAAATTAGGACATTGAACAAGGAAATCAAGATGGGGTAGCCTGGTCTATTTCAAGAGAAGGAGCACAGTCATATATTACACTTACACACACACACACACACACACACACACACACACACACACACACACACACACACACACACACACACACACACACACACACACACACACACACACACACACACACACACACACACACACACACACACACACACACACACACACACACACACACACACACACACACACACAACATTAAAAGAAACACTGACAAAATGTTGTTGACAGGATTTGGATGCACTCACAACTCAAATCTCAATGGCCGCCTCGGGTCACTGACGCAACCCTCGGATAATCCAGCAGGACAGGGATTCCTGTCATCCTGCATTGATGTGCGCACTTATTACATCCCATTCCCCGGTGATGTAACCTACAGTATCAAGGCGCCGTATGTGTGCTTCTGGAAAATGACACTCCGAGGCAGAGCGTTTTCATCAAATGATTTGGTTTGCAATCTCAGTGCAACCCTTGTTTGTACGTTCACAGTGTCATCTGCTACCAATGAGTGCTCTCTGGGAGAAACAGAGGGGTCAAAGAGGGGCTGCAGTGGGGAACCACACGTTTTACAGAGCCAAAAAATGGCGTCTGACACACAATTTCTGTGAATAACATTCTGGCAAGCGAAGGCCTAAGTGTTAAACTGGAAGGGGGACTCAGTCAGAGTTATAGTTATAGCTAATAACACACAATAACGTATTCAAAAAATTGAATTATGTACCTGACCCCACACAGAGAGACACACAAAGTACACTTCTTGTTTTTGGTAACATTGGAACAAATGTCTGTATGTGTTTTAATCCCTCTGATTTTATGAACTTCAATTTATATAACTTTTTTGTCTTGTCTGTGTTGTTGTGTTTTACATATTTGTATACTGATATGGACCTGTGCGTCTGAAATAGAGTTGAATTGAATTGAATATAATGAATGACACCTCTGACACAGGCAGGCTGACTGACACTCCACACAGTGAAAAAGCATCCCAAAACAGCCCTATAGATCAGGTGGCATTTGAGGATTTCTTAGCCAGATGCAGGCGCAAAAACAGTCTGGAAAGCGTCAACGTTAATACGTGGCAATTCACATAATCTATTTTAGGAGTCCGCCACTTACGTATGTGGCTTCATACACACGGGGGATTCACAGGAAATGATGATAACATGTAATCCATCATAATTCCTTGATTGGAAATCCCTTTGGGACGACCTTGTGAGTTTAGGCAATAAAAATAAACTTGACTTTTCATCAAATTGAACAGTATCTGTGGTTCTAACTAACCAGAAAATACTTGTTTTTCACAATTGCCCAAATAATTGATCTTTTAAAAGGCATGCTCCCCTGGGTCCAGAATACATAAGCCCAGTGTGCAACCCTAATATGTTTTTCTTTCAAATCTAAGGTATCTCAACTCCTTAATTTTTTTTATGGCTATGAATAAACGTTCCTAATGCAAACACAAATATAAAAAAACACAAAATGAGAGACATGTCAATTTCTTAGAAGCACACACGTCTGAAAGAACAATGTTTAGGAGGTGAGAACGGTAAACAAAAGGCTTGATTAGTGATCCATTAATCGTATTGACAGGCCTCCAGAGCTTGTGCTGCTGTCACACTGTTTTGGCTTCTTTAATTGCTGCTTGTGGCTACAGTGGCTGTTCTTCAGCAAAGACATGGCAGGGCTATCCCCAATTGCAATTCCTAAGTGCTTTAATACTGTACTATGATTGAATATGATTATTTTTATGATTTATTTTAGAACAGTTCAAACTGATTTCAGATACTTAAAAAATATGCTATGTCCTCTTGATTTTTGTTATAGAGCTTTAGTGATAAAGCTGTTGTTTGCCCTTAAAATCTTAAAAAACCAAGACAGCACCAGATCAACACACCTTGTGACGTTTGGTTAGTGCTCCATCAATGGTATTGACAGACCTGCAGAAGATTCCAGAAACCCTGAACCCTTTCACTGGAAATGCCCTGTAAAGCACACGGCATTATGGGACATCAGAGCATGGATCCACCCATCAGGACATGAAGACAAAGATGGAACTCATTTCCCAGAACCGCGTTTTGTAGATAAGTTCTGGGAAAACATGAATGAATGTTGTGTCATGAACGTGTACGCCAGGATTTGTTTTCAGCCCGGTTTAGCATGCAGGCGCAGCAATGAATGGGTTAGATTACAAAACAGGGAGATCTAAGAATTGGCTTTCCAATGATGTAAAAATCCTATCTGCTGTGGGGAAACAATAGATATGAGTTTGTTTCCCAGGTTTGGTTTCATGTTGAGTAGATTAAGCGGTGCTCTGGCCGCAGGATCCCCATTAGCAGAGCTCCAGCTCTGCAGATCTCTGTCACAAAGGTTGGAAGAATTCATTTTCAGCTGGATCAGAGCTCTGGGAGGCTGCTGAATAGGTCAGGGTGGCTCTGCTTTCTCTATTGATGCAGAGCCCGTTGACTGCAGGAGGCTCAACCTACAAGCCCAGGACATATTGACTTCCCCCTCCTCCTCTCCCCAAGATGTCGCTCCACCGTAAACACAGCCAGATAAATGCTGAGTGGGGGCTTTGAAACACAAGAACCAAAACAAACTGGACTGAGCGCAGCTGTACTGAGAAAGACTATCATCAGCAGCACCCATTCATCCTTAGCAGGGTCCAAAATTAGCACCATCTACCACTAAGTGGCTGCTAAATTTGCTTCACTCAACAGCCAAAAAATAATGGTTATCTATTAAGTGCCTGGTAAAATTTGACCATTCACTAGCCATTTGGCTGGTGGACAAAAGAGTTAATTTTGGACCCTGATCCTTAGTTTGGATCAACGGACGTACATTTCCAGGATAAAGCCTGACATCCGAAAGACGCACCAGCGAGTCCAAACAATGTTTGACAAAACGCCTACTCAAAAAAGCAATATTACCAAAATTTCATTTCAGACATTTATTTACAATTTGAATCATATATAACCTAAGACTTTGGTAAACTCATTTCAAGCACCGAAACAATTCGTACAACACATCATAAGTTAAAGGTGCTCTAAGCGATGTCACACGTTTTTTAGGCTACAACATTTTTTGTCACATACAGCAAACATCTCCTCACTATCTGCTAGCTGCCTGTCCCCTGAACACACTGTGAAAAAACAGGGTCTCTGTAGACAGCCCAGGCTCTACAACAATAACAAACCGAAGATACACAAACAGTGTTCCAGTGTTCCAGCCAATAACCGAAAAGAAGGACTTGGGGGTGGCGGTTGGGGGGGGTTAGTGCGCGGAAGCACGGAAGGGAGGGGGAGGGGACAGGATGAGGAGGAGGGAGGGGCGAGCTATTCTCGTTTCGTTTGAAAATACTTTGAACGTCAACAAGACGTAACGTCACCCAACATCGCTTAGAGCACCTTTAAGGTTTGTTTTCAGAAGAGATTTGAGGACTTTCAAAAAGCCAACATCAACGTTTCATCTTTAGCGGCAAATTATCTCTTTACACATTGCTCTAGAAAAAAATTGTGGGCGTCACTATACAGAACGTTTGTTTTGAACATCTTGATATGAAACACATCGGGATCAGTTTAATGCAAATACCCTAAAATGGTAAATATGAGAAGATATGTGAAAATGCCCTTAGACCTGAGAGGGTTAAATAGCTCACGTGACTGTATTGTGTAAACAGTTAACTTCATTTAATGTTGTGTGTGGCGTTTTATTTTGCGGGGTGCAAATGTTCCACAATAACAAGTTCCTTCTCAAGACTATTTCGCAGAGCCGCTGTCTCTCTCACGATTGTGACTGGATTAAAGAAATGCAAACAACACAGAGTGTTTCCTCTTCTATTCCTCTTCTCCTATCCCAGAATGTATCTGTGGTGTAGCCGGACCTTACTCTGCAGCGCTGTGGAGAACTGGCAATGCGAGACTAATTCATCCTCAACTCAACACTAGTTGTGCGTAAGCTGACTTGCACTGATGTAAACCCTAATTCAAAGTAGTCCACACGTCGTGATATAGATAACAATAATAACAAAAAAGAATCATTTGTGAGCACCTTCTGCAACAAGAATTTCCTGTTAGTACATGATGACCTCTTGTAAATCCTAGCATAATGTAGCTTTACACAGCTCCAACCTGAGCGGGTCTAATCAGCCGCATAACTCAAAACACCTGTGGGTGTATGCAGGGCCTTCAATCTATAATAATGCATCATGACAAAGTAACAAAAGTAGAAGTAGAAAGCAGCGAAACATCAAAATGCAACACGGAGATGCACAATTATTATCTCGAGACATGATCATACATCTGGGAACAAGTTAATATTAAGTCAATATAATCTTTATAAACGTTTAATAACTCTTGTGATTCCCAAATATGAAATTACTGTTGTTGGAATGCATAGAATGAATTTAATTTGGTGTCATCATTCACTGTGCTGACCCTCTACTGATTTGGTGTTGTGAGAAAAACACATATGAGGGGAATGACGTCACTCATGGCTTTTCAAGGTAAGTACTATAAATGACGATCATTATCAGACAGTGAGGGAATGAGGAGGAGTGGCCGACCTGAGGGGGGGAGAGCAATCAGCAGAAAGATGTATTGGCCTGGAAGGGAGTGAAAATGTGAAAGATCACTGTCAGAGTAATGGAGGGCAGATAACTGGGGACAAGACAGTGGGAACATTTATCTGCCACTGCCTAAGAAAGAGCGAGGGTGTCGTCATCATTAATTCAGAAAAACAGGAAAGAGAATACAGCTCACTCTCTCAAACACCAGTTTAGTGAGAGGAAAAAGTGGTAAGCGTGCCGGCAATTCATGCATGAGGAATAAGGTGGATTGGACAAATTAAAACTGGTGGTGGTGGAACAGGAGGAGTCTTAACGCCAAAGAGCTTTAAGTAAGTTTGGAATAAAACATGCATGCTATGTCGAGCTCTGGTATATTACACTCAGAGATGTTAATAAAGGCTATCCGGGAACGTCTCATTAATATACAAGGACAAAGGGAAAGTTTAACAGCCAAGAGGCCTCTACTGTAGCCCACAAGCTCCTGAGATGATACATGCCCTCCTGCCATCTCTGCAGTCAACAACGCGGCCGTGTGACTGCAAAATAACTTTTCTGATATCTCTGGGACATACTAGGGCTGTTTCTGAGCGTTAAAGAGCATCTATTAGAAATGAGAAAGGAGCGTCCCCATTTCACATCTTCTGTTATAACAGAGCTGAACGCTGTGTGAAGCGAGGGGGTGTCAAAGCGCTGCAGAGCAGCTCTCAACTCAGGTGGCCACTTGGCAGATCAGATGTGCTGATTTGGAGGAGAGGTCACGCAGGAGCAACATCAGGACTGTGGATGTACCAGGTGGCTCTGATAATAGTTTGACATCCTGTCTCCGCTCTATTCACGCAAAATTAGGCAAAATTGCATTTGAGGAGTATGCTTTATCTGCAGATTCTGCTGAAATTGAACAGCCTGATTCCATTTAAATCACTTTAAATGCCTTCTTCATGAGTCCATGTATTCTGAATGTAAATGTGCACATTTTAGATGTATTGTAATTTTATAAGTATATGTAATCAGGGCGTCATTGGAAAATAGACCTTGCTGAGAGCAATACTCCCTGAATAAATAAAAGGTGATATATGTTATGACTTATATGCAGTGAGCATATAAGATACTGGGTATCATCACTCACTTCCTAAAATAAAAGCAAAACAAATGAATGTTTGAATGTTTACAGTTTCCTCTTTGCAAGTGGACTTGGGCAAAATACCACAAGAGGAATTATCTGTTAACTACGAGGAGCAACACTACTCAAAAGGACAAGATATCACAGTTACATCTTATCTTAACTATGTTTTCTTCAAACCACTGCACTTAGTTGTTTAAGACAACATAAAGATTCACTGTCAAGTATTCGTCTTACAGAAAGAACAATTAACCGTGGATTATTTGGCAAACAATGAAGTTATACAATGTGATATGGAACAATATTACAAACACATGCAAGGTCTTGGTTTGGTCTCACATGAAGGATGCAAGAAAGCCTTCTTTTACTCCCACAGGAAACAGTATGTTCCCTGTATGTGGTATTTTATAACATCATTGTCTAACTCCTATTATTTGAATCTGAAAACATTTTTGTTTGTAATGTACTTTCTCTGCAGACTTGCCTTCTGGGCTATACAGTGTTTTCAGTGTTTTCTATGTTTACAAGGCCTTACCTTAAGTTAAAAACTATACTGTCAAAAGGAATGCATCAACATAAAAGAAAATATCACTGAGTCTGAATAAATCCATCTTTGCAAAACTTCCATCACTGAAATAGGTCCAAAAGGTTGTTTTTTTTTGTTTTGCTGATGATATCCTATATTTCAAAAGGCTCAAACTAACAATTATGTATCTACTAACAAGCATTGTGACCAAAGCCTGATATATCTTGTTCCTTATGCCATAGAGCTCCATTGTTGTCCAGAAACGATTAAAAACACACTATCTTTGAGCCACATTGTTGCACTCGATACCATGAACACACACACTGTAGTTTATTTTGACTCAATCTCACACCACAGTCCTGCTGCCCCAAATACTCACTAGAACACTAAATGTAGATTAATCCGCCGCTGGAAATAGTCCCTCAACAAACTCCTCTTAGAGTAACGTTTGCTAAAAATGACAATTTCATGACAATGACTGAGATTGATGGATTCAGTAGGAACCAGTGGGCCTGGGGCTGAGTGCAACAGAGTAAGAAAGTTTTCAGAGACAGACTAATACATGAGATGTGTTGACAATATGGCTCTGCTTGGACTGGCATACATTGCTCAAGAAGAAATAATACAAGTGAACTTACACTAGTATTTTACAAGACAACCAATTTTTAAGCACTACTCTGCAGTGTACAGAACACTTAATGACTTTGAGACCAGAACAACCTGTTATAGACTGAAACATCCATTACAGAGGGGCAATTAGCATCACAAACCTTCAAAACTACACATCCTAAAAATATCAAAATCTCATTATTAGGTCCAATATTTTTTAAATAGCCAGAGCCAGGGAAGGACAGTACTGTTCATGTCTAATGGCCATGGAAATGGGAGGCAAGGACCAGGTTAATTACAACTAATGGGCAGCCATGTTTAGCTAGGCCTACCTGTTTGTCCAGGTTTACCACCAAAAACACCTCCCAAACCCATTCAAAGTCTCTGCCAAGGCGATGAATAGAAACAAAGTTAAAAGGGGGCAGGACAACTAGCTGGTGACAATGGCCAAAATATTGGCTAAAGGCCCCGTCACAGTTGCATTCCTTACGTCACAAGCCTCGAGCACGGTCTATTTGCAGAAGACACGTGGATTAATTTAGCCATATTCTTTTTTGTTTCCTTTCATTGATGATGTAAGATGATGTAAATTGAGCAGCATTTCAATATACTGAAATCTTACGTTAGCAATTAGACTGCACGGCCAACAATACATTCAATTATTGTGTAAGACAGATCTGACATCCCACATTGAGCAACGGATGGAAAGAAAAGTACAATAGTGGCCTCTCATAAATAAATGTCCAGTGACTGACAATTCATTTAGCAGGAAAAACACCGTCCTCAATCATCCTAATGGCCCACACGGAGGTTAACAGAGATTCAAACGTAACCTTTTACCTAGTCCACTGTATACATGCAGACCTGGCCTGAAAAAGCTTTTAAAAAGAGCACATGAAGAAAGAGGTGAATAAGGACAAGTCAGATAATCCCATTAGTGCCGAGCAGTGGGGAATTTGAACATGATCATCTGAAATCAGCCCACAGGATGTCTGAGTTCCTTAGTCATCAGTTTTCATATCTGAAACCACCAGCTATGGACAATGCTGCCCCCTGAATAAGGACTCAAAACCCTGCTCCTGCATTTTCTACTCTAGTTAAATGCTCAACTGGTGGCTGGGATATGCATTCAGGCGTATACTGTATCTGTCCCTGTAAATATAATCCATTGAAATACCTATGCAGACAATAGGACTGTTAGACTAATTCACGTCATACCCATAAATGAATGAAGGTATTAGTCTGACCCTTAGGTGTTTCACACACAGGAAAAAACAACATCCTGCTTGCAACATCTTCATTTTCTCACAATTATGAAGCCAAACTAATGAATGTTTTTTTATACTATAATTACATTTTGGTTGCTCCAGGAGAACAGCTTTGCAATTAAATGCAATTCATCTCCAGGAAGGATATATATTTTAAAAAAAAATGTAATTTAAACATGTTTGTGTGTGTGTGTGTGTGTGTGTGTGTGTGTGTGTGTGTGTGTGTGTGTGTGTGTGTGTGTGTGTGTGTGTGTGTTGTCTTTGGGGCAAGATGTCACACAATAAATGCAAAAAGGAGGAAAAGGGATGCTCCACACATTTTACACGTGAAGATCATATTTAACATGTAACCGTTGTATAATGTCCTTTGTGGCTTTGAAGGGAGCTGTTTTAAGTCTGTGAAAAACATGAAGTCTCAAACTCAATTCAAGATAACCCTGATAACGTCATCAAGTCAGAGTCGACATAACCCTGATGATGTCATTGGGGTTATGTCGATTACGGCTTGAGACTTCAAATCTCCAACAGAAAGACTGCGTTATGGAGTTGAGACTGGAGTTTTAAAGACATGTCCATTTCCCAGGCAGGGAGGTCTAACAAAAGAGACCACTGAGTTACATTTTGGGAAATGTTAGTTCAGCCTCTGCTGCTTCAATTTTGGCTAATTTTATGGAAGTGCAATACTAAATCTCTGGAGTGCCCCTTTTAAATGTACTGTCATATATATATATATATATATATATATATATATATATATATATATATATATATATATATATATATATATATATATATATATATATATATATATATATATATATATATATATATATATATAAACTGTGACTGGTAAGCTTTTCTCTTTTTTTATAGCAAGAGTCTACAGCGATGCTAGCAGCTCTGTGAGGCTGTACTGAGGCACAACAGTGCTGAATGTCATTAGTTTAATAAATGGAATCTTTGATATACACAAAGACAATCTAGCTATAATTACAGCCTTCAGCTTTGATTGACACCATTACTGTATGCCAGATAAATTACTTCACATGTCACCTATAATGGAAATGGCACAGAGGTTAAATGAGGCCTATTAATCGGGTAAC
This sequence comes from Zingel zingel, assembly GCA_023566125.1. Taxonomy (NCBI): domain Eukaryota; kingdom Metazoa; phylum Chordata; class Actinopteri; order Perciformes; family Percidae; genus Zingel; species Zingel zingel. The sequence goes on from CM042337.1 coordinate 16,259,062, forward strand.
CCACTTCAATCCCCACCCTTTCCCTTGTGCTGTTTCCCTCCCTCCTCCAGCCCTGCTGTTATCTCATGTGATCTGATCTGCTCGCAGTACAGTGGTTCACAGTAAAAACAATATGGAAGCCCTGCCATGCACTGCAGCAGCTAGCCTCCCCTCTCTGCTCCCTACCTCATTAGCATGCCGCTCAGAGATCTGCCCATTCATAAAAGGGCTGTCGTGGAGTGGGCCAGGCATCATGAAGGGACAAAACCCTACCCAAGGTCAGCATTCACAACAACCGCAGGAAGACACAGTGGCGGAAATCAAACGTGTGAGCGCTTCCGTTCGCAACCAGGACGGGGAACAATGCAATGCAACAATCTGCCGTTCATTAATGCACACAAGGCTCTGTGAGACTGGAGCAGACACACACAGTATCGGCTAATATGAATAATGAATAAAAGACTAACAAAGGCAGCAATTTAAAAAAAAAAACACGAGTGATCACAGGATATTCATGCAGATGAGATAAACCACATTAATACTGTCAGATAACTGATAGATTTGGGGATGAGAGTCTGTGTATCTATGTCTTGTTGTCAAGTAGGATGGACTGTGGGATAAGCGATGAGCAAATCAAAGCTACAGTGGCACCCGTATGTAAGCCACTTCCACCCTGTGAACCATCATAACCACTGCTGGTTTGTTTACACACAGAACAGTGGAGTACAAAGAATACAACTGCACTGAAACATGAGTGATGGATCTGCACGGAAATATTGGCCCTTCACATGAAAGGATGGCTAGGTACAGTATATTACTGTTTGATTGATTACATATTTAGTTTAGAGCTGGTCAATGAGATATGAGCTGTCTAAGAAAACTTAATATTCATTTTAGTACAACATTTTTGACCAGTTGTTCCACCATTATAAATGGATTTATGATTTTCAATCTGTGATGAACATTTCTTTTCAGAAAACAATTATTCAATTCAACTGTAACAAGACTGAGAGTCTACAGCCTTGCTAGCAGCTCTGTGAGGCTGTACTGAGGTACAACGGTGCTTTGAGCTAAATGCTAACGTTAGCATGCTAACATGCTCACAGTGACAATGCAAACACAATGATGCTTAGCAGATATGTTTACGATGTTAATCATCTTAAGCATGTTAACATGCTCACATTTGCTAATAAGCGGTAAACACATAGTACAGTACAGCTGAGGCTGATGGGAATGGCATTAGTTTTACAGGTATTTTTAAGATTTTGACCAGATGACACTAGCCAGATGGCACTAGAGGAAAGATCAGGGGATCACTAACGTTCTTACAATTCATCCTGCGGGGGACATGTAGGTCTATACCAAATTTCATAGCAATTCATTTAATGGTTGTTGAGATATTTCAGACTATACCATGCTGCAAGCTAAAAATGACAGATTAATCGATGCCGTTGCAGCCCACACTTTTCAGTGTCATTTCGGTGGGATTCAGTTGAAAGGACACATTTGTTCATCTAAATATGGAGCAAAAGCCATTTTCAAACCCTGAGACTGAGAGGAAAATGCATTACTTCACAAGGCTCCATCTGTGTTTAGATTTAGCTTCAAGGCCCCCCCATCTGAGAACTGATATCGTTGTTGCTACACATCATTTACCACTGAATTGCGTAACTGTCCATATTGTAGATAACAGATGAAGAGGGTGCAACTTCAACACTGGTCTACCTAAACTGTACATCTAACACACACACACACACACACACACACACACACACACACACACACACACACACACACACACACACACACACACACACACACACACACACACACACACACACACACACACACACACACACACACACACACACACACACACACACACACACACACACACACACACACACACACACACACACACACACACACACACACACACACACACACACACACACACACACACACACACACACACACACACACGTTCAGATAGTAACATGATGTCTTCACTGCCCTATTTTGGTCGGAGGAGCTGCCCACTATCAAATGAAGGACAAGTGAGCGTGGAGGGCTTGGTGCAAATCAATAGGGATCAACCTCTTGGTATTGCTGCCACCTGTCCCTCCGGCTCCAAAAGAGCTCAGATCAATGCAGATGTGTGCGGTTGACAAGGATCTAAAGAGGGAGGACGCTGCCCTCCTTTCCACTTGCACACAACACCGGCTAAGATTAGACTTTCAATTGGACCTGGAGGGTGGGGAAGGAGACAGATTTGTGCACAGACTCATCCGTGATTGTGTTTTGAAATCATTTTACACCATAACAGTGGCAGTAACTGCAGAAAAAGAAGAAGCAGGGTTGGTAGTAGTAGCACTAGGAGCCTCAAATAGGGAGAAGTAATAATATTAGTCAGAGCAGATAGAGTTGTTCAATTCCAGAGACACCATGATTACTTGGCCAGGTGCTGAGAGTTCTGTCTTTCAAGTTTGCAAATGAGTGAAATTACCAGGGAGGAACACAGGTGCACTCCATTCATTACTCTGTCAAATGATTGTCAGTGTGGTTTTGTGGAAAAAAAGACACAAACTCATCTTTTCCAATGGGAACTTCAGACAATCTACATGTTCTGTGTTACATCCCCACCAGGGCCAGATTAACCCTCTAATGGGGCCCTAGGGGGGGAAACAGCAATAATACCTCAAATCAAGCCACTGGTTCCATCTTCTTAAAAGCCCTGGAAACTTGGCTACAAGACCTAACTTATTCTTTATAATATTAAATATGAATGACTAAAGGCAACAAACAGGGATAATGTTGTTCAATCTTGATTGGTGCATGAAGTATGTGACATCACCTTTCCAATTTAGCCATGCCCACTACAAACCAGTCAGAAGAACACAGCGAAACAAGAGCACAAAGAATGTCAAAATACCGTACGTTTTTAAATATTTTCTGGTTTTCTTCATATTTTATAAAAGGAACTATTATTACTATGATTATTATAACTACTATTTCCTGCTGGCTTAATTAATATCATTGCTCTAGCTTTGTTTTTAATTGTGCATTTCAGTGTCCTATGATGGTCAAACTGTGAACATTTTCACTGGTTCCAGCTCCTTAAATGTGAATATTTGCTGGTTTTCTTCATCTTTTATGATAGTGCAGTTAGTCAGATAAAACAAGACATTTGAACAGGTCACACTGGGCTCTGGGAAATTGTGGTGGCATCTTTCAATTATTTTTTGACATTTTCGACCAAATGATAGATAATAATAACAGATTACAGATTAAATAATCTGCAGATTTATCGATAATGAAAATAAGACCTAAATAAAAACAAAAGGCCATGCTTTTAGGCTTTAATGCAGACTTTCAGGGTTTCTTGGTTGGCCCTCCTCAGCCAATTGAGCACTCTGAAGTGGGAAGAAGACAACTGTGCTCAAATATGCTTAGATTATAATAACAGTTATGCAACATTACTGCAGATTTTTGGCAAAACAGGAAGGTGCCTCTTCATTAAATAAGTTGATTGCAGTGTGGGGACCTTAGGTCTTTGTTGGCTAACAGTTGTTGAACTGCCAACATGCTTTTTGAGATGCCAGTTTTGTTATTGCTTCATTGTTTCCTGTGAAACAAGCAGGTCTGACATTTTGGTTCACAGAAAAATGCTGCTTTCAAGTCAGCATTAGTACGTCAGCCCAGGTTTAAATGTTTTGAGCACAGCCCCGCTGTCAAGATGAATGGTGGTTTTTCACAGAGTCAGATGATGGAGAATACCATTGTGAGGAACACACACTGGCCGTGTCCACTGTGTGATGTTTCACCCCAGGCTAGAGAAATCAAAGCACCACCTGCGGACCAAAGCAATCACTCTGGCACAACAAACGCTACTCTCCATGTCAAATATCTTCACTTGAAATGTCAGAGATCTTCCTCTGGCTTTGGTAACCAAACACTGGCTCTACCTGCCTCCACTGTTCCCATGAATGTTTAAATGAGACACTGAGGGAGGGATGTATTCGGTTAAAGTTTAAACACTTGCCAGTGTACGCTATAATCTTGCCGTATTTACACAGATTACATATACATCTGTCTGAGTCGGTACACAGAATGCACTGCTAGGCTTCTCCAAGGCAGGTGGCCATTAACTCAACGAGAGTTCGACATTACCGCTTGAGTCACGCCACTCTGTCCGTAACGCTGCCGACCACATATACATGACTTACAAACCTATAATCAAGGAGGTGATATAGAAGGGTCATTGTTAAAGAAATTAGCAGCTTGACTAAATGATGTTTGTTTTCTCTCCAAGTGCCAAGAGGTGAGCTCAGAGAGTGGAACACGACGACTTAAGATTGGCAGAGGAAGTTCAGCAGAGGAAAAGAACAATTGTCCCACATGGAGGCTTCAGTGGGAGCATGCCTCAATGGCTATGGATACTTGCTGGAAAGGCTGGCATGGCTTGGCTATTTCTTTTCGTGTGTAGCATGATTGCATATTCTAAAGCTGGCAATTGACTAACCTTGAAGCAAGACAATGAAGTAGCTTAGGTCAGGTTTTACCAACTCAACATTAGTAAAGGCCTTGGCATGCAGAGAGTATTTTAGGCCATTGGAGATGGGACATAGAGCTTCCAGCAATTATGATTTTGAAATATCAGAACAAGGGCTGCAAATAAAGATTATTTTCATTATCTATTATTGATAAATCTGACTACTATGACGTCTATGAAATGTCAAAAAAGTTCCCAGAGCCCAAGGTAATGCCTTCTAATGTCTTGTTTTGATATTCAGTTTACAATGATATATGACAGAGAAAAGCAGAGAAGAAAATGATAATCAATTATCAAAATAGTTGTCAATAATTTTGCTGCCGATCGACTAACCGATGAATCGACTCACTGTTTCAGCTCTATCCAGAACAGAATGATTTCAAACATATAGATAGCTATAACAGCATGGCTTTAAACTGTGATATCAATATCATCCATAGAAAACTCATTTCATGTTTAAGCACAAGATAAATGAAAGTCCAGCAGCCTCCAGCTCCTTTGTGTACACAAAGAGTGTGAGTGTGTTTAAATGAGTAAGAATGTGAGGTCTGAAACCATATGAAAGCTGGAATTATCTTGCCTAAAAAGGACTGTGCAGTCTTTGCCAGGATTAAGACATCCAACAGTGAAGAGAATATAAAAGAAAGTTAATCATTGTTTGGTGAATACAACACACGTAAAAGGGATTCAGTTAGTCTTTTCGTGTTCTTCCGCCTCTAAATTTAAGCCAGCCTTGCCAACTAGGCCCAGCTTACATGCATGTGGCTCTATCTGAATGCACTGGGTTTGTATAAGCAGGCATTAGATTCGCGTTTCGACGCCTATGCGTGTGTCTGTGCCACTGGTTGGGTGAATGGAGGCCATCTGGGATTGGCCGGGGCTTCTGTGAATGGAACCGGTGAGCGCCATTCAGCACCACGGACAGCTCTGCGCTGCTGTGGCGCTCTTTGCGGTGCTGATTGCAGCGTTTATGGCCCAGCGTGTTCACAGCGGCTGCACGCAGCAGCGGCCCTGGCCGCCGGTCCCTCCGCGTTTCCCGGACACCCATTACAACTACTCTGTCCCACCTTCGTCTGTAATGAGCTGGTAAACAGTGCATGGCAATCAAACAGCGAGCACGGGCCTAGCCGACACGAGGCCTACGTGTGGGCCTGGTAATGAGCAAACACAAGTCTAAGCGAAGAAAGCTTTCCGCCACATTAGGCAGGGAAACCACCTCTTGACTTTAATAAAACGCTCTCGATATGGAGTGAGCGGCCATGATGAACACCTGGCGGACTGCGACAACACACATGGGGCACACAGGCTCCCAGAGTTGTTTGCATTTGCCAACCACCTCCTTCCTGCTCATTAAATTGATATAAACGCTAGGCTATAAAAGCTCGAGCAATAGTGCAGTTCAAACAAGCCTATCTATGTTATCGATGGCTGATCAGAAGGATTATGAGCTAAAGAATCGCCAGGCGGTCTTCAATGTCAAAGAACAGAGCTTGGACTAAAAGGGGAGGGGGGGGTGCTGGATGCTGAAGGAACACTAGCAGGGCCTCCATCTGCACATTAGCATGGGGCCTAAACACAATGAGGAGATGAATGAACATGAGGCCCGGAGCCGGGAGTCTCCTTGAATCTGTCACCCGTATCCATGGCGACAAGAGGAAGAGGACCAAAACTGGCATCTATCCGGGCCCAAATCAACAGATGGCCACCACATCAAACCCCCCCCCCCCACACACACACACACACACACACACACACACACACACACACACACACACACACACACACACACACACACACACACACACACACACACACACACACACACACACACACACACACACTTCCCGTTTGCAGCCTACCTTGCACTGCTCCATGCACGTCCTCACTGAATATGCCCCCGGCTCATATTTCTGAGTCAGGAGCTCAAAGTCCTCGTACTTCTCCTGGGCGTGCTGGTCGTAGCGCTGGTACGCCTGGACGCACAGGCTGCATCTGGTTGTGTCGCCATCGCTGAGCACGTCGAGGCTGCAGTTTAAATTGTCCGGACTTGTCGACCCGTCAAACAAATCCAGCAGAGAGTAGGAGTTACAAAAGGAAAGGTACAAATCGCTCATATTTACAGCCCGCGTCCCCTCTTGGTCGGAAAGGCCCCCGCACAAATGGTCGGCATCTGCGAAAGTAAAGCAGTTTTTAGATAAACTATCCTGGTGGCAAGTTTCAAGCCGCCACAAATGTTTGGTAGAGTTTCCTATAAAAATAGCATCTGGGTTTCCTCTGAGGCTGCTGTGTGCTGAGTGGGTCTGGGGTGAGAGAAGGTGGGAGGATGCGAACTTGACCCGGGTCCGGGCCAGTTTGGCCTCGGCGCAGAACCACAGGTGATCAGAGAGGAGGATGGTTAAGAACAAGAGGGATGCCAAGGACAGTCGCCATCTCTGCGCCCTCTCTGAGTCGGTGAATGGCTTTTGGTTGTCGCGGGGGGGCTCTAGCCAGATTTGGAAGCCGTCGTCATCTTCTTGCTGCCAACACGTCCCAGCACCCCTGGTCATATTTTGGGAACCGGCCGACTCCACCGTGGGGGCTCCTCTGCCGCAACAGTCATTGACGTGGGGTCCGCTTTGCGTTTTCTTCCCCTCAAATGTCAGGTGGTGGGTTGTCCCGGCTTGCCTTTGCGATCAGCGGTAATTCCCATTAAAATGAGCGTGGGCCGGATGGGAAATTAGACGCTGGCGACCACGGGCCGCATCCTCCATGGCTGACCGGTGAAGCCGCTGTCCTCCCGCCCGCCCCGAGCTCCGCGCCGCTCCGCTCCTCTGCGTAGCCTCGACTCCGTTTTTAGAAACACTCACCGACGGGTTTACGTTTTCCCCGGCCTCGGTCGTGCAGGGACAAGGGCGCTATCCTCTTCCAACATGGCGAAGCTGTCTGCCTTTGTGTCGGCGGATGGGCCTACAGCCTGTAAGCTGACAGACCTCTTTTCTTTTTCAAGCCCTCGCCGTCTTCTTCTCGCTGCCGTTGTCAAGTTGCCGCCATGTTCGCCAAGAGACGGTGTGTGTTTGCAGGAAGCTGCGTTAAGTCAGCAGCAATACCCAGCAGCACTTCCGGTTGTAATATTCAAAATAAAGGTCACACGCTGACGTGTTTTTTTTGTGCTACAGCTATCCCTGTGTGATATGAAAATTGTTGTTTCCTTTTCCTGTTATCTAGACCAATGGCTCCAAATCTTAGTTTCACCCTTAAAATGAACCTACTTGTGACCCCCCCATCACAGTTGGTGAGCAGTTCAACCAAAGAGTGATTTATAGGGTACTACTGGGATTTTTTCAATTGAAGGCTAGAGGAGGTGACACTATACAGTATTTCACAGTGGGAGAAGTTCAAGTTAGACACATGAGGGAATATAAGCACAATTTTATGCAACAGATTTTTTTTCTTCCTTTCTTATCCCTTTAACCCTCTTATGACCCCTCCGAACTTAAGACCCCTTGGGGGTCCTGGCCCCCAGTTTAGGAATTAGTGATCTTGGCCAGGGGTCTTCAATGCGTTAAAAGGACCCCTTAACTGAAAGAGAGATGGAGCAGGGACCCCCTACTACATCGCAAAAATGGTATTAAGATGTGTAAAACTTAAGTTGCGTATTAAACTGGGCCTTTATACGTACCTTTTTTGCATAGAATACTACGCTATTAAATAATAATTGCTGGCATGATTTTATAAATCACGTTTTAATGTTAAACATACATGTGGCACAGTGAACCGTCAGGATGAACTGTGTATATGGATGGCTACCTTAGTGACTACCTTACCTATAGGCCAGCACAGTTATCATCAATGTTTTCACAAATAGGCTGATTTATATTTGCTACTAATATGTTGGATTCATGTTAACACATTTAAATTTTCTTGGAAACTTTAAAAAAACTAACAATAATTTGGTGGCCCTCGCAGTAACTCTGAGGACCCCCTAGTGGTCCCAGACCCCCTGTTGAAGATCTTTGATCTAGGCTATATCAGGGTCCAGCTTCCACATTTGCTTAAAAGGCAATTCAGTTGTTTTATTTTCATTTTAAAGATTTTTTTTAGGCGAAATAGGCTGGCCAATAGTGGTGCATTTACAAATGTATACTCTTCAGCGCAATAATAATAATGATAATAATGTTTGCTGCGTTTTGAACCGCAACATAATCACATTTCACATACAATTTGTACAAATGACTGCTTGCGGTTTCAGATACATGTTGTATTTTATTTTGAAGTTCAATTCGCCCAACATCCGGTGCTGTGCTATCTAATCTTGCTACCTTGGCATACTTCTCAATCTCTGACGTTATGCGCGCGCAGCGCAGTCACCGCATCCCTCGGTACTAGGGTGCGTCAAGTCAGAAAGAGCCCGCTAAAATATCAACAGAAATGTTGTTTTTATACTTCAAAATGAAAGCTTATGATGCCAGTCTCCATAATAAATATTATATCAACTATTTAGGTCTATAGTACAAAAATAAAGAAAACACAACGACTAAAAGTAAAAGCATGCAACTGTACAGAAGACATGGAACAGCAGGGCTAACTGGATAAGTGTATAAATGTTTCATTTTGAAAATGTCCACTAACAGCCTTATTTTAGCCACTACTGTAGTTGTCTTGACACTGTACCAGTCAGGTTGGTACTCACCTGGTCTCAGCCCAGGCAAGATGCTCCCATCAAAAGAAAGGAGCCCGTTTCCTTTTTAAAGGACAATACCGATGCTTCTGCATGTTTGATCCCATTTAAAATCCAGTGTACTTTATAATACAGCCACCACATTTCAAAAGCACAGGCTGCTGTTGTCTTTTAGATATCAGAATGTGTTTTTCCTGATGACAACTCGCTCTCATTTATTTTTGTACAACATTATAAAAATCCACCTGCCAAGTCTTACATGTAGCTACTTGAGATAATAGTAATCACAGTGAACAGTTTACCTGCTTTTATTTTTTCCTAAAGTTGTCTGTCCAGTCAGTTGTCACAAGTGGCTCCTCTCCTCCACAGTGAAAAAGGGTTTTTGGAAAAGGGCAATCTCTCTTACTCCTAAAAGTGGTTTGCCTTGAAGCAAATGGGAGCTTTTTGAAAATCACCGACCAGAGTGGTTTGAACATCTAATAGACATTTCAACAATGGCTAGTTTACCAGAGGTTAATATTGGTCAAATACATATAAATATTTATCACCTTTATGACCAATTATTTCTGCGGCACAAGACGGAGCTTGATTCTCTGTCGTTTTGACTGAATTTCTTCATTTAGGATGGGCTGTGCTAATTGCTGCAGACAAACGTCCCCTGCAGCCATGAGCCTGTTTGGCCTCTGCAGGGGGCTCATTTATGTCAGCTGAGTGCATGCAGCCGCTGGTTGTCTAGGGGCTGCTTCCAAACCATTTGTTTCTGCTTGTGTCCAGCGTGCTCACTGGTACAATCGCTCCGATAGCTAAAGCCAGCCTAATTAGGGCATTTATCCCATTAGGGTATGGTTTTTCTGCAATTCTAGCTTTCAGAGGCTGTTTGCTATTTCCATCTCCAGATCCTGATGGATCAGCAGATAAGAGTTTTCAAGACCAACAGTATTGCTGCGACACGACGCATCATACAATCAAAGCCACACGAGAATAAGCACCAGTTGAGTACCTCTAATTAAGGTCTGTCAGTCAAACACTCACTCAACATCACCTGGAAATAGTCCAGAGTGGGTGATGGGTTACAGAGTGATTACTGAGAGCTTACTTTTCTTTTTTAACCAGTAATGAAGATCATTTTGCTCTCAACTATTTCATGCTTTGTTTTCTCAAAGGTGGACTTTTAATTAATCTGTTTAACATAATTACAAACCCTACAAGGAACACTACATGTCAGTGGGAGCTATTATTCACAGCATATGATTGAGAACAGGTACTTCATCACTTTTATTTGAAAATGTATTCATGCGGCATTCACGCACAACAATGCCCAGGACACCAGAGGCAGCTACCTGCACCCTAGGGGCGATGGTTATGAAGGTTATAACTTATGAATGAGTCCCAAGGGACATTGATGACATTTTTGAAGACAGGAAAACATGGCCACATCTTTGTTGGAGGGCCTTGAGCTGAACCAGTTTTAACGTACCCGTGTGGTGTCCCTCGGTCGCTCTCTGCAGGCTCGGTGCGTGCTGAAGGGCTGAGGCAAAGGCCATCGCTTCATACAGACGCTCGTCTGAAGTTAACTACCTTTTTTTTTTTTTTTAAACAAGACTCCAGTCACAACAGTACATTATTTTAAACCAGTTTAAGATATATTTATTAGAGTTGTGCTTAACATGTGATTAAACAGACATAAAAGCATTAAGGCAGTAGGGCTGGGTATCGTTCAAAAATGGTCGATAACGGTACTTATACCAATACCGTGACTTTGTTACCGGTTCCTAAACGATACCAATTTCATAAAACAAAAAGAAATTACAACATTACGGCACAAATATTTATTTTTCAGCTCATACTATGTACGCTCTGAGTGTAACAGAGTTTTTCCTGCGCGTCTCTACGACGTGTAACGTTAGACAGCCAATCGCAAACAGTATTAGATCTGGGTAGAAACATGCTGCGTGTTTATTGGCTCACTGACGCTGATGAGATTTACTCCTTAGGTACTGAAATTGGGTTTTGAATGACGAGGCATTTTTCGATAATCAATACTTTAGAGGCAATTCGGTTGGTGCCTAAAAAGTACTGAATTCGATACCCAGCCCTATAAAAGGCACAGATCACATAAAGAGGAATAGCAAACTGGCGGTGTGGGGTTTGAAAGTAGGCAAGGGAGGTCTAATGAAAGACACTTTCCAGTTGCATTATGGAAAACGTGGGATTCAATGTTTTTGGTGCTTGACTCATAATGGGGACTAAAAGTCATGATATCCTGGCCTCGCTGCTTCGATTTTGACCATTCAAGTCCCCCAATGTTATGTGAGTCGAACTGCGTGTCAATCACTGCTCATGCACACACATTCATTCTCCCTTGTGGGGGGAGGGGCTTAGGAGACCGTTTTGGGCTTTAGCGGAAAAGGGGGGGGACTGAGAAGTTTTTGATGTTCAAATGTTTTGGCTAAGTCCTGGATCTTCCCAATCCTTCCTACGGCACCTTTAATCAACAAACAAGGTTGTTGTATTTTAGCAGTATACTAAAAGCATCAGAAAGGCAGAACTGAGTACGTTTTACTATCTGTTATTTATCGCAAGTAATATGGTTATCGCATATCACATATTTTCCTCATATCGTGCAGCCCTTCAACTATACAAGGATTTCTCTCCAGTGCCAACTTAAATCCTGTTTATGTCACCAGAAGAGTCTTTAAACTAAGTAGTCAGTGTCATTCATCAGATGCCCTGCTGCGATTGAATCAGTCACCCACGATTCTCTTACAATCTTAAACTTCCTCCTAAAGCAGCGCCTCAGAGTCCTTAAATCCACAAGTCTTGTTTCCTCTGTGATAATGACATGAGTGACTCCTTCCTCTAACTTCCGCACCACACGCCCTCCGTGGTAGCAAAACTCCAGCGCCCTGATGTCCAAGCAGGTGGCAGGTATGGCGGTTTGAGGGTCTCCTATGTCGGCGTAGCTGTCCATGTAAACCTCAAACGGTCTGAACATGCTTGTGAGAAGATCCTCCCAGCCACAACGCCGCTCCACCTGGCTGACGTTCGCCGCCGCAGACACCTGCGCGTCGCTGATCCGGCCAAACACCTCCCGCAGCTGCTGCTCGTCTGTGTCCACAAAGTAGCTGTCCCCGTAGCTGTCGTACTCCTTGGCAAAGTGCTCCCTGGTCGAGGGCGACATGTGGATCATGTGGCGCGGTTGCCATGGGACCACTTGCTTCTGGGCGAGGCACTCCAGCAGCCAGGTGGCCCACACCACGTCATGCTGGTCGGACGAAACCAGGTTCTTCACGCGCATGTTCTCCACGCCGGCAATCACGCAGTAGGTGTCCCGCCCTGCGTTTTGAACCACGACACCTCCACAGCTAATGGGAAGACGACACCAGTAATCAGTTATTTGTCTATTGAGGACACTTTAAAGTCGGACTGTGTGACTTTTGAAAGAATGACTTATGACTAAAAAGTTTAAGTCAGGAGAAATAGAATGCACCATTGTTGAATTCAATACACTCAGCCAAGGTTTTTCCTGCCTCAGAAAAGGCCTTAGACAGAAATCTATGCATTTTGGTGTCATTTCTGACAAATTGATGAACAAAATGTATATTATGCTGAGTAAATAAACCCCAATTAACAAAACTGGTTAAAAAAAAAATGATAGTATGTAAATAAATCACCGGGAGAGTCTGGTACAGGCCGGCTCTGGAGATAAAACTGAGATTAGCGCTCATATTCAAGTTTATGTTCTGTTGTTTAACGGAGAACTCTCTGCTCCTCACCACGGGGCTTCTCAGGTGCTGCGCCTTTCGGAGAATATACAGTATCTCACAAAAGTGAGTACACCCTTCACATTTTATACATACATATGTATAAATGTATATGTATATGTATACCATACCTAGAGATTGGCATGGTTTTATGTTGGTTAGCCTAACAGCTGGTTTGATTTGCATTGAGAGATGATCTTATGGAAAGTACCCCATGCCAATCTCTAGGTATGGTGAAGGGAATGTGATGATGTGGGGCTATTTTAATTCCAAAGGCCAAGGGAACTTTATCAGGATGCATAGTATCCTGGATCCATGAAATAACTGGCCTTTCAAAATAAACATCTGCCTGCCTCTATGGGAATTTAACATAGGGGTGTACTCACTTTTGTTGCCTGCGGTTTAGACATTAATGGCGGTGTGTTGAGTTATTTTGAGGGGACAGCACATTTACACTGTTATACAAGCTGCACACTTAATACTTTACATTGTAGCAAAGTGTAATTTCTTCAGTGTTGTCCCATTAAAAGATATAATGAAATATTTACTAAAATGTGAGGGGTGTACTCACTTTTGTGAGATACTGTAGTTCCCAGTATGTATATGGTTAGAAGATGGCTGTGTCTCATGTGACCTTGTTTTTTGTACACGCTGTGACTATACAAATCACAACATGTAAATAGGAACATGTTGGCGTTATTTTGTCACTTATTGGGAGCAGTAGGCTAGATGGAGCCGGTTACCTCCAGGATCTGTGCTAAGCTAGGCTAACTGTGGGAGCGTCAGACAGAGTTACAACACGCACAGAGATGAGAAGGTTATGTATGGACTTATCTAACTCTGAGGGATACGGGGAATAAGACAAAGTCCCAATAAGTCGGCGTTTTCCTTTAATGGTTGTTTAGTAAATGCTCTTAAACACTCAGAGAGGCTGTGTGAATTGCTATTTTTTCTCATTTCTAATCATTTTGGTGCTGGTGATTTTGCTTTGGGGCTGACTAAAACCTCTTTGGGGAGCGCCAAAAATTCCTCTATGCAGGAGAAACCCTGTCTGGCGTTTTGCTGCTACAGCATTACTTGGTATGACCAGTAGCGTATGGTGGCTAATGTTAGCTAACTTTAGACAGATATCGGTGTAACGTTACTGAGCCAAATGACATTGACTTTAACTAAACACAACTAACACAAAAGGCTTTTTTCTTCATGTTACCTGGCCACGCCCTTTTCCAGCTCAGCCTTGGGGTGATCCTCTGTGCCGTTCAGGATACAAAACTCCACATCCTCGAACATATCCGTCTCCTTCGTAACCCCGGTCAGGTCTTGGGGCTTAAAGTGGTCGATGATCCCGATCACCTTCTTGGGTTTGGCTGGCTGAGTGCGCTTCTTCTTCTTTTCCGGTTCGTCACCGTCGATGCGAAGGTGCCGCGAGGCGAGTTTCCCGGACGCCTTGCCGCGGAACTGATCCAGCTCTGCCAGGGTCATGCACTGGTGCCACTCCTTGTCCTCGCGGATCTTCTCGATCCTGGGGAAGCGCAGGGTGCAGTTGGTTTTATACATGTCGCTTCCGACTATTTCAGCCGCCCTGACCTGGAGGATGACAGAGTTGCTGGGTTCGATGTAAACTTCGGGTTTCTCTGTTCCGCACAAGATGGATGCTGGTGGGTCATTTTTCCGATAGACTTTCCAGTGCTTGGCGAGCTTTAAACCGAGGTCATACAACTCCTTCATGGTGTAGCCAGAGCCGATGCGACAGAGTGTGTGGAAAACCGAGGGTTTCTCCCCAGGCTTTGGAGCTTCGGCAACGGCACATAAGAAGTGGGACATCATACCACCCCGTCTCCCTTTGCCCCAGTAGCCACCAACAATCAGCAGGTCGAGCTCATCCATCAATCCATCCACATATTCTGGCTTTATTTTCAGCCATCCCTCCCCCCGCTTGTCGGGTTTGTAGATGGACAGAGGATCCTTCACCATGATTCCCTCTTCTCGGCTGTCAATGGCGTCATTCAGGGCGTTCACCACCTCCTGCATGGTTTTGGCATCCGTCTTTGGCACCAGGTGTATCCTTCCCTTGACTGGACTGAAAACTGTCTGAAGGGTCTCAAAGCGCTTCTTCAGTGTTTCCTTGCCAAGCTTCTGGTCATTGACTAACAACACGTCAAACACGCAGAAGCACGTCTGTAACTCGGAGTCGTCCATGAGTCTCTTGATGTCGAATTTGCTCCCTTTCTGCATGAAGGTGTCTGTGGTCGGGCTGTACGCCATCATCTCGCCATCGAGGATACAGTTCACAACGTGGCTTTTAAAATGGTTGTGGATGTAAGGTGTCAGTGAGCCCTCCAGTGGGGATCCTCCAAACTGCTGGGTGTATTCAAAAGCATTTCGGGTGAAGTACTTGTACACATCCCCGTCTTTGTGCAGTTGTATACGCTCTCCATCCAGCTTGGTCTGAATGTAAAAAGGGCTGCTTCCCATCTGTTTCTCCACACTGCGGATGTTCGCCATAGCCGCCAACATAGGCTTAAAAGCAGAAAAGAGTCCGATTGAAACTTCGCTTAGAGACACGGAGGGGTTGTGGAGCTGCTGGCAGACCTTGTTTAAGTCTGTGTTGACATTATAGAGCTCAGGAGCATCTGGGTGGAAGACTTGGAGAACAGTTTCTTTGCTGATCCCGAGCTTCATGTCCTTCAGAATCATTCTGATGAGCCACTTTTGCTCGAGAGCCGAGCTCTGGGTGATGAGATGCAGCAGACTCTTTTTCACAAGATCCTTCTGCTTGCCAGCATTGTTGATAGCCACCGAGTCCAGAAAGTCATTGACTTCTTTGATTCTGAGGTTTCCTTCGCTGGTGCACCGTTTCTTCAGCACAAAGTACGCCATGCCAGCAAAGTCTCCAGCTTCTCCCTGGGATGTAGTGGGAGCACGGTAGTTCAACAGTTTATTGGCCTCAGGGCCATTCTTTGGGAGGCCTAATACGTCAATATAGAGTTTAGCTAACATGCTTTCTTTGATGCCATATGCCATACGCTCTCGTTCGAAGGAGGGGACTATGAGGCGCATGGCTGGGTAGAAAGAGTCTGTTGTTTTAGGGTTGTCTTTGTGGAGGGCAGAATGGAACTTCCTCCACGACTCAATGAAATCCTTCAGGATCTTGGATTTATCTGGACGGAGTTTAGACTTCTGGATTTTCTCTAACGTGGTACAGAGATGACGGAAAGGAACCTGAGCAGCAACAGAGGGCTGACCTGCAGCATCGCTTTTGGAAGTTCCCTCCATGGTGGAATCTGAAATACATGTAGAAAAAAAGACAGTTTAGTGTAAATAATTATTTCCAATAACTGAATGAATTATTCGATCGACTGAAAAACAATCAGCAACTCTGACAAGAGATTCATCTTTGATAGGCATTTTTCACCATTTTCTGACATTATAGAGACCAAATGATTAATCTCCTAATCAAGAAAAGAATCAGCATCTTAATTGATAATGAAAATAATGGTTAGTTGCATCTTTAAATTATATTGACTCTTATTATTAGTATTATTGGTTGTGTTTTCAAATTAACTTTTAGTGTCCTATCATGGTCTAAATGTGAAGGATAAAAAGTATTTATGGGAAACACTGAAATATGTAAGAAAATCACAGTTCCGTTTTTGTCAAACAAGTGGCCCATCCTAAATCAGTTTGGTCCATTATAGTAGAGGTGCAACGATGAATCGATAAATTGATTAGTTGTCAACTATTTTTATAATCGATTAATCGTTTGAGTCATTTTTTTATTAAAAAAAAAAATAAGATTTCTGTGATTCCAGCTTGTTAAATGTGAATATCTTCTAGTTTCTTCTCTCCTCTGTGACAGTAAACTGAATATATTTGAGTTTTGGACAAAACGAGACATTTGAGGATGTCATCTTAGGCTTTGGGAAACACTGATCCACATTTTTCACCATGTTTTGACATTTTTATAATTCAAACAACTAATCGATTAATCGAGAAAATAATCAACAGATTAATCAGCAGGGGTTGTAGCCAATTCCGTGGTCTGTCCCGGGACCATGGTCTCTGGCAGGGACCAGTAGTTACTGTCACTAGGGGCGCTAAAGACACTGGTCGTGACCAGCTCATCAGTGGTCGCGACCAGTTGCTCTGTGGCACAGACCAGTGGTCACAACCACTAGGGGCGCTAAAGACACTGGTCTTGACCAGCTCCTCAGTGGTCTGCCCTGTGGTCCCTGTGGTCTGTGAAGCGGCTTTAGTATTTTCTCCCCTTTCCTGTCGTTTTGGCAGCACTGTTGGCTGGATAAATGTCAGAGATCATAATCGTTTGTCTATAAAATACACTATATCAGATATATTATGATTATTATTGTTATTATTATTGATTATGAAGATCCGTGTGGTCAGACCAGTGGTCACAACCACTAGGGGCGCTAAAGACACTGGTCGCGACCAGTGGCACAGCGGTCATGACCAGCTTCTTACTGGCACAAATTAGTGCAGGCAAAGTAGCGTTTTACGACAGACTAATTGTAAAATCATTTTTTGCAGCTTAGATCATTTCTATGAGGTGTTCAGAACAACATACTAAAAGTCCTAAGAAATCCTAGTTGAGGAAATATGTTAAATTCTCCTCAATCCAGATGTGTGCCAATAAGGCCAGGCAACAATACACCCCAATGGGGCTATTTTTTTCCTTTACTCCTATCAAAATGAAACTTTACACAATGAAAGTATCCATGAAAAGTAAAAATGTTTGTATTACAAGTTTCTTTGAAAATAAATTTGAATATGCAAATGACTATACACTAATTGAATATGCCCAAAATACAGCCAAATAGGCTTAATTTTTTCCTTTACTCCTACTACAATAAAACTTTACATAGTAAAAGTATACAGGAAAATTAACTTTTTTTGTATTACAAGTTTATTTTGAAATTAATTTGAATATGCACATGAGCTCCACACTTATTGAATATGTCCTAATTTGCATAGGCAGAAACACCATTCATATGTATGACAAATACATTGGCCCAATCTTCATCCAATCATCCTACTGCCAATGGGTGATGGCAATGCTGCTTTTAGACTGGCCTCTAACCTGAAAACTGCCTGGCTGAGAAAACTATCTCATGGCCTCAAGATACTAACTCGAGGCCTCAAGATACTATCTCGTGGCCTCAAGATAGTAACTCGTGGCCTCAAGATAGTAACTCGTGGCCTCAAGATAGTAACTCGTGGCCTCAAGATACTATCTCGTGGCCTCAAGATAGTAACTCGTGGCCTCAAGATAGTAACTCGTGGCCTCAAGATAGTATCTCGTGGCCTCAAGATAGTAACTCGTGGCCTCAAGATAGTATCTCGTGGCCTCAAGATACTAACTCGAGGCCTCAAGATACTATCTCGTGGCCTCAAGATAGTAACTCGTGGCCTCAAGATAGTAACTCGTGGCCTCAAGATAGTAACTCGTGGCCTCAAGATAGTAACTCGTGGCCTCAAGATACTATCTCGTGGCCTCAAGATACTATCTCGTGGCCTCAAGATACTATCTCGTGGCCTCAAGATAGTAACTCGTGGCCTCAAGATAGTAACTCGTGGCCTCAAGATAGTATCTCGTGGCCTCAAGATACTAACTCGAGGCCTCAAGATACTAACTCGTGGCCTCAAGATACTAACTCGAGGCCTCAAGATACTAACTCGAGGCCTCAAGATACTAACTCGAGGCCTCAAGATACTAACTCGAGGCCTCAAGATACTAACTCGAGGCCTCAAGATACTAACTCGAGGCCTCAAGATACTATCTCGTGGCCTCAAGATACCATCTCGTGGCCTCAAGATACCATCTCGTGGCCTCAAGATACCATCTCGTGGCCTCAAGATACCATCTCGTGGCCTCAAGATACCATCTCGTGGCCTCAAGATACCATCTCGTGGCCTCAAGATACCATCTCGTGGCCTCAAGATACCATCTCGTGGCCTCAAGATACCATCTCGTGGCCTCAAGATACTATCTCGTGGCCTCAAGATACTATCTCGTGGCCTCAAGATAGTAACTCGTGGCCTCAAGATAGTAACTCGTGGCCTCAAGATAGTAACTCGTGGCCTCAAGATAGTAACTCGTGGCCTCAAGATAGTAACTCGTGGCCTCAAGATACTATCTCGTGGCCTCAAGATACTATCTCGTGGCCTCAAGATACTATCTCGTGGCCTCAAGATAGTAACTCGTGGCCTCAAGATAGTAACTCGTGGCCTCAAGATAGTAACTTGTGGCCTCAAGATACTATCTCGTGGCCTCAAGATACCATCTCGTGGCCTCAAGATACTATCTCGTGGCCTCAAGATACTATCTCGTGGCCTCAAGATACTATCTCGTGGCCTCAAGATACTATCTCGTGGCCTCAAGATACTATCTCGTGGCCTCAAGATACTATCTCGTGGCCTCAAGATAGTAAAGTGTCTGACACATGGACCCTTTGTTATTAAACTGGACCCTGAAGTGTAGTGCAATACTTCACATTATGTGCAATATTCTCTGTTTTAATATTCAGTGTGCAATATAGTTTGCTGCAGTTCTGCTTCTATTTATTTACTAGTACTGTTCATCACAATTCTGTTAATACAGTAATGTCAATCTTGTAGGCTGCATATCCATAGTCCTTTATAATTCTTCATATTTTATAGCCTATATTTATACTTTTTAAAGCTGCTCCATTGTGCATTCTCCTTTTATATACACTTATCTTGAGGCCAGGAGATACTATCTTGAGGCCACGAGATAGTTATAATTAATTTTTTTGACCAGGGGGGCTCCGTAATAATCCCCACCAGTATAGTCTTCAGGGTCACGGAGGCACACAAGCCTCCCCACCACGACAAGGAAGCAACATGTAATCTCACCATGTTACTAATGACTAAGATGGCTACTCTGACTTTCTTCTGATGTTATCTGTGGGGGAATGTCATTAGGTAAGGATTGTTCGCAAATAAAAAAAAAAGAATTTAGAAAGCAAATGGAGGCAAAATTGTGCAATCAATTCTTAAGGTCAATATACAGTGCCTTGCGAAAGTATTCGGCCCCCTTGAACTTTTCGACCTTTTGCCACATTTCAGGCTTCAAACATAAAGATATAAAACTGTAATTTTTGTGAAGAATCAACAACAAGTGGGACACAATCATGAAGTGGAACGAAATTTATTGGATATTTCTTTTTTAACAGATAAAAAAACTGAAAAATTGGGCGTGCAAAATTATTCAACCCCTTTACTTTCAGTGTAGCAAACTCTCTCCAGAAGTTCAGTGAGGATCTCTGAATGATCCAATGTTGACCTAAATGACTAATGATGAAAAATAGAATCCACCTGTGTGTAATCAAGTCTCCGTATAAATGCACCTGCTCTTTGATAGTCTCAGAGGTCCGTTAAAAGAGCAGAGAGCATCATGAAGAACAAGGAACACACCAGGCAGGTCCCAGATACTGTTGTGGAGAAGTTTAAAGCCGGATTTGGATACAAAAAGATTTCCCAAGCTTTAAACATCCCAAGGAGCACTGTGCAAGCAATAATATTGAAATGGAAGCAGTATCAGACCACTGCAATCTACGAAGACCCGGCCGTCCCTCTAAACTTTCAGCTCATACAAGGAGAAGACTGATCAGAGATGCAGCCAAGAGGCCCATGATCACTCTGGATGAACTGCAGAGATCTACAGCTGAGGTGGGAGACTCTGTCCATAGGACAACAATCAGTCGTATACTGCACAAATCTGGCCTTTATGGAAGAGTGGCAAGAAGAAAGCCATTTCTTAAAGATATCCATAAAAAGTGTTGTTTACAGTTTGCCACAAGCCACCTGGGAGACACACCAAACATGTGGAAGAAGGTGCTCTGGTCAGATGAAACCAAAATCAAACTTTTTGGCAACAATGCAAAACGTTATGTTTGGCGTAAAAGCAACACAGCTCATCACCCTGAACACACCATCCCCACTGTCAAACATGGTGGTGGCAGCATCATGGTTTGGGCCTGCTTTTCTTCAGCAGGGACAGGGAAGATGGTTCAAATTGATGGGAAGATGGATGGAGCCAAATACAGGACCATTCTGGAAGAAAACCTGATGGAGTCTGCAAAAGACCTGAGACTGGGACGGAGATTTGTCTTCCAACAAGACAATGATCCAAAACATAAAGCAAAATCTACAATGGAATGGTTCACAAATAAACATATCCAGGTGTTAGAATGGCCAAGTCAAAGTCCAGACCTGAATCCAATCGAGAATCTGTGGAAAGAACTGAAAACTGCTGTTCACAAACGCTCTCCATCCAACCTCACTGAGCTCCAGCTGTTTTGCAAGGAGTCTCTCGATGTGCAAAACTGATAGACATACCCCAAGCAACTTACAGCTGTAATCGCAGAAAAAGGTGGCGCTACAAAGTATTAACTTAAGGGGGCTGAATAATTTTGCACGCCCAATTTTTCACACACAGATGGATTCTATTTTTCATCATTAGTCATTTAGGTCAACATTGGATCATTCAGAGATCCTCACTGAACTTCTGGAGAGAGTTTGCTGCACTGAAAGTAAAGGGGCTGAATAATTTTGCACGCCCAATTTTTCATTTTTTTATCTGTTAAATCAGTTTGAAATATCCAATAAATTTCGTTCCACTTCATGATTGTGTCCCACTTGTTGTTGATTCTTCACAAAAAATTACAGTTTTATATCTTTATGTTTGAAGCCTGAAATGTGGCAAAAGGTCGAAAAGTTCAAGGGGGCCGAATACTTTCGCAAGGCACTGTAAGTCTTTTTGTGGCAAGTGACCCAGGTAAGTGTGGCAAGTGACTTCAAATTGATCGTGTTTATGCATAGGTTAACTTACTGAATAGACATGAATGTGTGAGTTATTTGGCCCCTGTTTTTTTCTACTTGTGACTTTATGGCTTCTTGGCCATAAGTCAATTAGGCCTAGTGTTGAGTTAATTTGCATATTTAAAATTGATTTTTCCAAGACACTTGTAAAATAAAAATGTTACTTTTCATGTATACTTTCACTGTGTGAGGTTTGATTGTGATAGGAGTAAAGGAAAAAATAAGCACATTGGGGTGTATTTTGGGCATATTCAATTAGTATATTGCTCATTTACATATTCAAATTAATTTTCAAAGAAACTTGTAATACAAAAATTTGTACTTATCATGGATACTTTCATTGTATAAAGTTTTATTTTGATAGGAGTAAAGGAAAAAAAATAGCCCCATTGGGGTGTATTGTTGTATGGCCTTACTGGCACACATCTTGGATTGATGAGAATTAAACATATTTCCTCAACTAGGATTTCTTAGGACTTTTAGTATGTTGTTCTGGACACATTATAGAAATTATCTATGCTGAAAAAAATTCTTTTACAATTAGTTCTATTTTTGACTCCAAAATGAGTTACGTTGCCTGGACTCAAAGGGCCCTAAAATGACCGGTCCTGACCACCTCCTCTGTGATCTGTTCTGTTGTTTGGACCAGTTGAGTGATCTGTGGAGTGTTTGTTTGTATTTATTTTTAATACAACTTTTCACGTTTCTCACTGTGTTAGTAGAATCGCCTAATGTGAGAAGCCATAATAGTTTGATCACTATTATTAATAGAAATCATAATAACAATTATTAAATTATTATTATTATTAGTCGTAGTTGTATGAGTAGTACAGAGGAGGTGGTCAGGACCAGTAATTTTAGTGCCCTTTGTGCCAGTTAGAAGCTGGTCATGACCGCTGTGCCACTGGTCGCGACCAGTGTCTTTAGCGCCCCTAGTGGTTGTGACCACTGGTCTGTGCCAGAGACCAGCTGGTCCTGACCACACGGATCTTCATAATCAATAATAATAACAATAATAATCATAATATATCTGATATAGTGTATTTTATAGACAAACGATTATGATCTCTGACATTTATCCAGCTAACAGTGCTGCCAAAACGACAAGAAAGGGGAGAAAATACTAAAGCCGCTTCACAGACCACAGGGACCACAGGGCAGACCACTGAGGAGCTGGTCAAGACCAGTGTCTTTAGCGCCCCTAGTGGTTGTGACCACTGGTCTGTGCCAGACCACAGAATCGGCTACAACCCCCTCTCAGATTAATCAACTATGAAAATAATCGTTAGTTGCAGCCCTACATTATAGTACTTTAAATAAAATTGAGAATCAGGCAGGGGTGAACGAGTATAGAGAGCCTGAATGTGCCCTATAGATGACATATGATCTCAATAGTTAGCCTACTTAGGCCTTAGCTGCATCCTCTATACTAAAGAATGAACAAGAATGTACAATACAAAACTGAAATCAATGATTTAGAAGCAAATCTACCAACCATGGTAAATGATACGTGTTTTAAAGTGCACATTAACCAATTCAATTAAAATGTTTTCATCATTTTTTACTATTTCACGTACTACTTTTTTCTAATTATTGGTCCACAGAGGTCAAACTTCAACATGTTCTGACATGTCTCGAACCAACAAGAGCTCTTTTATTTTGACAAGCAGCAGACAGCCTTAAACAAGAATAGGAACTAAACTAAAGCCCAACTTCAACTAAACATGGTGGAAAGTATTACATTTAATACTACGTTAACATGTATATAGGTAAAGCATCTCGTACGGGTAATTCTCTACTAATCGTACGTTTAAATGTATTTACATGACCATTTGCTGCTGTTAAACTGAAAGCTACTGCCAACTCCGGTTAGTTCATTTTCAAAATAAAAGTATCTGTTGTCATATGACGTCTGTGTTGTACAGGCGTGTCTGTCGAAATACGTTACGTGCATTTGCCGGCAGATAAGAGGAGTAATTTTGTGTTTGTAATGGCAGCAAATGTTGGGGGGTATTAACCCCCCAACATTTAACGAATTAAGCGTTTAATGTTCGTCGCGCTTTCATTTAAAAAAAACAGACCGCCTAAATAGCAAGTGTTCTCCAGCTTAATTTGATGAACAGTAACGATACATATAAGGAAAATAACTTACTAATAACTAACGAATTTAATGTTACCTGCTCTTGTGATTCACCAACGAAGACGTAGTGAATGTCGGACTGCTCACTGAGCTACATGTTGAACACTTCCTTGTATTCAAAGTAGGGACCTGCAAGGAAAACGTTCCCCTGGAAACAAGAGCGGAACTATTGTTGCCCTACAGTGTTGATTTGTGTTTTGAAACTTAAATTCATCAACTAAAATGTAGTCTCGTGCTCACATTTCACACTTTAAAGGCATCACTTTTTGTATATTTAATCTGAATTGTCTTATTATTTATCGTATTATTATTATTTAGTTGAACTTTCTTCTCTGTAAGTATGTATGTTGTTTTATACCCATTGCGCTGTATTTGTAATGTTTGTTTATGTTACATCAATGTAGCAATGAGTGAACTTTTTGTGATCTACTGTCAGATTAAAACATAATCTTGAAAGAACTTGTACATTCCCTCTTCTAGACATACTATTGTTGCTCTTGCATTCACCAGCAGAGGGCACAGTGAGATGCTGCACTGCTGAGGAGGTGCAGCCACTGAGGTTGTTTACCATCATGGGTCTGGATCCAGTGAGTAGTGAGCCAGTAGTAAGCTGGTAGTAAAAAAAAAAAAGATATAGGAATGCATATTTGTTGACCAGAAGAAGGCGTTTTTTTCTTCACTACAATGATTATTTCGGTCATATTTGGATCATAGTCCTCTGGTAGCAGTAGAAATAAAACCTCCTGTCATTAATGCAGTAACATTGCCCTGACAACAATCAGCGATGGTGATTATGATGTTAAGCCAGATGGGCCTGGGATCATCTTATTGTAACAGACAAACATTTTTTGTATTTTTTTGTATTATTATTATCTCTGCTTAGGGAGTTAAAAGCATGAATGTATAATACAGGTAAATAGTCCTGGTTTTTGGTCCCTGTCCAACAAAACCTCATTGCTGGGCACTAACCAGCCGTTTAGTGTGGACAAAACAAGCTTGTTACTGTATATTATGACTTACTGACATGTCATTGACTCGTTCATTTATGGCTACCCAAACATATTTTTTGCCTGCTCATGTTTGGACAACAGCTACACAACTTTTAAACCCAAGCTTTGTTTATATTATAAACTTGTTTTGACAGTTAGTGCATTTGGTGGCAGCTCGCGTAATGCCAGGTACACGTTGCCACTTGTAAAGTAATGTAAAATCATGCCAGTAATGTCATGTTCCCAATCAAAAGCACCAAAGTAGATTAGGGGATTTCCATACAGGGATCGATAAAGAGTGTCACTGTTAATTTATTTGAATGCTAAAATGGATACAACATACCAAAGATAGGAAATGAACAGCTTGTACATTCGATTTTTTTTTTTAAACAAAAGGCCTTGAGAAACACACACACACACACACAAACACTCTCTAACATCACTATTACTAGCAAGGAGATGTTTCTCAATCATCTTTATACTAGCTTATAGGAGTGTAGATCTGAAAAATAAAATAGACCCTGGGTCCTCACTTATGTTATCAGCAACACAAATTTGGTGTTGTTCATTGTTTCCTGCTGCCAACAGGGGGCGAGCTGTGTCTGTGCAGGAGGAGCTGCATGGCTCCGAGCCCTGAGTCACAGGCCAGCCAGTGTTGTTTACCTGTCTGCTGCTGCTGTTGCTACAGTGGAGGATCCTGGGATATGTGTAGTGAGGGAGGCGCACCAGCGGTGAGCACGCTGTTGTTTTCACATCACACAAAATGCAGTGCAGTGTTGAGGAAAGCTGGCTGACTGGCTGCTTATACTGTATGTCTATGTACAGGAGGTACATAGACACACACACACACACACACACACACACTCTCTCTCTCTCTCTCTCTCTCTCTCTCTCTCTCTCTCTCTCTCTCTCTGCTGTTACAGCCTGTCATGCAGCAGGCAGTGGAGTTACATAAGCCCTGCTAGATGTGCTGCTGCACTGCAACTAGCAGCGAATTACAAGACAGTAAACAACTGATGTCACTGCTTCCGTGGCATACATCAGCTGGCACTGGGACTGAGAGGAGGAGGAGGAGGAGGAAGGGGTGTGTTGATAGTGTTCTGGTGTAGGACTGAGTGAGATTTTGGCATGGAGGCACAGAAGAAAAGCAAGAGAATTAGGCAGAGTAATAAAACTAAAATCCCTTCTCGACATGGCCGATGACTAAGAGGTGCGTCAGCCTCCTCATTCAGAGTGACTTGTTGGTGATGTGTGGCTGCAGAGACAGTCATAAACATTTCCTGTCCCCTTCTGGTTGCTGACACATTGTAAAAATATATTTGCCAAAAG
This sequence comes from Zingel zingel, assembly GCA_023566125.1. NCBI lineage: Eukaryota > Metazoa > Chordata > Actinopteri > Perciformes > Percidae > Zingel > Zingel zingel. Next base: position 16,285,334 of record CM042337.1, read on the forward strand.
GTTTCCCACTGATTATTTACAATGGTTGTATAACCTTTCATAAAGAATGTGCAGGTAAAAGCCATTCGACTTTTCTTGTTAGACAACACATAAAGAGGTCTAAATAAGTAGAAATAGTCAAGGGCGCTCCACTAATTGTACACATGAAGATCAGTTTACTAGTCATGAGTTGATGTCATAGTGATGTCATTAGGGTTATGGGCTTCAAAAAGTTTAATCAAAAGAGTTTAAAGTTTAAAATATGTTTAATCTGGATCTTGTAACGAAGAGAGATATGTGATCCTCTATCATACTAAACTACATATGGTGTCTAATATACAATACTTTGCTAACTAGCTGCTACATATGACTGCACTATTAGTATAAGGTTCAACACTTGTCATGGGTACTATACGTATATAGTCCTACTCTTGTATAATTTTTTTTTCTATTCTTTTTCTATTCTTATAATCTTATTTTACGTACTTCACCTGAATTTCCCCTCTGGAGATCAATAAAGGCTGACATTATCTTATCTTACAGTATTCTAAGTGTAGAATACTGTAAAATGAAGTATGGCAGTATAGCACACCATCTGCAGATGGTGGCCCGAAGGCTAAAGCTGACATAGATTACCCACAAACAAAAATACAGTGTGCGTATGAAATTGTGTTTTAATTTCAGTACAGTATGTACCCATTCGTACGGTGCCTAATGTGTGTTCCCAGCAGTTGTTTCATAAACAGTGACAAAAAACCTCTGTGCATTTGCCAAAGCCGCTTTTGATGTAGCATCCCCTCAAGGCACGATTGAACTCCTCACCACACAATCTTACACAAATGGCATGAGAGATGAGGACATGGAGATCCTGTTCACCTAAGTTGCAGAGCACAAAATATTGTGCTGGGCTTTTTTAATCAGCTGGCAGGGCGACGAGCCATTAGATCAGCTTCACACATCACTACCATTCCACACTGCGATCTGCTCTCTTTTTTTACCTGTTTAATAGCTATCTGTCTGTCTTTTTGTCTCCCCCCACTCCCTGTCATGACACGCTGTGTCATAACAGCTCTCCCTCTCTGTTGAGGGAATGGAATTTGAAAATTGAATTTCAGATCAAATCCCTGACCGTTCTCTGTATTCTTCAGACTGACTGGACAGCAGGCTGACCTGTGCAGCTGTCTTGCTCGCTTACATCATATGGCATATTAGCAGAGGGGTTGAGAGGTCGCCATAGCAGCCTTTCAGTGACCTCGGCATTGGTTTGGGATAAAGCATGAGAGAACATCCCTTGGAGCAGTAAAGTGAAGCAGATGGACTCCTAAAGAAGGGCTGGCAGGGTTACATTATAAGCATCTAAGCAAAAAAAAGCAAAAGTTCACTGTAGGTATAGGTTGATGTTAGTGTTGTTCTTTGCTGACCAAATGGAAGTTTTCCAACCAATGCTACATAAAAATAGTGAGTCTGTTAAATTGGAAAGAGCTTTTCTCCTTGTGTTAGTTATTATGTCCATTCAAAGAAAAGTACTTCACATGTTCACACATTACTACAGCTAGTTAAATGAGTTCCCATCTGCAAAGGCCCAGATGTCAACGGGGCTAATTAAACCATGGAAAACCATGACCACTGTTGTTGGGTCCATTAGCAGCATAGTGGATTCGCACGTTGGCTTAATGACATACATTCTCACCCACACTTCTATCCTCTGACACCCAAGCCTTTCTAGATTGCAAGTTGCCAATTTTGCTGGTGTTAAATTGAAGTGCTGCTTTTGACACCACTGACCACCGGCATTATGTTTTATTCCTTTAAACCCTGGGCAGACACATCAGGATATGCATTTAGTTGGTTCTCCGCTTACTGTATAAGTCAAAAAGGAAATTTGTAGTCTCCAATGGAAACTGTATTTCTTCTTGTGCTCTGGGATGTGGTATGCCTCAGTGCTCTGTTCTTAGACCTCTTATATTTTCCTGATATATGCTTCTCTTGGGCCTCATTATTCACAGCCTTGGCTTTATTTGTTATTATTTGTATGTGGATGATACACAACGTTATATTTCTCCTGGCACTTCTGAATTGTGGAAGATTGCTAAAAATTCGCAAGTCAAGTAAAACTTAAAATGATGACTCGATTAATTGATTAGATGATCTACAGAAAATAAATTAAGATGACAATCAATTAATCGTTTGTATTTCTCATAGCAAAAATTCACTGGTTCCAGTTTTTTTTTTTTTTTTTTTATGTGAATATTTTGTGTTAAATATCTTTGGGTTTTCGACCATTGTTTGAACAAAAATGAGATGTTCGTCACGTTGGGCTGTAGGAAACATGTGATGGGCATTTTTTTTTTTTTACTTTCTAACACTGTTCCAGTCAAAAATGACCGATTTACACATTCCCTGTACCATAAATATGGCATTTTTCATCAGATTGCCTCAAGACCGTATGATATCCTTCACAAAAGGCATTTGAACACATAACATTCATTGTGACTACTTTCTTTGAATTTTGAGTGATTTATTCAACTTAGTCACACTTCTTTTGTTTACGGTCAAAAATGACCACCATAGGAAATGAATGCGAAAGAGTATCATTTTCATCCAGGAGATAAAAGACATCTCCATACACACACACCTACAACTTTCCTGTGCTTGTGTACTCATTTACAGGTGCAAAGCTTCCATTTGCAAGATACACTGCACCATGACTGCAATTTGTGCATGTGAACCACCAATGTTCGCACACACATGCATGCATGCACACACAGAAACACACACACCCAGACACCCATAAAACAGACAGACACACATACACACACACACATGTACACCCACTCACACACACACACACACACACACACACACACACATACACACACACACACACACACACACACACACACACAGTTCATGTTGTCATGTTGCCACTTGTGCATGTGAATCACCAATGTTCGCACACACATGCATGCACACACACACACACACACACACACACACACACACACACACACACACACACACACACACACACACACACACACACACACACAGAAACACACACACACAGACACACAGACACACACACACACACACACACACACACACACACACACACACACACACACACACACACACACACACAGAAACACAGACACACAGACACACACACACACACACACACACACACAGTTCATGTTGTCATGTTGCCACTTGTGCATGTGAACCACCAATGTTCACACACACACACACACACACACCCACACACTCCCACACACACACACACACACACACACACACACACACACACACACACACACACACACACACACACACACACACACACAAAGTTCATGTGTCATGTTGCCACTTGTGCATGTGAACCACCAATGTTCACACACACATGCATGCACGCACACACAGAAACACACCCACCCACATGTTGTAGATGTTAATGTTCTAATAAGGTTCTTTTACAATAAATGTTCTATTAAAAATAATTTTAGTCATTTTTATTGGCATTTATGTTAAAATAAGAGCAGTTAAAACTGTCCCGTCAAATTTGACCGCAAACAGTAAATTAAGGGGGGTAGCAAAAGGTTAAACTATTCTGTGACATTTTATAGACCAAACGATTACTCAATTAATCAAGAAAGTAATTGTTTGGGTAATCGTAAATGAAATTAATTGAATCAATGCATCATAAGCAAAAGCCTCTCCATCTAAACAGGTAGTGTAACTGAAACACACTACACTTTGTATTATATTGTCATATCATTAAACCTAATTGTACATGTTCACAACTTTGTTTAAAGTTACCTCTCAACACCTGTAGCTATTTGACAGCTGATATACAGTACGACTGAGTCAATATTAGGTCAGTCGAACCAGACTTACTATCTCCTAAAAAAACATGGAGTGATACCGTATATAAAGATATCCAAATGGACTTTCAGCATATTTTGTGACTGGTTAAAGCAGGAAGGATGTTGTGGATGATAAATGCACTTCATCTCGCGTCTTCTTTGCTTAATAGAAGATGTAATAAATATGAATACATTGAATTCACATTAAATTATTTAGGGTATATCTCCTTACATTCTTACCTTTTAAAGACAACCACATTTTTGACCATAAGGATTACAGGGTTAGTTACATAATCTGGGTTGACCTACTGTATACTGTGGACAAAAACCAAGCACTTTGGTGGTTGAAAATATCAGTAAAATCATTGAAAATATAATATGTGCACCCACATTATTTACAGCAACTCAAATTCACATTTGTACCATGGTTGCATTTCTTTAGAATAGGTCACACAGACTTTGAGTGCATTTTAAATGCAATTACAATGCCTCACAGTAGTTCAGGTAAAGTGTCCCCTGTGTTCTCATAAAAAGGCTCTATGAATAATACACTGTTGGCATTTATATTGCCATGCCTCTTCTGCCAGTTAAGTCATATTAATCGATCTTTTGAACTTTGTAACTGTAACAGTAATTGTTTACAGTCTCATTATCCAAGTGTTTTCATTGAACTCGATGACTGATAGAGCCTTATGAGCAATAACTTCAGTCAACGTGACGAGTCACCTTCTCTTACTGTTGTCATGTCACAGCCGACGATAACCACGCACAGTACGAGCAGTACGAGCAGCTTGTTTGCCTTGATAAATCTATTTATTGCCTTTACTCTTTCACAGTGGAATCTTACTGCTACCACAATTTATTGTTTGTCTGATTGTCTATTGTACTCTTTTACTGTTATTTGTCTTATTGATTTATTGTGTCAGAACTTATTTTAACATCAACCTGCCAAAGGGACTAACGATGTAAATTAGCCACCGGCTATAATCTTGAGTATTAACATAAATATTCATTAATATGCACACTCTCTATTTTAAATAAATCAATCTCAAATCTCAGGCATCAATTCAGATCATTTATGCTCCTTTGACATGTTAACGACAGGGCTAGATTGATTTCTTTAACAAAGCATTTAACAGGCCGTCAGGGGCCATTAATAAATCATGGACCCTTTTATGTTGTTTGTTTCTGGAATGTTTTTCTTTTCCTCAGGCTGGGACTTTGGCCCTCAGTGCGTGGTGCCAATCTAAGACACTTGGCACTCTCTCCGTAATCTAAAGAGCGACTGGAGCAACTACAATCTGCTCATTGGTAAACAAACAGTTAGCTGTTTATGGCTGTTGTTGTTTTTGGAGTGCAGGACTGTGCACGTGCAGGTCTGTGATTCTGTGTGTAAAGTTATAATTGATTATGATATCATTTTTTTCTATCAGCATCTGATCACAGCCTGCACCAACCCATAAGGCAGCAAGTCACAACCTCATTGAAGTGATATTGAAATAACAGTACTGCTTTCTAATGTGTCACTTTTACAGCAATTAATTTAATTTAATTTAATAACTCATCAATTGATCGTTTGCTGAACGCCTCCCCTGAGTAGCAATTGTCCAATCATGCCTTAGCAACCGTAAGGCACAGCAGGTCTGTTGAGGTTTTGAAGTGTAAGAGTTGGATTTAACAGTGTGTTTACAGTATTTGCTCTAATGTAAGCCAATTTGTAAGTAAGCGTGTTCGGCTAGTAACCGAACATTGAGCATATTAAATAATAAAATACATTAGTTTGTAGAGCTATGTTAAAAATTCCCCATGCATATGTTAAATGCACGATAAAAAGTTTGACTGACGTATCAACAGTAACTAAGGCAGGCGGGGTTTAGCAAATGGTTACTTCTGCGGTTACAAATGTCAATAAAGTTCTTAATAAACATGAAACATAATAAAAAGATAAAAAGTGTTGACTTTAATGTGTATCAGAAAGCAGGTTGCTCATCGGACAAGGCTGCAGTTAGCTGTTTCCATAACAGTAAGTCATTTGAAACCCTGTCCACCTCCCAGCTCTGCTTTCTCCTCAGTAGGACAAAAACAAGTATCAAGTCTATGTTTTTTGTTGGAAAAAGAGAACTTTGGAAGTTGACTGCAAAACAGCCATCTTACCGCTCCACTCACCCAACATATGCAGGCGTGTCTTATTTAGTTGTGTAAGCATGAGGCACGGAATGAAAGGTCACACTTTGTTTACAGCACACTTGCTATTAATACGAAGATACTCTCATGTCATTTAGTTTTTTGGTTGGACACCTCGGTGCAGCCTATCACAGCTCCCCAAAGGAGGTGTCCCCCAGTTTCACAGTTGGTCATCTAGCTATTAAGTATTCTGCACCTGGTGTTGATTTCAACGCTATTTGAATCTATGTTCTTGGCTTTGCAGACAGCGCAGAGTATATGTGAGTCTTTTGCACAGGGATGGATTTGGGGGAAAGATTTTAGGTACAGCATCTTTGCGTGCCACCGCTCTCCATTAAGCTCCTCTGAATGTGTATCTCCAACTCTGTCCTGTTCTGTAAGCTTTAGCCTTGTGGCTGGCATGTTTGACGGATGATTTACTTGGCTGCTGAGCACACAAACTTACCCCCTGTGTGACCTCAGTTTGGAGGGTGGTGGTGTGCTACTCTTCCCACTAATATGATTGGGCCTGGTTTCAAACACCTGCAGACAGCTGCTGGTGAAAAGTTCATATGTGGCATCTGGGAAGCAGTTGCACCGTGGAATAACACTACTGTGTGTACATGGAGAAAAAAAATCAAACATACTTATTGACAGGTAGAAGGTGACTCAAGTCCTTGCTTGAGTAAATTAACAGAACTTCTATAGTGTTGCTGTCACATAACAAAACCTCAAATTTGCGACTTTCCAATAAGAATAGCTTTAGCGCTTGTCTCATATAGGATGAGACAATCTCTCTCTGTCTTTGAGTGTAGCGCCATGGTATGAAGTTCAGGTAATTATTTTACTCAAATGTAAGGTTATGAAATGTACTGTACAGTATGTTCAACTGGAATGCAGAGCAAACTTGTTACAACACTACTACGTCTTTTATTGTGTTTAACAGAGGTTATATACATATATCTGTCACACGTGTGTTTTCTGTGTGCACATATTCTATATCTATTTTTGCTTTCAGTACACTGATATGGTTATGTGGAAACCTTACAAGCCACAGCCATTGATACCAGATGATGTTAATAACAGAATTTCTGAGAGTGTTTGTGAGCAGTCTGACCCACACCAGAATGATACAGCAGAGGAGATGCATGGGGCAGCACATCATCCGAACAGGATGGGTTCCATGAATAGAAAGCTTCGGAAAGAAATATTGACCTGGTCTGTACGTCAATAACACACAGACATGTAACGGAAATGCGTCAGCAGTGCTTTTTCAGCAAACATGAGGGGAGATTGGTTAACAATGACTGAGGTGTGTGTGTTCCACTGTGTGTGTGTGTGTGTGTGTGTGTTCAGCATGCATAAGCTGAGTGAGCCTTTATCTTTGTTGTGTGACTGTAAAAGCCCAGTTATTGGTCATAAAAGGTCACGCGTCAGGACCCAGTGAGCACAGACGGACACTAACACTCGTGTGTGCAGTGTGTGTGTGTATGTGTGCTGTAGTGTGTGTGTGTGTGTGTGTGTACATAGGGTTGTTTTTTTGCTTGAACACAGTTTGGATGTACCAGGAAGGCCATATCATTAAGCTGTTTGTCTGTGTATGAATCAGTGTGGACATCCGTGTGTTTGTGTGTGTGTGTGTGTGTGTGTGTGTGTGTGTGTGTGTGTGTGTGTGTGCGTGCGTGCGTGCGTGCGTGCGTGCGTGCGTGCGTGCGTGTGTGTGTGTGTGTGTGTGCGTGCGTGCACATGCGTGTGTGTGTGTTGCCCTGTGACCAGGTAACAGAGGGACATGTACTTTCTGATAGATTAAGCCTTACATAACTCCACATTCCACTCAGCAGGTAAACAAGTACCGGGACTAAGGTCAAAAACAGCGAGGCACCGGCTTGACTACGGAGCCAGACGCTGGAGCAGATCTGAGCCACAGTGACCCACATGCATACAAAACTCAAGCTGTCATTAAGATCTGAATGGCTTAGAAAGCTCAGTAATCAACAAGAATTGTAAGCATCCATTTTTGCAGTCAGTTATTTGCCAATGTAGTACAGTAACAAGGAATGCTGGAAGAATGTTTTGAGTTTGGAGCTGAAGACTGAAATAGGCTGCTAACCAAAGATCCCTATACGGTTTTATTGTAGTTGAAATATCTTCAGTCCTACATATACATACTGTATATCTGATCACGTGTTGTGCAGAATCTTGCAAATGAAGTTGCTTTCTTTGTATTCAAAATCAGCAAATCTTTAGCTGTTTATGTAAAGTAACAATCTCAAAGATTGTCATTCATTTAAATGTCTGTTAAATCACTATTGCTGAATGAAGTAACACAATGGCGATTGAGCCTGTGGCCCACTGATGAAAGCCCTTGTGTTTGCAGTACTATGAACAGGGTGTCTGAGGTGAAATTCCTGGGAAAAATCACAAGCAGCGCAAAGTTAGTGACCATTTTCTATCACCCAGCCGTGGTTGGTCAGCCAGCGAGGGCAGGGGCGGCTAATGCAACAGACTCGCTCTTCAACTCTCTCGTGGGTGAAGCAGCGTGCAGTTGTTTTTTTACGGTCTCTGATAGTGTTGCTAGTTAATGGTAACTATAGCCAAATAAACCAGGAAAAGGGTGATGATTACAGACGATGAAACTTTAAAAACAAATGAAAGTGAGATCCAAAAACACACCTGCAATTATCACTTATCGTCAGAGGTGCCACCAACGAGAACAGAGCAGAGATATTTGAGATTGAGAAAAGTCTTAAATACTTCTCCATATGCTTCTGCAGGAGCCTCACTAATACATTTAAAGAGATAAGATCAGAGGAATGTATAAGGTTTTGGCCTTAAGCCAAAACTGGACAGAAGACACTGTATGTGCTGTATAGCATGTTCTAAGTCTCTCAGGCAAAGGCAATACATTTAATTTGTCCTTATTTTTTTAAATCAAATTAAAATACTCTTCAGCACTGAAGTAGCACTGTGTGTGAAAGTATACAATTCCCATGGAAGTAAAGATTTTAAAGGAATAAATTGTTCCTAAATTTGATGGAAAAGACTGATTGACACACAGACACACAAACAGGTGTTTCAAGATAAAATCAGTGTCTTTATCAGTTTGTGTGCCTCCATGTCAGTTTATAAAGTCAAAATTAAATGTAATAATACATTTTCGCAAGAAATGAATATGGACTTCAATGGTGTTTGTTTTGACATATTTTGTTAAAAGAAATTAAAAATCTATAGGCTGCGACACCCAATATTGGTGTTTTCCAGTGGCTGTTCATTTTTATGTTAGTTAGTTATGTATATTGAGCCCTGTCTCCCAAAAATGACCTTCCCATACCACGAACATGCATTATCAATTACATTTCGAAGGAAGCGTATTTTGTCCTGGATTATGGTTTGTTTGTGATGTATCACAAATACTTTTCTGATCAAAGTCCACGTTCAAAGTCTGTGTAGCGAGGAGGTCGGGTGGATGGATGGGTCAAACAGACACGGCACTTTAACCAAGGAGACCGCTGTTTGTGTCCCGTGTGAAACCAAAATTATAACATTGATTTATTGTAACTTATGTATGTAACTGAAGTTACGTAACAAACATACTTATTTTAACCCATGACCTTTTCTTAAACCTAACCAACACGTTTTGTTTCCTAACCTTCAAGGTAGTTTTGTTGCCTAATTTGTTGCCAAAAAAGCAGTTGCTGTCATTAGCTTGCTACCATGTCCAACACACAAAGGCTACTGTGTCATCATTTTCATTTTGGGTATTTCATTGATTGATTGTTAATATTGATTGTAAAATGTTTGGATTGAAGCTGCAGGCTGCAAAATATCCAGAGTAAAAATAGTGCTAGGGATACTACTACAGCTTAACAATAAAACATAATGCAGATGGAATTAAATATATGCATGATTCTGTAAAAACCCATGTGTGCGTGTGTGTGTTTTGTAGTTTTTAGGTCACCAGCAGTATCATTCATCCCACATCCAGTGAGTCAGATTGGTTGTGTGCTGTGGGCCGCCCTCAATGTTAAACTGCCATGCTCCGCATTATAGGCTTAAGCTGATGCCTCATTAGAATCAGTGTCTCACTGACTCTGTTCTGAAACATAACCTCCTCACCACAGAGGACCTAACAACCCCACAGAGCCGGAGAAAACTGGAGCATGTGACACGCAAGAAAACGGCATGTCACGTCACCCACTGTTCAGAAATACTGGGTCTGTATAGAATGTACACAGTGAAAAACACAGCTGTATAACAAATTTACACTGCAGTAAAGTAAAGAAATGTTGTATATACAGTTATTTGTGCCAGATACATATCAAGCATATTTTTTATTACTGGAGCATCTTAAGGGTGTGTTCACAATGACACGTTTGGTGGAGTTTGTTCACATTCCTAAGTGATTCCTGAGAACAGTGCCTGAACACAGGTGGCACTAATTACTTCACACCTGAACGCTGTTGTAGGTTAGGAGTGAGAACATCATATACACCCACACCCAAATAACCCAAAGTACAGAGAACAAACTGTGATCACACATAGTAATGTGTCTTTAGTAATTACCTGAGAAAAAGCTCTCTCTGTGTCTTGAATGTTGTTTTTTCTCAGGCAGTAAAGGTCAGACATACACAGATGGAAACATGGATAAGCTGACAGGCTTTATGTGCATCAAAGTCACCATCACTACTAATCTCGCCTTGCGTGTTTTGGTTTTTGATTGCGACAGAAAATGCCGTGCTTAAAACTCAGATGTCATGCAGAGGCGGTGTTTCCTGACACGTGGATAAGAGGACACATGGAGTGATTTTATTTTTGCATTTTTATGCCGCTTTTCCATGAATTTAAAGAGATTTGTATAATTACAGGAAAAAAGCAAGAAGTCTTTTCATGATAATAAAGGGATTAAATGACGTAAAATCGGGTGTTGGTCCTCAAGCCTTGTAGCCATGCCAGCGATATGACTCTAGTGATGGCAAAGTCACGTGGTCTAATGGTCTAGACCAGGGGTCTTCAATGTTTTTTAAGCCAAAGACCCCTTAACTGAAAGAGAGACGGAGCAGGGACCCCCTACTACATATATTGCATAAAATGAAGTTGCATATTAAACTGGGCCTACAATAACGTGTAGGGCAGCCTAAAAGCCTTTATACATACCTTGTTTTGCATAGAATACTAAGCTATTAAAAAGGCCTAATAATTGTTGGCATGAATTTGTAAATCATGTTTTAATGTTAACATACATGTGGCACAGTGAATCCTCAGGATGAACTGTATCTGTGGATGGCCTTAGAGACTACCTTACCCATAGGCCAGTAAGCCTATCATTAGTGGGGAGTTATAGTTGCTAATAATATGTTGGACTCATGTCAAGACTTTTTAATTTTTTAAAAAACTTTCAAAAATTAAGAATAATTTGGAGGCCCACCCCCCCCCCCCCCCCCCCCTGCATTGACTCTGAGGACCACCTAGGGATCTCGGACCCCCTGTTGAAGATCCCTGGTCTAGACTGAAATATCTCAACAACTGTTCCATGGATTTTTAGGACATTTTGTAATACATTACAAGACATTTTTTGATATTCATGGAGGATGAATCCTTCTGATTTTGTTGAGCCCCTTACTTTTTCCACGCCAACAGCAGGTTGTCTTTTAGTTAAATGGCATGACAACTGTTGGATGGATTGCTCATTCACACACATTCCTGGTCCCCAGAGGATGAATTATAATAGCGCTGAATTAGTGCCATGATCAGGTAAAAATGTAATTCTGTTCTGTAGGCCTACTTTGATTTATGACTAAATATTTGTGTGAACTAATGACATGCCCATCAGCCTCAGTTGTACTTTGTGTTTAGTGCCAATGTTAGCATGCTAACACACTAAAATAATGGTGGTGAACATGGTAAACATTACATGCTAGCATTATCATTGAGGACATAGTTAGCATGCCAATTTGAGCATTTAGCTCAATAACAGCCTCATAGAGCAACTAGCATGGCTGTAGACACAAAGAGATGATAATAGAAAAATAGCGAAACAGATATATAATCTATGGCAGCTAGAGCTAATTACTGCTAAATTACACTAGAACCTACAAATGAGCAGAAAAACAAGATATAAGTACAGTAGTGTTTAATTTAGCAACATACTGCACTAACTGTGTTCTGGATTAATCTAAGACTGATACGAAATGCTGAAAAACATCCTCAGAAGAAATATATGCCTGTTTAAAGACATCAATTTAGAAATGTAGATGATTCTCAGAATTGTAATATATAACATTATAATTATCTTTCATAAGAAGGTAGCTGCAAGCCAAAAGGATTCTGAGAGTGTAAAATAAATAGCTTGAAACATCTCCTCTCAACATTTAAAGGTCATGCAAACTCTGAACATGCAAAGTACGGGTGTAGCAAGCTTTTCATTGGTCCACGAGCCCAATGTGTGTTCACATGTTCAGCCTGAGGCCTGCAATGACTCATGTAGCGATTCCACGCCATTTGTGACCTTTTTTTCTTCATCAAAAGTTCTTACACACACAAATATAAAATATGATGAATAGACTATGATGACATTTCAAATGAGTTGATACTTCTGGCTGACGCTCATGAGGAATGTTCCATCCATCCATCCATCTTCGTCCACTTATCTGGTATCGGGTCGCGGGGGTAGCAGCTCCAGCAGGGGACCCCAAACTTCCCTTTCCCGAGCCACATTAACCAGCTCCGACTGGGGGATCCTGAGGCGTTCCCAGGCGAGGTTGGAGATATAATCCCTCCACCTAGTCCTGGGTCTTCCCCGAGGCCTCCTCCCAGCTGGTCGTGCCTGGAACACCTCCCTAGGGAGGCGCCCAGGGGGCATCCTTACCAGATGCCAGAACCACCTCAACTGGCTCCTTTCAATGCAAAGGAGCAGCGGCTCTACTCTGAGCTCCTCACGGATGACTGAGCTTCTCACCCTATCTCTAAGGGAGACGCCAGCCACCCTCCTGAGGAAACCCATTTCGGCCGCTTGTACCCTGGATCTTGTTCTTTCGGTCATGACCCAGCCTTCACGACCATAGGTGAGGGTAGGAAGAAAAACTGACTGAGAGCTTTGCCTTCTGGCTCAGCTCTCTTTTCGTCACAACGGTGCGATAAATTGAATGCAATACCGCACCCGCTGCGCCGATTCTCCGGCCAATCTCCCGCTCCATTGTCCCCTCACTCGCGAACAAGACCCCAAGGTACTTGAACTCCTTCACTTGGGGTAAGGACTCATTCCCTACCTGGAGAAGGCACTCCATCGGTTTCCTGCTGAGAACCATGGCCTCCGATTTAGAGGTGCTGATCCTCATCCCAGCCGCTTCACACTCGGCTGCGAACCGATCCAGTGAGTGCTGAAGGTCACAGGCCGATGATGCCATCAGGACCACATCATCTGCAAAAAGCAGCACCAAACTGCAACCCCCCTCCACCCCGACTACGCCTCGATATCCTGTCCATAAATACTACAAACAGAATTGGTGACAAAGCGCAGCCCTGGCGGAGGCCAACTTTCACTTGAAACGAGTCCGACTTACTGCCGAGAACCCGGACACAGCTCTCGCTTTGGTCGTACAGAGATTGGATGGCCCTGAGAAGGGACCCCCTCACCCCATACTCCCCCAGCACCTCCCACAGTATCTCCCGGGGTACCCGGTCATACGCCTTCTCCAGATCCACAAAGCACATGTAGACCGGTTGGGCATACTCCCAGGCTCCCTCCAGGATCCTTGCGAGAGTAAAGAGCTGGTCCGTTGTTCCACGACCAGGACGGAATCCGCATTGTTCCTCTTCAACCTGAGGTTCGACTATCGACCGAACCCTCCTTTCCAGCACCTTGGAGTAGACTTTACCGGGGAGGCTGAGAAGTGTGATACCCCTGTAATTGGCACACACCCTCTGGTCCCCCTTTTTGAAAAGGGGAACCACCACCCCGGTCTGCCACTCCTTAGGCAACGTCCCAGACTTCCACGCAATGTTGAAGAGGCGTGTCAACCAAGACAACCCCTCCACACCCAGAGCTTTAAGCATTTCCGGACGGATCTCATCAATCCCTGGGGCTTTGCCACTGTGGAGTTGTTTAACCACCTCAGCAACTTCCACCAGGGAAATTGACGACAATCCCCCATCATCCTCCAGCTCTGCCTCTACCATAGAGGGCGTATTAGTCGGATTTAGGAGTTCCTCAAAGTGCTCCTTCCACCGCCCTATTACCTCCTCAGTTGAGGTCAACAGCGTCCCATCCTTACTGTACACAGCTTGGATGGTTCCCCGCTTCCCCCTCCTGAGGTGGCGAACGGTTTTCCAGAAGCACCTTGGTGCCGACCGAAAGTCCTTCTCCATGTCTTCTCCGAACTTCTCCCACACCCGCTGCTTTGCCTCTTTCACGACAGTATTTGGGGTGTGTCTTACCAGTCTATTATCAGGAGTTTTTCCCAAAATGTCCAACGCTTTCTATTAGGCTACATAGCCTACAGATCCATGAATTGTATCTGCCAACAAGAAATACAAATCTGAAATTTAGGAAATACAACCACTTAACTGATCTCTGGATCAATAAATTACAAGTTAGCATGTCAGCCTAACTGGTAAGGCTACATCAGTGTAGCCATGCTAGCTTTTAGCTTCCTGGACCTATTTCATCACTTCCTTTGTTGCTAACTTCCAGTGGTGTAGTCTAGGCAAATAGTACTACTCAATAGTGCAGAGGACCAGTTTAGGTCAAGGACAGAATTTTCCCAAAAGTGAATCTATTACATGCAAACACAAATATGTGCATGTCCTGGCTCATGTACAGTGATAAAAGGTACAATGTTATGTGCTTTTCTTGCTGCCTGTTTGAAAACCGAGAAAAGAGCACTTAGCTAAGTGGGGATGGGTTCAGTCAGTGAAAAAATCATTCAGCCCACTTGAGACAGCAGGAGAAGTCTGATAACGACATCACCCCTGGCGCAATCTGGCAAGACTTTACAGATGCAAAGATGTGTGCTGTGTGAAGACTGGTGAAGAGCAGAAGTTACAAGTAGGTATTTTTTAGATAAATAATGATTGAAAAAGGGGGGAGAAGCCCACTTGATATCATACCAGCTCATCCGAGAAACAAACATGAGTCGACTTGGGTTTGGCTCTTTCAAAACAGTGTTTTCCCAGAGAATATCTTTTGCAAAACATGTTTACGGGCTTCGAGAGAGTATTGGCTGATAAGATGGCATGTAGACCGGCAGGCTGGAGTCTATTCCACTCCACTGCCAGCGTGGTAAACAGCAGCAGGAGTGTTTGTGAGCAGTGGGCGGGACCTGGGCTCCACATGCTGTCCAAACACGTGGAGTCTGAATGCCATGGACCGAGCTGCAGAGACTTTCCATTGACACACGCAAACTCACATGCATGTAATTTATTCTCCTAACCAATTCATTGAAATCTTTTCTTGCATAATACTAAGAGTTAGTAAGAGTTAATAAGAATCCTAAAAAATGAGTACCAAATAATGCTAATAAAGCATTAGTGATCATTAAATGCACTCTGTACCAACTTAAACCACCTTGGCTTGGATCAAATTGAGCAGACACAAGCTAAAGACAATACCAGTGTTCCCACACATGGTCCGTAAGGCTCTCAAGCAGACAACTCAACCCAGAAACCTTCACTGTCATTGCAGCAAGAATTCAAAAACGACAGGTCATAATGAAATATGCCCAGTCTTCAGATACTAAGCCAAGCAGCCAGATTTTTGCCTTGGGGCAGCTTTCTGTCTGGGCAAGCATGTAGAAGTGTTGACTGATAAAAGCCAAAAAGGTTCAGAGAGAATGCATCAAGGCTGATTAACCTGATGACCTTCATGTAACTTAGAGTGCTGCTGTTGCTCCAGGAGCAAGAGGTAAAGAGAGTGCAGCTTGTTAACTGATCAAGATAGCTGCTGACTGCAGGACCTCTCACTTCCTACAGTTCTCTTCCTGCTTTTTGACAAGTTAGAAACAAACCAGAAAAGCACACGTGAATGATGCAAAGTCATCAATAACCCTAAGAACCCTTTAAGGCTCGGTGCAAGGTTCTTATTTAGAGTGCCTTGCGAAAGTATTCGGCCCCCTTGAACTTTGACCTTTTGCCACATTTCAGGCTTCAAACATGAAGATATGAAACTGTATTTTTTTGTGAAGAATCAACAACAAGTGGGACACAATCATGAAGTGGAAGAAATTTATTGGATATTTCAAACTGTTTTAACAGATAAAATATCCAATGACTTTGACTTGGCCATTCTAACACCTGGATATGTTTATTTGTGAACCATTCCATTGTAGATTTTGCTTTATGTTTTGGATCATTGTCTTGTTGGAAGACAAATCTCCGTCCCAGTCTCAGGTCTTTTGCAGACTCCATCAGGTTTTCTTCCAGAATGGTCCTGTATTTGGCTCCATCCATCTTCCCATCAATTTGAACCATCTTCCCTGTCCCTGCTGAAGAAAAGCAGGCCCAAACCATGATGCTGCCACCACCATGTTTGACAGTGGGGATGGTGTGTTCAGGGTGATGAGATGTGTTGCTTTTACGCCAAACATAACGTTTTGCATTGTTGCCAAAAAGTTTGATTTTGGTTTCATCTGACCAGAGCACCTTCTTCCACATGTTTGGTGTGTCTCCCAGGTGGCTTTTGGCAAACTTTAAACAACACTTTTTATGGATATCTTTAAGAAATGGCTTTATTCTTGCCACTCTTCCATAAAGGCCAGATTTGTACAGTATATGACTGATTGTTGTCCTATGGACAGAGTCTCCCACCTCAGCTGTAGATCTCTGCAGTTCATCCAGAGTGATCATGGGCCTCTTGGCTGCATCTCTGATCAGTCTTCTCCTTGTATGAGCTGAAAGTTTAGAGGGACGGCCGGGTCTTCGTAGATTTGCAGTGGTCTGATACTGCTTCCATTTCAATATTATTGCTTGCACAGTGCTCCTTGGGATGTTTAAAGCTTGGGAAATCTTTTTGTATCCAAATCCGGCTTTAAACTTCTCCACAACAGTATCTCGGACCTGCCTGGTGTGTTCCTTGTTCTTCATGATGCTCTCTGCTCTTTAAACGGACCTCTGAGACTATCACAGAGCAGGTGCATTTATACGGAGACTTGATTACACACAGGTGGATTCTATTTTTCATCATTAGGCATTTAGGTCAACATTGGATCATTCAGAGATCCTCACTGAACTTCTGGAGAGAGTTTGCTGCACTGAAAGTAAAGGGGCTGAATAATTTTGCACGCCCAATTTTTCAGTTTTTTATCTGTTAAAAAAGTTTGAAATATCCAATAAATTTCGTTCCACTTCATGATTGTGTCCCAGTTGTTGTTGATTCTTCACAAAAAATTACAGTTTTATATCTTTATGTTTGAAGCCTGAAATGTGGCAAAAGGTCGAAAAGTTCAAGGGGGCCGAATACTTTCGCAAGGCACTGTATGTATTTACTGTATTTTTCAAACTGGGACCTTTCTAATACTTTGAAATCATTGAAAAGGCTGCAGCGGGACCAACCATAGACTGTATATAGAATGGACCAACAGATCCCGTTGCTCTGGACGGAGACCAGTGAAGGATATTAGAAGAACTTTTCTGGTGAGCGCTGAACGTTACTGCGCAGCCTCCAACGCAGAGAGACGACGTAAATGTGATGTGAGCAACCTGTCTGAAAGTTGTAAGTCTTATGGTAGCTGTGCCAAGAGAAATCTCAATCATTCCGAATATTGCAGAGACGGAGAGCGTAGGTATATGTAAGTAGATAACATGGACACAGGCTAATTATTGCTAACTAAAATGCTAGTTAACGTTAGTAATTAAACATAAACAGCTAATGTAAGACGAAACTGCCTGCAAGCTTCTCCTGTACTGTACGGTAATTACTCTACTATGCGACAGTAAGTCGCATGGTTATGACACAATCGTTAGCCTATTTTTACAAAAACGTCTGCTACGGAGCCATAACTTGAGGTACAAGGTAATGGAGCCTTTTATACATTGTTGTGTTTCTTTAGAAATAAACAATGGACAAATAGAGTCTATACACGCTTCAGATGTAAAGTTATTCGCTGTCAAAGTGACGTCAAAATGAATGGCAGTCAATGGGATGCTAACGGGGGGTGAGTGCTTGTTAGTATCAAAATGGTGCCATAGGAGGTACGCGTTGTGAGGAGAAGCTTACCCCCTTGGAACCAACTCATTTTAGCCATGCTAGCAGCATTGCTCTAGAGGTGACAATGTCAGCCAAAAAGATTTGCATCGGCAATAAAGACTACACCTCCTATGATCACATGCTACTTCACAACGTCATCGAGAGAACCCTAGCAGGGATTTTCCATCATAACTCACAGCACTGGAGGGGGCCCAAGGCTGGAGCTCTGTAGCGGGACGCTTTTGTGAAATTTGGTACTTAAATTCATGCTTTGTTTTATGACTAAATACTTGCAAAACTAATGGCATTCCCACTAGCCTCAGCTGTACTTTGTGTTTGGTGCTAATTAGCAAATTGGGAGAATGATAACACACCAATCTCGGACCCCATCCGCTATCGGTCTGACGACAAGGGGGACAAAAGCCAACTAGGCAACACACTGCTCACATTTATTGTATCTTTACAAAATTCCAAGGTCTAACATGCTCACGCATACATAATATAGCATCCACTGTTTCTATTGGATGAACACATCTTTTTGGTACAGTCAGCAGTGATGACATATAGACTGTGTAATTGAATGTGCACTCAGCTCATTGGCTCCCAAGGTGATGAGCTAACTTCATCATCTACAGGCACAAAACAATAACATTTGCAAACCTACAGTTGCGTATAGCATGTTTTAAAAAACCAAAACATGGCAGCACTTTCTCAACCAGTGAAGTCATACCTTGATGTAAGTTAAAACCTCTTTGTTTGCATGACAAAAGCAATGTATTGTCATTAGGATTTTATTTAGTATGCTATTTCTAAAATATATGTCAGTATGTTATGTTTTCATGTGGGATCACCAGTGCTGTGTGACTCTGTCTCTCTTCTGTGGAGATCTAGATCTGGCTACTGTAAGTGGGTCACAGCTCCGCCATGCTGCTGCGCGGCAAAGTTCAATGAGCCTGGCTGAAACGCTCCTTAGGCTGATAGAGGGAGCAATAATGGGGCCAGCGACTCTCAATCCCCTCAAGAGCCACAGCACAGCACGGCAGCAAGCTGGCAAGGAGGCCCAGCGGAGCACATGGTGGACGAGGTTGCCAAAGGAGCAGCTATTCCTTCTTTAAGACCCTAATCTACAATGCATACCACACACACTGTTCTAACCTACTGAACAGTGGGTGCATCAAGTCCATGATTGATGCTCACATAACTCAGGGAATAACATTTTCTAGAAAAACTGATTTGCTTCATAGCGGAAATATTTAAAATGGCCTATCAAATAAAATATGTTAAAAAAATGATGGATGTCAAGTGCTTGCAGTATAATTACACGTGCCTGTGTGTAAACAAATGAACAAATCCACTTTCTGCTGCTAATTTAGTTCACATGTTTGTAACTCTTTGTATGTTCCCTTTTGGAAAGGAATGCATGCCACTTGATTTCACAGGAAACTGGAAATTTTGTGATCTTCAAAGACTTCTGGGCACAAAAAAGGTCAAGAGCTCGAGTCAATCAAGCCTCCAAATCGTATGATGATGATGCAGATTGCATGGCACCAGTATCGCAGCCATGATGAATTCTTTCTTGCTTCTCTGCATGAGTGTACAAACATGTGGTTGTGAATGTGATTCTAAATTTGGGAATAATTGAGTGTATCCAGGAATAGATCAGATACACACACACACACACACTTAAAATGAGCATCCCGTAAACTGTATTTTAGGAACCTTTAACCCTGACACATTTTATTTAGCAAGCTGTCCTTTATGTTGAGGAAGACAACCAGCAACAACAAAATCACCATGCAACAGACTTCTGGTTTCGTGTCCTCCGCCTGTGGTTTGCCTTTGGAGCAGAAATATGCCCATACAGATTTTGTTAAAGAAAAAGGGAATAAAAAAAACGTTTTTCAAGACAGACAATCAGTGCAGAGAGGGGTGAGGAACAATGTGTCCCTCCTGGTGGCTTGGTGGTGGGTTCTTATGTACGGCTAGTTTCTGTCTGGCAGCAGAGCAAAGCCCCACTGACAGTGTCATACTGCTAATTAATACACACCAGCTCGAAGTGTGCCCTCAGTGGCTGCTTGTGTGTGTGTGTGTGTGTGTGTGTGTGTGTGTGTGTGTGTGTGTGTGTGTGTGTGTGTGCGTGTACGTGCATGTGAGCGTGTGTGTTTGTTCATTTTGTGTCTGTACTGGAGTGTTGGGAACCTCAAGCCCATAAAGAATACTAAAGCAACTGCTGGGATAGTTTTCATTATCAGATGGTTTCTGTGTTTCAAGGGGACACACTGGGTGAGACTCAGTGTGACTAATTAAATTGATATATGTAGAATGACAGTAGTAGCCTGAATGGTGTTGTCAGACAATTCTTTCTTCCCCTGCCATGTATTAACTCCTCTGCCAGATCTTCTATTGTGCTTCGGCTTAGTGTTTCAGCCATTTTTTCTGCCTGCCTCAGCTTTGCCTGTTATGACCCCTGCCTGCCTTTTGGACTCCTGCCCTCAGATCGATCGGATAAGTTTGTCTCATCTCTCCTGCCCGCCTGGTTTCGACTTTTGCCTGTTTTCGACCTTGAGTAAACTTGAACTTTTTATTTCACCGGCCTAGTCTCAGAGTCATGCTTTTTATCATACAGAGTCAAACCTGTTTTAAAGGGTCAGTTCACCTGAAACACATAAAACGATCAAAGTAGCGATGCGTCGTCCATCTTTATATACAGTCTATGGTCACTATGGTCACAACTCCAAAACTTGTGTGTGTGGGACAGACACAGATGCAGCAGACATATGCATTTCCTCATGTGCTCTGTATTTTTGTTTTACACAACATGCAAATTAACTGTAACTTCCCTGAAATATTAATAATCAGTTTTTTAGTTTAGTTTTAGTCCTTGTATGTTAAATATGTTGGTAGGATGAGGGTTACATACTGCAAACACAATTCCATTCACCACTGACAGCAAAAGTCTCAAAACCTTGGAAATAAAACCCAAATTGTTTGCATGACTAGATACCAAATGAAAAAAAAAAGTTATTTTCTTCTGTTAAGCCTCAATGTCTCGTTTGAACCATAAATAAGTAACCAAAGATAAGAAATGTAACCTTGTCAATGGAAAATGTTCCTATATCTTACAATGAACATGTGTAATAAGATAACTGCATGGTAAAAAAAACCCCACAAGGTTCCTGTTTGACAGCTGCATGAGAGTGTGTGGGAGATAAAAACAGGTGAAATTTGTTGTTTACTTAATGCTTTGAAACTGCTACCTCCAGACTCTGACTATGCAGTCCTTTCTGGAGACGCATGGCTTGGCTGGAAGTCATTGGCTCAGTATAAGCTTCCTGCCTCAGCTTCCGTCTATAATAAAAACACTTACGGAAAGAGTGTCGCCCGGAGAGTTCAGCTCCTCACTCTCCACAGGACGAAGGGACAATAGGACATCCTTCTCTCGGCACACAGTCAGGAAGCTATTTGACCTTGTGCCAAATGCATGATATTCCAGTGGGTATGGGAGAAGAAAAGCCGCAGGACTCGATTAGGAGTCTTGTGACGGTCATAATCAGTGGTTTGAGGACGATGAACTAATTTCCAATCAATTTGCCTATACTTTTGCACTGACAAAATAGT
Source organism: Zingel zingel (assembly GCA_023566125.1). Taxonomy (NCBI): domain Eukaryota; kingdom Metazoa; phylum Chordata; class Actinopteri; order Perciformes; family Percidae; genus Zingel; species Zingel zingel. The sequence continues at coordinate 16,307,135 of CM042337.1, forward strand.
TTGTAACATCATAGTTAAGCAATATCAAACTGATGTTTTTAAATTACTTTAAATCTGTCATCAGGAGAAAAACTAATTATAGTGACACTATGTAACATTTGAAAGATAAAATAACACATTATTCTTACAAATTAAAAGTTGAATTCATAAGCAATAAATAAAACCAATTCAATACACTCAGTGGTTTTGCTGCTACAGCCTTACTTGGTCTGGTATGACCAATAGCTTATGATAGCTAATGTTAGCACGTTTGCAAACTTTAGATATATATATATTGCTGTATAACAGTCCTGTCCAAATGAGTGTTTTTTTAAGTACATTGATGTGCTTAAAAAAATCATTTTTTCACTTTACTGAACTGCTAGAAAAAGGTATTTCTATAAATAATTATATTTGTATAAATGTGTTATAATAATAATAATAATAAATTTGGTCTTAATATAATACCACACATTACCACATACTACTATTTGTCATTTAGGAAATAAAAAATGAAGACAAAGTTGTACCTCTTTAAATAAATCATTTATTTCTGTAGGTTGCTATCCATAATCAATACAGACAAAAGCAATACTTGACTACCAGAATTTATAAATCATTATAATCATCTCTTGTGAGCATCACAATAAACAGTATATTGAACTATGTACAATGGAAGACAACGACACATTCAGACCGAGTCAATCCAAGATCAATCTGTAAAATAAAAGTCTGTCCATGGACACAGAAATGGGGAAAGTGCTTTGAGACATGTCAAGAACAAAGTTCCCAGCGACAAAAACAAAACACTTGGTAGAAAGAGAAATGTACAAGGAGCAAAACAGCTTCTGCTTGCCACAAAAAGAAAATCAATCAATCAATGCAATGTCACATTTGGTTCCACGGTTGTAAACTAGATTGTATTCATGTCACTATTGCATATGCAATTAGGTAAAGTGTGTCAACAAGGCAAAGAGATCTCAATAATTAAATAGACAGAGTAATTTTTTTTTCATATAGTCACATGGACTGCGAGGGAGAAAAGCATACAGTAACCCGAAGCAAAAACCCCATCCCCTTTTTAAAAATCGGTAGCCAAAGTCTTTACACAGGAATATCATTGCAATGTAGGTAAAATCTATATGTATTTTCAATAGATTGTTTTTAGTTAAATTCTTTCTATGTACACAATATACACATTCAAGACTCTGTAGCTAGATACCACAACTTAGCGTGGTACAGTTCCAATATTATTCAACTCTGTCAAAACCATTTCCACATTATCTTTCTGTGGTGTTGCCACCAGCTCAGCGATACATTCAGACATGGTTAAAAGTTTTACAATCTACTGTACACTAAAGGGGTTGTGAGCCATTTGGAGTTGGCACAGTGAATGATGCAGCAAAGACCAGCTTCAGTTTCTTCAGATTAAAACAAGAATATGTAACTTTTGAAAGAAATAACACATTACAAAACGCCCTTGCTACAGACTTGGTATGACCAGTAGCTAATGTTAGCTAATGTTATCAAACTTTAGATAGATACTGCTGTGTTACTGACATTTACCAAGTCGGTTTGTATACTTGTGTTATACTACATATTAGCATTTGGCCACAGTGGCTGCTGTTAAGCTCACTTTGAACAAGAGTTTTGTTGCTAGCTTCTGGTATGACCAGTAGCTAACGGTGGTTAATGTTAGCTAATGTCGGCCAGTAGCTAATAGCAGCTAATGTCAGCCAGTAGCAGACGGTGGATAATGTTAGCAAACATTAGATACTGTCTTCTGTACAGTACTTTACTGAACCAGTTTAGTGACTTGATGATTGTTCTACAACTATTATACTACGTTTTAGCATTGAGCATTATCCTGTAATTGTTACAAAGTTATCACTTAGTGATAAAATTACATAGTCTTGCTTTATCTTGTAACATTACATAATTCTCTTCTGTAACATTACATAATTCTCTTCAGCAAGCTCAAACGTTTTGTGCTGTCTGCCATATAGATATATCTTCCAGACAGCTGGTTCTCCAGTGAACCTCCATGATGGTGCCAGATGTGGCTGTTGGCCGCTTTTCTTCTACTTTTTCGGTGTTGCAGAGCACCCCTCCCCTCGATGATTGTCCAGCCCTGCTGACAATGGCGGCCCCTTTCCCCCATCACTTCAGCCCTTACTAGTTGACCAGAAACGGTCTCGACTGTGTCCCAACCTTGACATTTTTCATTGGCTCCATCCCTCCATCGGCCCCTCAACTATACAGTTGTAAAGTTAAAATGATTCACAGCAGGGCGGCCTGCATCAAGCTCAACAGCAGGCCGTAGGTTTGAAGGTAGGAGTGTGTGAGGTTTTTAGGCTCAAGTGACTAACTATGGGAGGTACAGTGCATTCTGATGCCTGGTGTTGTGGGGTTTGAATTGAGTTATAAAGACATGCATAACTTTTAAAGACATTTAGAAATATATTTCTTTAAGTCCAGAGCTTTAATTGGACAAAAAATAAACTAGGTTAGAATAAATAAGAAATTAAGAAAATACTTTAATATCAATACGATAAATCAGATCGTAAGCAGCTCCACTGTAATGTACATTTTTGAAATAATATTTTTCCTGGTAAGCTAGGATTTTTACTGTCCACAACAGAATAACAATATAGAGATGTAGGTCCAAACAGACATACGGTAATAGAATATTTATCTCTTATTTCATAGAAAACATTAGCACAGTATAGACATTAAGGCATTGGGTAGGTCTTATCAGACATTCATCTTCCAAAAATAAATAACATATCTAATCTAAATATAGTTATATACTCAGTGTACATTGGTATCATCGCTCCCTGGGCCATTTCTATAGTAAGTTTCTTTGTTCACTGTCATACCGGTTGGTTGTACTTTGTCTCAGAAACACCCTCATACGGGCAGTCATAAAACTACCCTCAAGTTAATATATAGTATTTGGGTACCATTAGAGTTTTGTTATTATTTGACTATCTTTGCTTCTGTGCTTGCGCCAAAATGTAGGTCACAGGACAAATAGCCTGTGAAAGCGCAGGGAACATGAGACACACCAATACACAACACATCCACCCATCCACCCACCCAGCCTGCCTTCAGTGAATTCATGACATGCATAGATGGTGGCCTGCTTGTTTCCAAAGTGTCTTTGTGAGTGTTGCTAAGGGTCCAGATAGTCTTTTAGGGCCACAGAGCCCAGTGAAAGGGCAAAGTAGATTGGTTTTCGAGGTCAGTGAAGACGCCAAGTCAGAGGATTGAAGAGTCCTTCAGTCTGAAAGAGATGACAAGAGAGAAAAAGAAGGAGTTAGTAGTAGAAATATCTTATCATGTCAACACTCTTTGGCTATGTTCTCCAACAATCACATACTATTAACTACTATAGGATGAACATTTGTAGCCATTTGCAAGCAAATTTTACTCAAATTTGTGACATGTAAAATACAAATGTGGTGCATTGCCATTAGCGGAGTGGGAGTGAATAAATACTTATGGACCAGCTAAAGGCCAACAGTGATGAAATATATGGAGACTTAAAGCTGCACTGTGAAGTCTTTTTGTATACAATCAAAAGTTATAATTACATTCATCACTTCTCACCAGAACTCACTGTGTGAATCTGTTAGGTCAATCAAATAATTTGCATTACCAAATGCATTTCCTTCCTCATAAAACATTGCCAAAGCCAATAAAAAATAAAAAAAATAAAAAGAAATCGGGCATTGTTTACATTCAAGTTTGCTATATACACATAGTTCTTAAAGTATAAATCACTATCCAAACTATAGCAAATAACCAGCTTGTTTTGTGGGACTGTGGGTAATTTAATCAAAAATGCAAATTCCAAACTTCAATTGAATACTGCATAAAACTACAAAATACATGAGACTTGTAGAGACAATTCTAGATTAGCTGTAGAATCACAGGTGTGAGTAGATAGATTTTAAATCGTCCTTTCTATCCGATTATCAAAAAAAGTGAGTTAACCCCAAATTGTAGTCATATTATTTTCCCACAAACACCAGAACCAACAATGCAGTCTTATACTGTACAGTGTGAACTCATTCAGACTCAGATTAGGCTGTGTTCTGTGCCACAATAACAAGGTGCCACTGGGAAAAGCAGCTTGAATAACAAGAACAGTGACACGTTAAATAGAAGGGATTTGGGATGTGTTAATATGATTGTTTTATGTGTATTATTTGTGTTGGATGACGGTATTTATGCATTTTGGTTCATTTCAGCCATGATGTGTTTAGCTCCCTCTGCTCCACCTAGACTGGTCACCCCTCCACCCCAACCCATCCCAATCCTATCGTGTGGTGGTTAGATGGTGTGTGTCATTTCTTAACACACCAGCTGTTTTGCCCAGGAAGCGCTTAAAGGACAGCAGGGGGAAGCTGGACGTGGGAGACTGGTCTGCAACAGTCGTTATTACATAATCTGGGATGTAGAAAGATGGGGGGTGGGGGTCTCCTCTCGCACTGCCGTGTTGCTATGGACACACGCTGAGCAGAGGAGAATGAGCTAGCAGTAGTGGCAGCGAGCAATACAGTAGTTGATGCATCTCTGATATTATACACAGAGAGAAAAACTGAGGTTGCATTTATATTGCATTGGTAATTATGGATTAAGGATGGTGTGGCCACTGGTAACAGCCTGTGTGTGGAGGAGGGGTTGGGGGCATTGCAAGCTGAAAGAAGGAAGGATTTACTTATGGCAGCGTGGTGGTCAAGGGGAGGGAGGGACACTGGGAAAACTGGAAGCTTCCAGGAAGAGATGGAGTCCAGCTGTGAAGGGAGGGCTGCACAACTAAATGTGTGTGTGGGAACGGGTAGAGGGGACGAAGGAGGCAAGCCCTAGAGATGAGAGGGAACTGGCTTTCAGGAGGACAATATCCTTGCTGCAGCCATGTGTCATGAAACCACACAAAGATTACATGGTTGTCTTTGGGCTGGAAAACCTCTCTCAGTGTAAGGCTGATGAAACCCTTAAATAAGCGGTCAGATAACCTCAAAAATGCACAGCCGTCGTGCTGAAAGAAAGGCTGTTCTTAGTTCCTGAAAAGTTGCCATTTTTAGAGCTTTCATCCAGTCCACAACTCCACATGTAAAGAAACAGTCTTGAAAAAAATCATCTTAATTCTATTTTTATACTATAAAATCATAAACAGAGAAGGATGGAGGTTAGTTGAGGACACTATGGATGTTAAGTCACTAAATCCTAAAATAAGTCCCTATTTCACTATTGAAAACATACAGAGTTCACTTATAAACACTGAGTAGATGGCTGATGTGAAGGAACATTTGTCTTCAGTGCTACCCAGATTTTATAGCCAACATATATTTCTATTTATTTTAGCATGATTTGTGCTTTATTACGATGAACCGAAATCTGGACAGGCTCAAGCAAACATATGCCCACACCTTGCATTACGTATTAGCCAGCTGCTGTCCATGGAGTGGCTGCAGGCTCTCACTGATCTAGCCCAGGCCATCTAATCTCGCCTGCAGAGGCTGTAATCTCATCTGGAGCCGTGGCTGGCTAAATGTGGGGACCGCTGGCCACACAGTTATCTAGCAGCTAGCGCTTCTGTCTGGAACATCCCGGCCTACTTTAGCGCCCCTCCCCCCCCCCCCCCCCCCCCCCCACACACACACACACACACACACACACACACACACACACACACACACACACACACACACACACACACACACACACACACACACACACACACACACACACACACACACACACACACACACACACACACACACACACACACACACACACACACACACACACGAAACTCTGACACAAGAGCCTGCGGTGTTACGTGTGCATGTTTGTTCGCTATATATCAAGTAACATGGCATTTCTAATTTTCCTGCCTTGGCTATTTGCACTGCTTTGTAATGTTTGCCACATCTCAGCTTCAATACAGGCCGGATGCAGATGTAAATAAACTATTCAACAGCTTGTGTGTGTTTGATCCAGTGTGCAGGGATGCAGCAACAATGGATTGAACAATCAGGCTGATGGCTATAATCAGGTGTCACCTTAAAGAACAATGCCAGAACAAAATGTGACATGTAGAAAATCAAATAGAGCCACATGGGCGCCACAAAGTAATGATGTTGGACAGAATTCCAATATTGGAAAAAGTGGTAACAATGCAGACCTTATCCAAATGTCTAAGTCTAAGTGTGTGTGTGTGTGTGTGTGTGTGTGTGTGTGTGTGTGTGTGTGTGTGTGTGTGTGTGTGTGTGTGTGTGTGTGTGCAGCAGAGAGCCAAGTGAAATAACCCAGATTTGGTCTATAAAATGTCAGAGGAAAAAAATAAAATGTAGCCCAAGTTTAAGTCATCAAAATCACCTTGTAATGACAGGCGCATCTACCAAGCATGCTCAGAGCAAGTTAGGGATGCGTGGCTGTGCAGCTAGACACCTTTCGCTCGCTGCACCCTCAGGCATCGCAACGCACACATCATAGGAAATGTAATTAACATGGATATACATGCTCTGGTTACATTTGGATCTACCCTCCACCACGTCATCCCTGTGAAGACATCACTCGCAATACTACCGACTCAATGACGTTGGGAGGAAGCAGGATTTCAGTAGATGGACACAAATGCTTCTAATCTGGCCGATGAATTACACACACACACAATGCTGATGGTCATGCTCTCTGCAGCCTGTGGGTGCGGCAGATGGTGGGCTGTTATTATCGGAGAGAGAGTGAGTAGGTAGGGATGTGTGTGTGTGCATGAGAAAGAGACATATAATGGTATGTTTACATGCTAGTGTGGGTATTGGAAGGGAAATCAGTACAATAAGAGTGTTTGCATGACAGGGCAGAATGGTTTACCCCCCATTCCTCAACCACACACACACACACACACACACACACACACACACACACACACACACACACACACACACACACACACACACACACACACACACACACACACACACACACACACACACACACACACACACACACACACACACACACACACACACACACACACACACACACACACACACACACACACACACACACGCCTTATAATTTTTTTACCCTCCTTCTATCCCCTTTCTTCTACCTACTATAATGCCTGATGACAATTATGAACAGTAATAGTAAAGGCAATCAAATCAATACTGTTAGATACACCTAACTGTAGTGTGAATCATCTAACTATGCAAATCAAGCTTCTTGAATCCCCACAGTGGGAGCAGGGCCGTTAGGTAAAAGGTATTAGTCAGACGGGAACAGAGACGGCTGACTTGGCTAATCCGGGTCTGGTACAGAACATCCACCTGGCTGAGCTGTGGCTAGCCAGGGCTGCGAGAAGAGATGGAAGGGCAGAGGTAAACGCCACCTCCGAGTCACATGGGCTGGCCCGCAGACAAAACAAGAGGTAAACACACCTGTCTGTAATGCCAGGCATTAAGACATCTAAGCTAACTCTAGGTGGAGCACCAGAAGAACGTATCTAGCTGTCAAAGGCTTACGACTTCAGGGTTTTGATGACTCAAAACAGTGCAGTCACATTTCTCACTAAGGAGGCGGTTACTAACCCTAACCATTCCACCAGTAGTTGTCATTCCAGCCTAACTTCATTTGACTAAGGGGGTTAACAAATCAGCGGAGGTGTTTTGCTGGAATGAAAACCTGCAGACTTTTGGGTCAGAATGGCACATGGTGCGGGGGGTCCAGCGTGACGTCCTGATAAACACCAAAAACCCCAGTGGCGCACTTTGACCTCCTTCACCCCACTTCGCCACACAGCAGTGGGACTGAGTGTTCGGCAAACAAGTCATCGGGTCTGCCATCCTACGCTCCCAAAATGCACCTTAGTTGAAGGGGGCCTCACCAATGAGTTTATTTATTGCTTTAAAAAGCCCGAGCCCCTTCCTCTTTCTACTGAGCATACAAGGCTGTGCTCCATCTCCCCCTCTCTGCTTGTCTTACTTCTGCTAAGTGAACAGCCTAATGAGGCAGAAGGGCAGTGGAGTGCACGTGCCATCCTGTCCCATTATGCACGCATTCATTCGCTCTCCCACAAACAGCCAGGCACTGGAAAACTAGATCCCTGGGAGAAGAAACAAAATCACCCCTAGCTGTTCTGCATGCGTACGTGCTACAGTCCACATGTATACATACATCAAAGAGTTTTTTCCCTCCCTCTCTCTACTTAATTACATTCAAGCTGTCTTAGCACCATAAAAATATTTGTACTCCATCAAAACATGAGTAGAGACAATGTGCCAGTGGACACAGCTTCGATAAAAACAATCATGCGAGCACATGTTTTGAGTCATTTTGCTGTAAATTAAGTGAAATTTAGGATGCAGCAGACTATCATTAATCACTATCAGTCAGTTTGCTGCCTGATTAACTGAAAAAGAGCCATTTTACTTGTGTCATGTACAGTACATGTCACTGTCAAGGTTGTCACACAGTTGTACATTTAAAGAATAATGCATAAATGAAGGCAATTGATTTTCCATACTGTGTGGGTTGCTTTGGTTTGTACATTCCTATTTATTTCCCAGAACATCACTGACTAATAAACATGTATAGAATTTTTTTCTGTGTTGTGTTAAAAATGAAACAAAGTACAACTTCTCTCTTACGCAAGAGCCACGTGGTGAAATAAAAGCCAGCTTCTGTTCAAATGGCCTGGTGCTGGGACAAAAACAGGCCCCTCTCACAGCAACTTTTCAAACCCGCTCAGCCAGGAATGTGGACCGTTACATCCAGTTACCTCATGGATGCATAGCAACTTGCCTACTTTGTTGTTTTCCCTTGCTGCCTACAAGGACACAAACACATATGCACTTGTGCTGGGCCTCACATGTCAGCGTTAGCCCCCTGCCCCCCCTGCTCCAAACCTTCTACGTGCTCACAAACACATGTGAGCTCACTGTGTCCAGTAAATGGCGTGGGGACAGGGGAGGCAAACTCGGCTTTAATGTCAACATTCTGCTGTTCCTCTTTGTTTACAGTGTCTGCTATCCCACACCACAGCTTTATTTGGTTCATTGGGATGTTCTGGGACACTGTATTGATTATGGGATGGTGGGAATAAGAGGTCTATAGAGGTCACATTGATGTGCAACACATCCTAAAGCCTACCCAACTGAAAAACAGCAGCCGGAAATGCCCGGGGCTCAGTGTCACATTAGGAGGCCTGAACAATACTTGTGTCAAATGAATTATAATGAATCTGTGGTCTCTCTTTTTTTTTTTTTCTTTTTTGCACAAACAACTTTCATTCATAATAACTGTTGGTGGAATCCTTACATCTACTTGTGTATTTTTAGTATCTGCAGCCCACGACGGCAGCAGCGAGGCAGCGTATTGCTCTGTCATGCTGCTGCTAGTTTACTTCAGAGCTCTCAGTCTGGTCAAGTTTTATAGCAGCCTTGTGCTGCGTTCATGTGTTGTGGGGAATATTGAGAATACCTCATATAAAATGAGTCAAAAAAGTAAAAGTGTGACTGATAGTAACTAAAATCAAAAGCCATTGCTCTCACAAACACCCATTGGCACTGTTCAATTGTTAAAGTTGTCCCAAAAACGCTACTCATGTTACAGGATATGAAAGTACTCTGAAGTAGGAGGCGCACCAGCTGCATCAGAACCACCTACATAGTACTTCATGTACTTTTAAAATCCACAGAGCCAGTTTGAATTTGAATTTGGGAGGAAATACTCCTTCTCTTCAATATGACTGCAAACTGTACAGTGCAACTCTCTTTTCTAACAGTAAAGACAAACTGCCTTGGCCATTTGTTTCAAATAAAGAGCTACCTTTTCACAACCCTAAAACACTTTCTCCCTTTTAAAACAATAACACCTGCAGGACTTCAAGTTGAAAGTTTAGATAAATTATTAAGCAGCAACAACTCTGACAGCAACCTTGCTCACCTTTGGCAGTGGTTGCAGCCTCCTTGAATCCCAAACAGACATATGGTGAGCTGTGTAATCCATTGATACCCCCTTTGCAGCTGCTGGTGGATTTGAAGCCAGCCAGGTCCTCGCATTTCTCCATGTCCCTGTTGCCCAGCAGGTTCAAGGCAATGTAGTTCAGCCCATTTGGGTAGCCGGACGAGCTCTGCCTGTTCACAGGGCTGCCATACTCCTCGTCGGAGCCCTCGCTGCTCCGGGATGAGATGTTCTCTACCGAGCTGTGTCTCTTCACCATGTCGCCACGGGCGAAGGAAGGGAAGACGGGTGTCACGGTGGCGGTAGAAGAGAAGGTCTCGGAGCTGTGGCGCCGACGTCCCTGCGGATTGGCCCGGATCACCTTGGCAGAGCAGTTGGGGTCCACTGCGGAGGAAGAGGTGGCCCCAAGCAGGAAGACCCCAATGCCTCCTGGGACTCCCTGGTCCTCCAGAGAGAGCCTCCTCTCCCGGATACTCTGGCTGCTGGAGAACAAAGTTTAAAATATGACACGTTAAGTCTCGAAATAGCTTTTATTTTCATATATGTAAAAGAAAACAGACCATCAAGCTACTAACCAAAGGTTTAAAATACAATCAAATTGCTAAAATATTCAGGATATTTACGTCATGTTGAGTCATAGACACTTTTGCATAATTCACATCCCATCCTTTTTCTTGTTACCACCATCTCCCTTTGATAACTATACCTTTATTAAAAAGGAAATCAACCATGGATATTGGTTTATGCTTTTTTTCTCCACATTATTAGTGGTGATAATGTTGATTATCACACACTTTCCATTACACATTGTACATGTATTCATTGAGTAAAAATATTTTCATTCAGAGTAATTAAAATGCCTGTTTCAACACACAGTACACACTGTTAATAATATAATAATTACTGAATCAAAAGATTCAAGATTCAAAATCCTTTATTAATCCCACAATGGGGAAATTCACTATTTTTACTAATGATAACACACTTAAAATGGCTCCCTCCCAACAAATACACATACCTTGCAGTGTTCTGAGGAACAAGCTGTGGCGGCGAGCTGGTCATGCTAAATGTCATCTCAGTGTAATCGTTTTTCACCTCATCACCCTGAGACCCTTTTTCGCTATCCAGATGGTACACTCCATCTTCGACTAAGCACATGGATAACTCTGGGAGTGTGTCCAAGGGCTCAGCGGGAGTGTCTGCCTCCTTGTGTGATCGTGAGCCCAGCTCCAGGTTCATGTAGTCTGTCAGAGAGGACCTCAACGGGCCTCCACCGCTGGAGCCCAGTGAAGACTGGCTCTCTGTGGATACAATGGAGGGTGGGGAGAACCTGGCACAGCTGAAGTCAATTTTAATGTATTCCCCAGGGCTCCGGGGTTCTCCGGGAAGGGGGTGTTCATTCATGCTGGGCAGGGTCCTCATGGTGTCCAGGGATAGCCTGTTAGGCCTACCGAGCCTTCCTCTGTATGGCAGGCTCTCTGCCCGCCCGTGTCTGACTGGGGAGGGTACAGAGGGGCTCAGTGGTGAAGTCTGAGATGCACTGGGCTGCATCATTGCATAATAGTCTGACTCCCCTGCCCTCTGCCTCAAACTCTGAGGGCTCATCAACACATACTGGCTGCTTTCCTCATTCTTGGAGGCCTGAAGTTTAGCAGGGAGCGTGAGAGAGCCAGCCTGGTAAGCTGACCTCACTGATGCAGGTTCACCAGCCAACAGGCCCAAGTAGTATTCAGGGGGGGTCTGGAGTGGAGGTGGGTTTCCAGGTGACATGTTCATGTATTCACCATGCCTGTCTGGGCTCTCTATTGAGGATTTGAAGCCACACCACATTCTCATGTAGCCGTTGTCCTCCAGAGAGCTGCTGCAGGGGGAGTTGGTCTTGTAACCGCCGTTAGCAGGCGCCTGAGGGTGCACCCTAGGGTTCACAATTTGCTTTGGTGCTGAGACACACATGGGGCTCATGGGCACGTAGTTGTCTACCTTGCCAGACTGGGCTGCTACACCTGGCGTCATTGGCATGTAGCCATCATCGGCAAGGTTACTACTGGAGCTCCTGGATGAACCGATTTCAATGTCGCCATAATCCTCAGGGTAACACACTTTGGGAGAGGCAGAGTGAGAGTTCTGTCCGTGGGCCATCCTCATGAGTGTGTAGTCATCCAGGGAGGCCGAGGATAGCGGAGTCACCACCTTCTGTTGACGTGGTGTGGTGAGGGAGTGCGTCCGCTTCCTGTAAGCCTTGTCATATGCCAGAGCATCACCGCCAGCCCCAGACCTGCTGCCATTCCCCCCCTCCATTGTCATGTAGCCACAAGGGTCACTGATGTCACGGGATGGAGGCGTGCTGGACAGAGATTCAGGGGTGTCACTGCGTGTCAAGGGGAGGAATCTAGGTTCCCCTGGGCTGGAGCTGTAATCGTCACACAGCATGAAGCCTGTGTCGCTGAGGGAGCCAGAGATGGAGGCGCTGCAGCTGAAAGGACGCCTAGCTTTGTCGGGAGTGGAGATACTAGCCCCCATTCTGGGAGACATGCTGATGGGGCTGGAGGTACCCGGTGGGGAGTTGGACACCGGCATGGACCGGCTATGATGCTTGTTGGAGGAGGACTCTAGGATCCTGCAGGTGCGCCCACTGCTGAGCGTATGAGACCTGATGAGGTGATTCCCAGAGTTTGGACTGGTGGGACTCCCGTTCACAGATATGGACATGGACACCGGCCGGGTCACGCTTCCGTCCCCCTCGCTGGCCGTTCTTATCCGACATGTGAACTTTCTCCCTGGTGACGTGGCTGCCATGCTATCTGTTCTGGATCTCCTCACCAGGCCCGTCTGACTGGGGGGGAGGTTGTTGAGGTTGCGTCGTGTGGGCACAGAGATGGGGTTAGTGCTGGCGGACTGGCTTTTGCTCCGCGGCCTGAACTCGGACAGCTCCTTCATGGCCTTCATGGCCTCAAGAATGGTCTCATGGATGTTCTGTGCCACCACGGAGTCCTCCGCCTGCATCCAGAACTCCCCAGGCCCAGTGACCGCTGAGCGACCCACCTCTATGAAGAAGAAGCTGTCTGAGTGGCCACATCTCCTGATGTTCATGAGCTGTAAACTGACAGCAGCTGTTTCTGAGTTCAGTTTGACAAAGCTGATGGTCCGGCTGGACAAACACAGCCTGTACACTCCAGTGAGGTTCTTGATCTGACCCAAGCCTTTGGATTTCAAGTTGACCTGCCATACCTCTTTATAGGCAGCTGTTGCAGGAGTCATGAGTCCGTAGTTGGCTTCCTCAAAGCCCACTAAAGAGGAGGTGGAAGCGGGGCTGTTGTACATTTTCCCCTCAGCTATTAGATCTGTCAACACCATGTACCAGCTCTCCTGCTCCTGCTCGTTGTCTGCAGCCACAGCGAAGTACTCGTCCTTGGTGTAGAGGGCGATGAGGTGCTTGTGTTTGGCGTCGGCCCGTTTGTTTACGCACAGACATGAGTCCAAAGTTATGACCCGTTTCGCGGCTGACTTATTTCTCCATTTCTTCTCGCTTTCATAATACTCGAGCCGGGCAGGGCAGCGCTGGGTCGGCTCCCGGAGAACAAAAAAGCGCCTGTGTCCGTGTTTCTGCTTCCTCAGGTATCCGTACTTCTTCACACCGTTCGTCCCATTAGATAACAGGTGTCCACCCGTCGCCGGAGGACTTGCCATTTCTCACCACTTGAGTTCCAGATAAGCAAACTCCTTTCTCCTTTTCTTTTTTAACTTGCAGCTAAATAACTTGAAAGATATCTGTTTTTTTGTATCTAATCCATCGCAGACACCGGTAGCTGTGTCCGCTGTCCACCACGGGAGAAGCAACTATGCAGTGGGACCACACCAAGGGACTGATCTGATCCTGGAGAAAAACAACATGTGACGCTGCTGCTCTAAAAACAGAATAAAACACAGAGTCATAGGGGGGCGGTGCGTTCTGCAGGGGCCGTGCCTGTCCATCACCCGGCTCTGACGCTGCCTATTGGCTGATGGAATAATTCAAGCCAGGCAAACCCCGCCCCTGCTTTTTCAACAGCTATCTCGTGCAGAAACAGAAATTATTCAGAACCCCTTTGAACAACACCACTACTTACTTTATACTGTAAAATGAAAGTGCAAGCAAATCACACAACTAATACTCGTTTTATATATGTTTTGCTGCAGCAGAGTGATACCTCCATTAACATATTATTATTGTATAGTGTGATTGACAGGCTAATTTGGATTAATGAGGATTTGAAATGTGTAACATACTGCTGGATTGTAAGCATTCATTTATCAGGCAATAACAGTGTAAACAACCTTGACGTCCCACTTGTTATATAAGAACTGTTGTGGGCTATATTTAAACCTGTGGGTATTCCTCTCCAACTGGAACCTCTGTTTCCTATTTGAACACCTCGCCATTTATTCTCCCATCTAACACTCCAGCAGTGTCTACATTTGGTAATAATTAGGCTCATTATGTGTTGAAAGTGTAGCTTTTGCTGTGTAAAAAAAACGCTGAAGGGAGGGAACCTTGTTTTTTCTCTCTCTGTGATTTGATATCATGTTATGCTTATGCTGCACTTTGCTGCGTATTTACAAAATGCTCTTGTTGAATGAAAAACAGCCATCTCACAGAGATGGAATGACTAAAGGCACATGCATCAGTGGCTTCAGTGTAATAACAAACTGCAGAAATGCTGCCATCATATGGCTGCAGGTATTTTTAGGTCTTTCGTCTATCTGTCTTAAACCCGCAAGTCATAATCAACCTGTCTGTGCTCCCAACCCTTTTAGAGCAATTTTCTTGGAAAACCTTTGGCCCTGATCTGACCCTTCTGCATGACCCTGATCTGTATGTGTTTACACCAACATGCAGTGAAAAGCAGCTTTGTTGTGTGATGATCTGGCAACAAGTAGCATAAGCCTGAATCCCAGTGGGAATCAGTGGGAATCTGATCTTTGTATACCTTTTTTTCATCATCAGTATTCAACTACACTGTGATTACATTGTGAACATTTATCTTCCTGTGCTTTCATAGTGATTTTTTTCCCCAAACACATAGACTGAATAAACCCTTTGGGAACATGGCTTCAACAAGTGCTTTGGTGCATTTTCTTCTTTGCTAATGTCTCTAACAACACTTTCTTTTTCTCTTTCCAGCTTGCATAATGAAAATAATGAGAATGTAATTTTATGACCCAATGTAAGATCCATTTGACCATCAAAGCTATAGCTAATGTTAGAGAAGAACCAAGACCAGTTGTTTTTGTTCTATCATATCATTAGATCATAAACAATTACAGAGCCAAATACATGTATGTGACAAGCGTTGTACTAGTCCTCAGCTTATCAACTTTAGTTTCACTTTGATTGTCTCACTGCTTAAACTCTTTCATAACAACACAAGCTAACATCACTCAGCTGCCAAATACTGAACTTTGTATTCTTAGTGCTATGGCAACTACTACTGCAGCTACAACTAGTGCCACTACTTTTACCCTCATTATTACCACTATATATACTACTACCATACTGATATTGCCAATATAGTTTGTAATGCTTCTACTTATCATACTAATACTCCCACTATCAATTATATTACTACCACTTGTATTATTATTATTATTATTATTATTATTATTATTATTATTATTATTATTATTATTATTATTACTTGTAATAATAAAGTTGTGAAAAGAATCCCAAAAACCCTGCTGAGGTAGAAGAGCTCTCGCATTTTGTAAATATGCAGCAAAGTGCAGCACTTTGCTGCATATTTACAAAATGCTCTTGTTGAATGAAAAACAGCCATCTCACAGAGAAGGAATGACTAAAGGCACATGCATCAGTGGCTTCAGTGTAATAACAAACTGCAGAAATGCTGCCATCATCTGGCTGCTCATGCTCACACTGCATCTCTGCTCACAACTTTTCCAACACATGATTTCAACAAAACTAACTAGAAGTAAGTAAGAAAAACTAAAACTAAAGAACTATTTTTCCTCAGTGTAGATCACAAGTAGAGACAAAGTGCTGAATATGAGGCGCTTGGAGTGACTGCAGTCTTGTGAAGGGTCTGTCAGATGACAGGAGGAAGCTCACAGACATCTGTTCATCATTCATCTGATCATCTCGGTAATTATGTTAGTAATTCTCCCTGTGATCTTCATGATCATTAGTCATGTCCGTGTGGGGCAGGACCCCCCCCCCCCACAAACACACACTTGGATTGCCTTTTATGATCTCCCAACAAGCAGATTGAGGTGTCAGTGTGAATTAGATTCTATGGATGGGATGATATCCTGCCTTCTTAATGAGCATATGCAATGACACCTAAAACAAACACTACAGATTAAGGGTAATCCCTGCTTTCTTTAATCACTATTGTTCTCATTATTGTTACTGTTGATGCCGGTGGTGTGTGTGTGTGTGTGTGTGTGTGTGTGTGTGTGTGTGTGTGTGTGTGTGTGTGTGTGAGAGATCCTGGTGACATTTGGCTGTTGCCTATTTTTCTGTTTTTGAAGGGTTAAACTGGGCCGTAGCATGTGTTTTCAGCATTAGCCGTCACCTATAATCTGAGATATGAGCAAATACATAAACACCTCCATCATGATTTAGTAACACATAGCAGAGATAAACAGCCTGGGCAAAAACAAAGCAACAAAGAGATTATTGTTGACACATAACCGGCAAAGACTTAGAATGACTTGGCATCAACACTGAGGGAATATTGCTGAATGCTGAATTTTGTTGTTTTGCAACTATATGTTTTGCAGGCAGTTCATGGGATGTGGTGTACTGATACGTTCCCACAGGGTTTACTTTAATATTAATCCGGGTGTTTTCTGTCCCTCTGCAAGCCTGAGCCCAAGGCTCTTTTATTTGTGTTTATGTACAGGTGTGCCACAACCTGCTCAATAATCATGTGGCATTATAATGATTCTGTTGTTTTATTTGCCCTACACGTAACAATTCTTGTTACGTGTGAAGGTAGGGTGCGCTTTACTTGCCTATTGCCATTTTTCTATTTTTTTCAAATTGGTTTAAACACAACTCACTAAGTTTTACTCCATGTGAAATAGGCTGCCTGTTCCTTTTACCACTAAAGAAAAACATGTGCAAATTAGAAGTTCTTCTACCTCAGCAGGGTTTTTGGGATTCTTTTCACAACTTTTTTATTACAAGTAATACTAATAATAATACAAGTGGTAGTAATTTAATTGGTAGTGGGAGTAATAGTATGATAACTAGAAGTATTACAAATAATAACTATATTGGCAATATCAGTATGGTAGTATATATAGTGGTAATAATGGAGGTAAAAGTAGTAACACTAGTTGTAGCTGCAGTAGTAGTTGCCATAGCACTAGGAATAAAAAGTTCAGTATTTGACAGCTGAGTGAGTGTTACTCAACTTCTCATCTCATTACATTTCTACAAGCATTGGCAAACATATTCACAGCTTTTATATCTTCATGTAGGCTAAATTAACTGCAGACATACATGTTTCCCCTTTACAGAGACATTTCATAGACTCAGACAAGGAGTTACAGTCAAATAATAGTACCTTAAAGCATGGTTTGGAGTTTAGAAATTTGGATTTGTGAATATTAAATTTGAGAAGGACTTTTTATAAGTTTTTTTTTTTTTAAGATTATTTTTGGGGCATTTTAATTCCACAGGACAGATGAAAACATGAAAGGGGACAGAGAAGGGGAATGACATGCAGCAAAGAGATATAGGTCGGAGTCGAACCTGCGGCCGCTGCGTCGAGGAGTAAACCTCTATATGTGTTCGCCTGCTCTACAAACTAAGCTAACCTGGCCACAGGACCTGTCATAAGTACGCACATGGATTGGATGATCCGTCACTTCCGTTTTCCCTTATTCATTTCAAAATAAAATGCGTGCTTAACAAAATATGCCATTATTTAGGAATAAATCACTAATGTGGGCAGATATTGCGTATGCGCGTTAAAAAAAAGGGGAACTAGATAGCCTACATCACCATGAACACTTTACATGCCCTCAGACTTGCACATTTTTTGTTATACATATACGCTACATTTTATGCTTTAACTTCCGATCTAGTTGCAGATAGGCTAACGGATCCATGGCGTTGACGTGACGCCGCTCATGCGCTCAGGCAGGAGATCTGAAACCGACAAACAGCCATCGGTTAGCAAACATATCCCTCCGGTTTTAAAGACGAAAACATGGTGTCTGCTGCGGTGCTCTTTCTTATAACTGTCGGTTATGTCTGTGGAGAAGCTGCAGCAGAAAGGAAACTAGTATATGTGACTGTGGTGAGTAATATTAATATAATATAACGTTAAGGCTACGGAAGCTGTCTTGAACTTTGCAGCAGTTCGCTGCGTTTCGCTTCGGTGGATAGACTCTTTCGGAACATAAACATATATATATATATATATATATATATAAAATAATATATATATACAAATTTAGGATACTCTCTGTTTTCTTAGCTTCTCTGTAAACGTGTGTTCCTTTGAACAAGAATCAAGTCTATCAGAAATAATGTGGGTATTTTAGTAAAAGCATATTTATAATCCACCTAGCTTGCAGCAACACTTTTTCTTTAAGAAGCTTATTTTGTGTTTGCTTGCTAGCATTGTTTTAGAATCCAACGGGCTAACCCTTTACAGAAGTGGACATTGTGTTGATACAACGTTGCAATTTAACAACAAATGGATATATTTGAATTGGAAAACTAAAGGTAAGGCGTGTTTTGAATTTCGAGTCGTGAGACTCCACGAAACGAGCAAAGACAGCCCTTCAAAAAACAGCTGACATTTTAAATAAATGATTGAGCTCTTCTGAACGCTCATGCGAAGGTCATTTCTGTTAAATCTGCATTACAAGCCTTACCTGTCTAACCTGTCAGCTTGAACCATTCAGAAACTGATCCTGGCAGGTGACTGATCAACTGTACTAACAACCAAGCCACACCACACTTGAGAATAGTTTAAATGCTTATATTTTGGGGTCATATTTAAGCTCTGAGGAAGTACTGGTCCGATTGATATTGCCTTGAGTCACATATAAACCTCAATTGTTTCCGCTTAGGCCTAGATGTTTCTCTTATTCCTAATACAGAGACACATATTAAGGAAGCACTTGTTAAAGAATTTGGCAAATGCAAGCTGCCCTGGACCTGTTAACAACTCACCAGGAAGGCCAAGGGGAAGAAACGCAGTTAAGGATACAGACGTTATTGACCACAGAACAACAATGAGTTACACATGCATACCTGCAAGATAAGCAGTTATGCTTAATGTCAGTTCTGTCTCTTTATATGACGTGAGTTTCAAGTATACAATGTAAATTCACTTTGCACTTGTGGCACTGCTTTCCTGAGGCTATGTTTTCTCTAAGAACATAATGGCTGAACTATCACAGTAATGTAACTTTGTATGCATGGTTCTTTCTTTTTGTATTACAAATATTTTGTGACAATAGTTTAAATGAATTAGTTGTAGTTTTATTGATGGTTTAAAGGTTGTCTAATTCTCTCATTGACCATTGTCCATATACAGTAGTAAAAACCAGCACTAAAGCGTCACGTTCACTTTAAGCACACACAGTGTATATTTGCATGTCCTTCTTTTATTGCATTTATCTATGAGCCAGTGAATTGTTTCTGTCTAATTTCTTCAGTGTTTTAGATCAATGTTTCCCATATAATGTCTTGGGGAAATAGGATATGATATAATATGGTCATGCGTACATCATCTGACAACTCAGTATAGAATACATTATGTAGGAAGAGCACATGACATCTGTTCGACCTGTTTTCAAGTCTTAAGCATGCACCATTTCATAAAACAGTAGTCTTCTGTTTACAGAGGAGCCAAGTGAGCAGAGTATCGGTAATCAAAACTTGAATCAGTGATAAAACAATGGTTCATGCATGTTTACTTTCACAGGAATCAAATCATATCTACAGATACATTTAAGATGAATGATTTGATGGTTATAATTTTGGGATGAGAGAGCCATATTTTTCCAAACTCTTTTCTAATTAATGACTGATGCCAGTTCTTGAAGTCAACATTCCAGACCTTGGTCACACATTTATCATAATCTCTTCTTCATCTAAATCTCCTCTGGCGTGAGGATGAGTAGGTTCTTTTTCCCACCCTCTATTCCTTTTTTTTAAAAGGCATGGAATCTTTCATAGATGTGAGATTTATAATAGCATTGAACACACTCATGTTAAAGCCGTGACATCAAGCCACATGGTTGAGGAAGATCAGGTCAGAAGGTCGGTATAGATGTTCTCACATGACTGTTTTGTTGACTGTTGTTGCATCTGGAACTTAATATTACATGCTCTTATCATTGCACTCGTTCTTTGAAATGGTTGGCTAGTTGCCTGTAAGATAGGTCCGTTAATTGATCATGGAGCAGATCTAAAGGGCTAATCCACCCTTCAAATAGAGTTTACACACTTTCTCATGCATGCTCTCCACACCAGAGAACCAGAAACCCACACTTCTCTGACGTGGCTCGAAGAGTGAAACTGCTCTACTTGAGTAGACAGCTGATGTGGTGGCATCCAGTAATAAGACCTAATTGACTGGATACAGATATTACTTTCAACCTACATCAAGGTTAGGGTTCACACCATTAGTTCTGTATATATTATCAAAGGAGCAGTTTCAAGTAGAGTAGAGATGTACCGATACCGATACCAGTATCTGTATCGGCTCTGTTACTGCCTAAAACGCTGGTATCGGGAAGTACTGGAGTTAATGCACCGATCCGATACCATGTAATAAAGCTCTAAAGAAAATCTACGTTAAAGTAGTTTATTTATGTTCTTTTTCCGTTATAACTGACTGTCAAACTGTAGAATAAAAGAAAGTTCTGTGGCATTCATGTTTCACAAAGAGTTTAACCTGAGCCAGACCGACAACAAAGAAATCATATCACATCCATACAGGGATAGTAGTATACAGTTGTTAAAGCATAATAAAATATATGACACACTGGTATCGGATCGGTACTTGGTATCGGCCCGATACGCAAGTTCAGGTATCAGAATCGGTATCGGGAAGCAAAAAATGGTATCGGACCATCGCTAAAGTAGAGGGCCCAGTTCATAGACATATGTCCCTGTACTCACTTATTTAATGTCTTTGACACCCTTCATTCTTGTCCTTTCTTTTGTTTCTGGACATGCTCATTTTAAGGCCCTTTATGTTTGGATTCTTCAGTTGACACGTTTGACCTGTGTGTCAGCAGTCTCTGACAAACACTTTGAAAGATTGTTACTATCAGCTGACTGGACTTAATGACCGCCACTGACAGAAAATTGGGACAAAGTGTTTTGACTTGATTCTTTTTCAGAGGAGCGGTGTGGTGTTTACAAATGTTGCATGTTCGAAATAAGGTGGAATAATAAGGGTCATTTAAAAAGCAATATCAAATACAGATATCTACTGTCAAGCAGTGGACAATTGGGCCTCTAGGTAGGAAAACGGTGAACATTTTATTTGCTGACACTCAATATATCGGCTTGATCAAGTGGCTTCCAGCCTGCTACAAAAAAAACTACCCGTTGGGTAAATACATTCACATTTTCCAACATTTAATGCAGTCCTGTTGGATTTATTTGCAGCTCTATTTATAGACTTTCAAATACGTCAGTATCAAATTGTACAGTGATTCTGCTGATAGCTAACTCTTAATCTTATCACCAAATTACAGTATGTTCCTTCTTTAGTCACTGTGTAGCAATGATGAGATTTTTCAAACAGAAAGTACTGATAGAAACTGCCGCAGTGGAAGTTTTTGCTTGTAGTTACACTGTAAAGGGAAAACGGTGTGTTGACATCTCTTCTTTTCCCCCCCACCCAGTTGTTTCGGCATGGTGACAGGTCTCCAGTCAAAGCCTACCCTACCGACCCACACCAAGAGAGCGACTGGCCACAAGGGTTTGGACAGCTATCGCAGGCATGATGAATATTTTCTAGTTGGAGTGATTGCAGTGCATCAGCACCCATGGTGTCTTGCATACTTCTATAGCTGCAAAACCATTCATGCTACATTTACAATTCATATAGCAATGAATGCATCGTTTAATGAAGTATTATATAATATTATTTTTGAGGAGCTATTCTTAAAAAACATGATTTATTGTGTACTGTTGCCATCAATTGTCTTTATATCTCATCTTGTATACAGTACAACCTCAATTCAAAAGTGCTCAGTGTTGCACAGTAATTAACTGTACATAAGCTTATTATGGTGGCATACACACATTTGTATTATTATTATTATTATTATTATTATTATTATTATTATTGATGATATGCTGCATTAAAGTCTGAAAAATCCCAGTCAGTTCCATTGTATTTATAACAGCCATATAATTAAATTAATTAATTAACATTAAAGGCATGTTTTAAAGCTCAATTCACTCCCATGGCATCCATAACTCAACCAATACATTTAGGTCAATGAGTTTTCATATAATTATAAAGTAATCAAAAAATCAGACCAATTAATGTCACACATCATTTCTTAAGGAAATCATTATCTAGTTTATTCCTTCAAACCTGATATTTTGATGTTCTTGCCCCACTTTAGACCCACACAGATTTTCTGTTGTTCATAAGTTTAAACGGTTTGAAAGGTCAACTATATTCAGTGATGTCATCGGGAGTATCATGTCCGTTCCTCTCCGTGTGTATTTCCAGATGGGGATGCGGCAGCACTTTGATCTGGGCCAGTTTCTGAGGAATCGATACACAGGATTCCTTAACCAGTCCTATGAGAGACACGAGGTAACGCTCCGCTTACAGACGCCACGCCACGCCACCAGACAGACGCTGATTCATGTCAATATCCCATGTTGGTGTTATAAAGGGTTCCCACTGGTGCATGATGGACGTGTTTTCCTGTGTATTTCTGTTCATCCTAACACTTGAACTTGTACATTACCAAAGTCCAGTTTTAGCTCTTCTCTGCAAACTCTCCAATACATTTGGAGTTATACTTAATGCTTGGGGTGGGGGGAAAAAAATCAAGTCGTATGAGCGTGATTTTTTGGTGACACTTTTTTTTTTTTTTTTTTTTAAACCAATGATTCACCCAAATATTTTTTTGTAATACTGTGCCGCCGACAGCAATTGCATCATATACGATTCCAGCAAATCGGATGGAAAGCAGAAAATCCATGTTATGTACTTCTTTACAAATGAAATAAATGTGCGACTGACTGACACATGGTGACTGACATTCTTCTTAGAAAACAATTGGTTTTTAGAAATGTCTCATGATATATTGTCTCTAAAAGTGTCTTTATTCAGTTTTTGTTGAAGGAAAAGAAAATCTCAATACTATCGAATCCCAATGAATGAAAATAGCAATACAAAAACCCATGTATCGTGAAAGAATCGAATGGAGTCAAAATCATATCGTCGCAGCCCTACGTAATGCGGTCTGTTTTAAGGCTTTGATTTCATTTTTGATCCCTCACTGGCAACTCCTTTTGTCCTCAGATCTCCGTTCGCAGCACAGACTACGATCGCACCCTGATGAGCGCCGAGGCCAACCTTGCAGGTCTGAACATCAACTAGCTCCTCGTCCTCCTACCAGCAATACTTCTCTTTCTAGTTCATTTCTTTCTCACATTAACAGTCTCTTGCGTTCATTCAGGTCTCTACCCGCCCACTGGTCAGCAGGTCTTTGAAGAAAACTTGCAGTGGCAGCCAATACCTGTACACACGGTGCCACAAAGTGAAGAGAGGGTATTTATATAATGGAGATAGGTGTATTAGTGCTCCTTGCTATAAGTGCTACAACGCACTTTTTCTGAACTTTCTGTCTTTGTCTCTCTTTTTTTAGCTACTCTCTTTTCCTTTGGGTGACTGTCCTCGCTACAAACAGCTGATGAACGAAACCGAACACACAGAGGAATTTATTAATGTCACCAAAACGTACCAGGTACAGGAAGGTCGGGGGGGGGGGGAGGGGTGATGTGACCTCAGAAGGAGAATAAATTCTTTGCTTACATATGTTGGATTTTCTTTAAGCCTGATTCTAATATGTTCTAGTCTGAATATCTCAAATGTGTTCTAAACCATATTATGAGATTTTGTTTTGAGATTTTCAGAGATGATACAAATGTAGGGATGTGGAGCTTACTGCGTTCCTCTCTTCAGAACATTATAGAGCTGGTGAGGACTAAAACCGGACTGAATAAGACTGATGTGGAATCAGTCTGGAGCGTGTACGACACACTCTTCTGTGAGGTGAGAACACACACACACACACACACACACACACACACACACACACACACACACACACACACACACACACACACACAGTCAACCCCCGCAAAAACAAGAAGTTAAGAGCAGAATTGAAAACTGTTAAAAAGTTATTATTTCTGTTGACTTTTTGTATATACAATAACATATTTGTGTAATGATTCTCTGCAATGAAGTTCTGTGAGAACTCGGGTTGAAACAATCAATTGCTTTTAAATTGGAGTAAGTATAAACTATAGGTAAGTAATTACAATAATAATTCTGGCTGTAAATCTATTAGAGATTTCAGCAGGTCTTAATGTCCTAGTTAGAACACGTTTCAGGTAAGATAATGTGGTGAAGCTATGTTTTTCAAGTATGAAGAGGTCGAGCAGAAAAAAGGCGATTGGTTTACTACTTCTGTTGCTTTCATTTCTAAATAAGAGCGTCCAGTTATTCCAGACGTGATTCACAAGCCGTTTGAATTTCAGCAGACTCAAGTTATGTGTAAACTTCTGGCGGGCAAGACTGTAACTGACCAAATCTCACACGTGTTGGTCAATTTAGTCTTGTGACTCAACCGACCTCGTCAGCTTTTAAGGACCATATGGGCGTTTTGGAAAACAAGCTGTTAGAGGAACTGTGCAACTAGTACCGGTTTCACATCTGTGTTTTTGTTGTTGTCTTATCTAGCACACAAAGGTCACTACTTGCATTTCAGCATGCCACCAATCAATTTAATTTTTCAAATTTTCAGGAATAATGTTCACATTATTACGAGTCAAATACACACAGTGTGAGATTTGAAGTATAAGCTAATTATGAACTCAGGGACAGCTGGGTCACGGAGTACAGCCATTCGATGAGCAACGTGTGAGAGGGGTGTGCAGGCAGAGGGCTGCTGACTAAGTGCTATCAGGAAACAAAAAGCCAGCCTAATTAAAGATTTCAGACCCTCTTCTAGTCACGTGTCTTTTTTTTTTTTCATGGTTTTCATAATTTCCACTGTGTTATCTGTGTGAATTCAGTCCCGTCACAACATGTCCGCTCCTGACTGGGTGACTCCTGATGTCATGGAGAAGCTCCGAGTGCTCAAAGACTTTAGTTTTCAGGTAGGAGTAGTGGCAATATCTGTGGTTTCATTTAGGACTTCTGGTGTCTCATGATGCTATTTTGTAGTTACAAGAGGGCTAATCTAATGATAATCTTTGATGTTAATTTTTCCCAGGTTATGTTTGGGGTCTACAAACAACAAGAGAAGAGCCGGCTGCAGGGAGGTATGTGTGTGGTTTGGTGAAATTCAAATGTTACTCAAACAGGAAGGAAGGAAGGAAGGAAGGAAGGAAGGAAGGAAGGAAGGAAGGAAGGAAGGAAGGAAGGAAGGAAGGAAGGAAGGAAGGAAGGAAGGAAGGAAGGAAGGAAGGGGTGTGTGTGTGTGTGTGTGTGTGTGTGTGTGTGTGTGTGTGTGTGTGTGTGTGTGTGTGTGTGTGTGTGTGTGTGTGTGTGTGTGTGTGTGTGTGTGTGTGTGTGTGTGTGTGTGTGTGTGTGTGTGTGTGTGTGTGTGTGTGTGTGTGTGTGTGTGTGTGTAACACTGTGGCTCTTGAGGTGTTTTTAATAGTTTTTGGACAACATTGGAGCTCTATGGCACAGATGAATAATGGCTTTGGATACAATACTTGTAAGTAGGATACATTCATGATCTGCTGTCTGTCTTTTAGGTATCCTACTGGGTGAAATAGTAAAGAATCTTTCCAAGATGGCCGTCCCAGACCCAAAACAGAGACTGAAAATGATGATGCTGTCAGCGGTAAGAATTGCTTTTTGAATTACAAATTTTATTTATTTTTTTAAACTTTAATGGAGCCAGGTTAGCGGTTTCCACTATTTCCAGTCTTTATGCTAAGTGTCTCCTGGCTGTGTAGCTTCACATTTTGCATACAGACCTGAGAGTGGTATTTACCTTTTTATCTAACGCTAAAAACAGAGCAATTAAACACATTTCCCACTAGGTATTCCTTTTAATGTGCGTATGTTTGCCCACAGCATGACACCACTGTAGCCGCTCTTCAGTCCAGCTTGAATGTGTTCAATGGAGTACAGCCGCCATATGCCTCCTGTCAAATATTTGAGCTGTACAGGGAAAACGGGTAACACACACACACACACACACACACACACACACACACACACACACACACACACACACACACACACACACACACACACACACACACACACACACACACACACACACACACACAGAGTATACTGCAGACAATCCCCTTAAACATATATTGACACACAGACTCCATGTGATACTGAGGAGCTGATACCAGAAAGAAAGTAAAAAATATGCAAAGTGGATTAAGACTTTTACTTTGAAATTGAACCAAAATTGCTTTATAATACTGCAAGACTCCAAATATTTCAGTATCCTGATCAGTGGTTTTATTCCTAATGTCCATTAGGACATTAGTGAACATGACATCAGACTATCAGACTGTAAAACTCTTTCTCCCTGTGTGTCTACCAGCTCTGTTTCAGTGTCGATGTTCTACCGGAATGACAGCGCAGTGGAGCCGTACCCTCTGCAGTTACCAGGCTGCTCCCTTGACTGCCCCCTAGATGAGTTTGTGAGAATTACAAAGCTCTCTATTTCAGAAGACCGGGACAAAGAGTGTCAAGTGCATTCCAAAGGGAGAGATAAAGGTGAACACACACACTAAAAACTCAAGACTTCTCAAATTTAAAGGGACGACTGATTGTGCCACCATTGATTCATTTTCTCTATTCCTTCTTCGTCTTCAGAAGTGATCATCAGTCTGGCAGTGTCGGGCAGTCTGATCTTCTTCCTCATCGTCGTCCTTGGCATTATTTGTTGGCAGAAGGAGCCAATTAGCAAACGGGGATACCAACATGTGGTCAACCAGGAAGTCGTAGAGGAATCCTGACAGAAGCACAAACTCCGCTCTAGGAGATCCACAAGCCGGGCATCTTGGGACAGCAGCGAAGACGATGAACTTTGAACTCTAAAACTCCATAGGTACCTTTTTTGATGGTTTCAGCCACAACGATTAGATTTTTTCCTTTTTTCAAACAGTGAGTTTTCGTGCAAAAGGACCCTGTCTCTGTTGGCTCAGAAAGAAGAATTTATTTAAAGTGCTCATATTATGCTTTTGGCTTTTTCCCTTTCCTTTATTGTGTTATATATCTTTTTTTGTACATGTTATAGGTTTACAAAGTGAAAAAGCCCAAAGGGACTTACCATCTCCAACAGAAAACACTGTTCACAAACTGCTCCAAACAGCTCTATTGTAGTCCAGCCTTTACTTCAGAGACAAACGTGGTCACTTTGTAACACACGTTATAATGCTCGCCTAGCTGCTAGCATGGCACGCCCTCATACTCTGCTTCTGACTGGCTAGTAGTCCTTACCTAGCTACTGTCAGGGCACGCCCTCATACTCTGCTTCTGACTGGCTAGTAGTCCTTACCTAGCTACTGTCAGGGCACGCCCTCATACTCTGCTTCTGACTGGCTAGTAGTCCTTACCTAGCTACTGTCAGGGCACGCCCTCATACTCTGCTTCTGACTGGCTAGTAGTCCTTACCTAGCTACTGTCAGGGCACGCCCTCATACTCTGCTTCTGACTGGCTAGTAGTCCTTACCTAGCTACTGTCAGGGCACGCCCTCATACTCTGCTTCTGACTGGCTAGTAGTCCTTACCTAGCTACTGTCAGGGCACGCCCTCATACTCTGCTTCTGACTGGCTAGTAGTCCTTACCTAGGTACTGTCAGGGCACGCCCTCATACTCTGCTTCTGACTGGCTAGTAGTCCTTACCTAGGTACTGCACATGTGCGACTCCCAACAAAGATGGAACAAAAGCGTGATGTCTCACTCTGTAGCTAAATCAGAGCTCAACACACAGGGTGAAAAGAGGAGCTGCAGCAATGTGCAGTACAACAAAAACATGGTGTTTTTTTGAAAATTAAACCATGTAAACCTATTCTGATATAACCTCTAAATACAATTATGAACCTGAAAATGAGCATAATAGGAGCACGTTAATTAATTTTTAAGATTTTAGAGGAGCTTTTTAAAAACTCTAAACTAATATGAGTGAGACATTGTTGGAGGGACCAGGATTGATTTCTACATCAAGAAAACATAGCGTGGAAAGTGTGTGTGTGTGTGTGTGTGTGTGTGTGTGTGTGTGTGTGTGTGTGTGTGTGTGTGTGTGTGTGTGTGTGTGTGTGTGTGTGTGTGTGTGTGTGTGTGTGTGTGTGTGTGTGTGTGTGTGTGTGTGTGTGTGTGTGTGTGTGTGTGTGTGTGTGTGTGTGTGTGTGTGTGTGTGTGTGGTCACTTCGAAATGTCCATTCCAGACAGAATACCAGCTGAGATCAGTTGCATTTTTTTTTTTTTAAATCAGAGCAGCAGTTTTCAGATTACATCATGTGTTTACATAATTTCAAAAAGGGTTCTCGACTGTTGTAGACAATAGTGGCTGAAGAAACGCTTGAAATCCATGCTTTTTTGTCTAAACGTCATACCCAAATTAAAAGTGGTACAGCTCCCATATACTCTGACACTCTGGGGTGATATCATTGGAAAGGAAACACTCAAGTTTTTGGGTGAGTCTAGGCCTTACTGACACAGAGTTACAGAGGCTAGAATGGAGGGTTTTTATTTCTGTCCAAGTCATCCATCTGTAAAATGATTAGAATACACTGCTGTAAACACATCTGACAGGTGACAGACAACACAGGGCATTAGCCAAAAGCCAAAAAACTCAAAAATGAATTTTATGATTTTTCTTCTACAGATATGTCTGTGCGTTTTTTTATTTCCATTTGAAAAGTGCAAAGAAAAAAGCCAAAAAACTACAAAATACAACACTTCCCAAATACACAAATCAAAACCACATCAATTACCTTTCCAATGATATCAGACACACCCCAGAGTGTCAGAGTATATGGGAGCTGTACCTTTTAATTTGGGTATGACGTTTAGACTAAAAAGCTTGGAATTCAAGAGTTTCTTCAGCCACTTCTGTCTCCAACAGTCGAGAACCCTTTTGCAGTTATGTAAACACATAATGTAATCTGAAAACTGCTGCCCTGATTAAAAAAAAAATAGATAGATAGATAGATAGATAGATAGATAGATAGATAGATAGATAGATAGATAGATAGATATGCAGCAAAGGGCCAAAGGCTGGACTCAAACCCAGGCCGCTGCAGTCAGGACTGAGCCTTAATGGTACGCACCCTACCCGGTAGGCTGCCAGGGCACCCCCAGTCTGTGTCTTTTTGTGTGTTTTGGAACTGAAACGGCTGCAGAAAAGTTTAGAAAGTCAATGCAAAAGTAGTAACAAAGTTTTTATTTTAAATAATGTAATAATGGTCTGGAAACGTGAAGGGAAATGGTAAGGTGTTGGTAATGTAATTGCAAAATCGTATTAAAAAAAAAAAGTTTTTAGTGTTTTGCATTATAGTTTTCCTCCTGGCTCCGATTTTAGTTTTTTTTTTTTTTTTAAACCGCAAAAATGGGTCTTTAACTGATTACAAAAGGCATAAGATGTGGAATTAATTCAAACTTAATTAGCTAAAAATGTTTTAATATTGAATCCAAGTCCAGACATTTCCACAAGTTCTTAAAAGTGTGTGTGTGTGTGTGTGTGTGTGTGTGTGTGTGTGTGTGTGTGTGTGTGTGTGTGTGTGTGTGTGTGTGTGTGTGTGTGTGTGTGTGTGTGTGTGTGTGTGTGTGTGTGTGTGTGTGTGTGTGTGTGTGTGTGTGTGTGTGTGTGTGTGTGTGTGTGTGTGTGTGTGTGTGTGTGTGTGTGTGTGTGTGTGTGTGTGTGTGTGTGTGTGTGTTCTTAGGCCTAATTACCGATATGCCTTAACCATTATTAATATGGGGTGTTTTCATTTTGTTCTGATGCATCAGATATTTTTGTAGGATTTCAAGTTTTTTGAAATTAACTTCTTCAAAAAAGTGTGTTTTGATTTATCAAAGGAGCAGCAGGGTGGTGTTGAATTTTGAAAAACTCTGAGAGAGAGCTGGCCTAAGCCTTGTGAGAGACATTAAGCATCCACCCCCAAGTGTCCTTTAGCAAGACACTGAAACAGCAGCAAAATAAAAAAAAAGCAAAAATAGATGACTTTCTATTTTGGGTGACAAGGAGAATCTAATCAGTTTTACGATCATATATACCAGCTTCTTACAGCGGAACTGCTAAATATAAACTCATGAACTTTGAAAACACTGTAAACCTTTACATTAGTGTGTTTTTAAAATCTGTCTGCCTTTTTTAAAGACAGTTTTGAATTATTTAAAAAAAACTGTTTTGTCTTTGAACCATTCAAAATGCAGAACCGATATGGGATGCTTTAACTTAAGAGATATTATTAAAACCACAGGCCGTACCTAAAACTTTGAGCTCAGGCAGTTTTAGAAAGAGACACCCAGGGTTTTATACAATAGGTGATTTTTTTTTTTTTTTTTTTTTTTTTTTTTCTTTTTTTTGTTCTCCTTGGGTCATTGGTTGGGTTGTTGATAATATCTAATTTATACAAATTATAAAAAATCTCAATGCAGGCTTGACCAGGATCTTTCTTTTCTTTAAGTCAGGGTTCTGGACATTATTTGCACATAATGATCAAAATCATCATTCTTTGTTGTTACTTCAAAGATGGAGAACACATCTTTGCTGAAAAATTCAAAACACTTGTCACAGTTGCAATATTCAACACAATTAAGGTTATTTTATCAGTATTGTGTGGCGCCACTCTAAACTGCCATTTAAATTTGTTTTCATGCTTTGTGAAATTATTCATCAGACTCTGAGAATGTGTTGATTGTAAATGTTTTTTGTTTTTTTTTGGAAAAATAAATGATCAATCAATGTGAATGTTTGTAGATACAACACAGAGCAGGGAATCTATCTGCCTGTGGATTCCTTTGCCTAATGTGTGTTTGTCTCAGGAAACCGCTACACAACTTGGCCATGTTTTGCAGTGAGCTGGCCAGCTGCTGTCTTGACTTAATTTCGGATGTTCCTCATAAATTTGTTAACTAGTAAACTCAGCCACATGATCAGCTGCAGGAGTTCATTTATGTGCATAGTGCACATTTAGCGGTGGTTTGATTTTTCTAATGTGGTGGTGACGTACTGCTCTCACTGCAGAGGTAGAAAGGGAAGTAAACTACCTTTTTTGTGTAATGTTTCATCACTTATAGATTCATATTTATGATAAGTTTAACGAGAAATTAGGGTGATCTATAGACACATTCTGGTTCACTTTTGTCTTAAAAACAGTAGGCCTTTTATTTCAACATGGTAGTGCTTTCCTTGCATACATCATTAGTGATCTATCGTACAATAGGTTACATTCAGTATGGCCCAACCCATAACATGAGACAATTCATAAAATAATTATCACTGCCATTTTATAGCAGATAGCGCAACATGTTCTACATAAATTATATCACCTTGGAAAGAAAATATGACACTGAGTTCTTGCACTCTGTTAGAAGCATGCAGATGTTAATTTTGCTTAAACTGGCGAACAACTGGACCCAACAACCTCATTTCCATCATTGTACTACAGTGTTCTGTGAAACTTGTTGATACAAGTAATGCAACTAGCTTTTTAGTTGGGTATAATTTTTTTCATTCAGTCCTGACACTGATACGTACACTGATTTTGGTCTGAGAACTGGGTCAAATAATTATAAACAAACTTCAAAAACTCTAAAATCGCACATAAACTGACTCAAAACACACATGGATTAGAAATCGAATAACTTGACACACAATTAAAAACCTCATCCAACCATTTCTTGTGCAAAAATATTTTTCTTAAGAATAAAAGTATTATGACAAAATGGGATGGCACATTGATATTTCCTATCTCAAACACAGACAATGATTAGGAGATGAAATCCTACATTCAGGCCCAAAGCCTTTTTTCTGAAGGTGAACTAAGTGCAAATTGTTGCCTCACAACTCACAGAGGATCTGATTACATGAAAGGTTTTTGGTCAAACATATGTTTTAGAGACATTTTTAATGTGCAATCCTTGGTCTCATTTCTACTGAATGTAGGTAACATTGTAATGCTTTAGTCTCCAAATGATACTGATAATGCTACTGCCCAGTAAAATAATGTTTTTAATCCCAAACATTCAGCAACTTTACAGTATGGCACTCCCTGTTTTAGGTTTTCACATAGTTTTGATTGTATAATTATGGGAAAGGAAACCTGGATTTGGCTGCTGTTTAATATAATCCAACAGCAGTGGCACGTTACTGTAACTGAGCAGATTTTGTTGAAGCCTGAGCTGGTTATTAAAGTCATCTGTTAAAACTGTTCCTCCACCACTAATTGTCATAAATGCATTTGTTAGATGTTACATTTTTCACACTTACATATTTACCAAACTTGTGCTATTGAGATTGAGAATAACATGCATATTACAGCTAAATATAAGCTTCACATATATTTTGCGTCTATAAGCAGTTTATATGGATGATGCTTGTGAACACTGAAATAAACTGTCCAGTATTTTGATGATGGTCAGTTATGAAAACTATAATAAGCTTATTTTAAATGTCAAACTATTAAACACAAATCCAGTACTGAGTAGGCAGGCTAGAGTCTTAACAGTGTTTGTAAAACTTGCTATTTCTGTGGCTCCAAAATTAATCTAATATTACAAGTCTGATGGATGGAAGTTTAGCTTTTTTAAAATACAGTTTTGCTGAGAATTGTCTTGGTTAAACTGATTGAGTTTAAGTAAACTGTTAACGTTGGCTATAAGGTAGCACTCAGTGCTACAACAGCCAATGTCAAATTAGCAACTGCTAATTCCTGTCTTAACCAGACAGGAGAAACACCAGGACATGTCTTGTAGAGGCATTTGATTTTCCTTGACGGAAAAGCCTTTTTGAGGATCGAGCATTAAGCTAGCAGGCCAGCATCCTTCACTGTTCTTTTCCCGACCACGATTACCCTTTTTGTGTGCCCATTAAAAACAATCACAGAAGCCAATTTATGACAACCTAAATAATAATGCAACAACAAATTACGAGTAAATATAACGTCTTTGTGTCCAGAACTGTTAACTGACGGACTAGCTTCGGCATTAGCCATGTTAGCTAACCCGCAACATGGCTCCGGTCTGAGCAGAATGGTACGTTCCATATTTATAAGCACAATTGGATGAAATTTACAAGCGAAGGATAATGAGCGCGACGATTGTCTGGTCCCTGATGATTCCAGTCTTAGAAATTATAACGGACCAAAACATTTAACAAGAGAAATGTTTGGTATTTGCAGTTTTAGATGTATTAGCCATATTAGTGCTAAGCTCTGGTCCATGGCCTGCGCTTGCCTTCATTCTGGTCCATACATGCCATTTAAAGAGAGTGGTGTTCTAAAAAAGCAGTTAGTCATGCCACAGCAACTTCCCAGTTACTGATGCGACCACATTTCTCCGGAATAAATAGGTGCACCAATTTTTAGGCCCAAACTTAGTCTTTTTCAATCTTAAGGATGGACCCTGCTTAATTCTGTTGGGTGCAGAAGTATGTTTGTGACCCACAGTAATAATTCTGTGGCGTTGAAAAGTAGTTACTGTGATGATGATGATGGTGGTAGTTGTTCTGCGGGGTGGAGTAGTAGTTGTGATGGTGGTGATTGTGACTCTGGATGTTTCCGTAGGCAAAGAGGAGGGGGGCCGTGGAAGACGGCGGTTGCTGGGCGGACGCAACGCCCGCAGCTAGAGTCCCGTTACGTTGGATGGAGCCATACCAACTGGATGTACCCAGCTGGGGAGTGGTGGAGAGGAGACTGAGAGAAGGATTGAAAGCAGGTGTTAAAGAAAAGAGAGAAGGGAGAGGAGGATAAGGAAAAGAGACATCAATCAAAAGTCATTTTAGTAGTCAAGGTATTGATCTTCCAATACAAAGCTTAAAAGACTGTATTTGTGCTTGGGTATGTGCCCACCTGGTCCGATCAGTCCTACTATTGATGCTTCTTGACAGGTCGTCATCACTATCATACCGTTGAGGGTTGTCAAAGAAATATGCTCTGGAGCTGAAACTGTGGCTGTTGATCATCCCTCCTGGAGTCTGAGAGTTATAGAGATGTTAAAGCTTCATAATACGTTACAGTTTTGTCTGACAGATTATTGCTGGCATTTATACTTTTAACATGTTATTTTACCAGGTTTTGGTTGGGTCTCTGGACTCTGAAGAAAACCACCACTAAACTTGTAGGAAGCAGCTCCCAGAAGAACAGAATGATCCCAAACACAACGTAGGCTTCCCCGCTGATCTCCTGCACATCGGCCTGTAACACACATAAACACAGTGTATGATGCGTTAAATTCATTACCAGAATCCTGAACACACTAAACAACTGAACAAACAGTTCAGCATGTGTGCTTTTACATCGTATGACTGCACATATTATATCTTACACTATCAACACTGCTTGTCTCGTGAGTATGGCAGCCTTAAAAGATAGTTCCACATTTTGGGATATAAGGTTATTGGCATTCTTCCTGAGAGTTAGATGAGAAAATGTGTACCATTCTCATGTCTGTCTGTAGTTAGAATCAGGTGCGATTAGCTTGGCTTGGCCTGGAAGCAGGGAGAAACCGCAAACAACTATTTAATGATGCAAAATTTAAAAAGAAAAATGTGTGTATTTCTTACTGTGATGTAAACTAAGTTACTATATGTAACTTAAACAGGTAAAACGCACGGTCCACACATTTATAGACACATGCTCAGGGAAGGGACAGAAAGAATAATGTTGAGATGTTAGACTGACAGCCGGTATACTGACAGATTAAAGAATATGTCAGATTATACCCACACATACACACAGTAGGTGTTTGTTGGTGTTTCATGTCCAACACACACACACACACACACACACACACACACACACACACACACACACACACACACACACACACACACACACACACACACACACACACACACACCCTTTAAAATGGGCTGTCTGTCTCAAGGCCTGAGCCATGATATAGGTCAGGACACACAGATACACACACATGGTTATTTATAGCCAAACAAAGCCTTTTACCCTACTAAGCACTGCTTTCCCAAATTTCCCAAAATGGATTGTCCACATTCTCGTCACTGGGTGTCTGGCTAAATAAAAGCATGTTTTCCATCTTAAACAGAACACACTTGGTGCAGTACCTGATCAGAAACGCTGTACCAGCCGTAGTTGAAGGGACTGGGTCTGTCCTGTGGGGACAGGGCCACCACCACAAGGTTATAACAGGCTCTGGATGTGTAGAGCAGGATCACCACGGCTCCTACTGCTGTAGCTTGGCATACTGATGTTCCCTGGTGGAAGAGTAACTGTGCTTTATTACAAGTCATGCATCAGTCGGCTATTGGCCTGTAATTGAATGTCAGATGTGATCCACCAAATGACTGAGGCTTCTTAACCTGTGTGCTGTCCGACATGGTTTTCTCCAACAAAATAATATTGGTGTTAATTTTGTCTCAACACAAAGCAGTATTAGTAAAAGAACTTTGCCTGAGTAAATTAATTGCCGCGTACATATTTTTTATTCTTACCTTGGACTCCAGGTAAACGTTGGCAGAGGACATCTTGGCGATCTTAAAGATGCAGATGGCCAGAGAGACAGCACACAGGACAAACAGACTGTCGTTGATCAAGACCCGGGCCAGGACCGCATGTCTGATACCCCCATCACTGGACACATAAAGGTTATTAACTTAAGACACTCATGTAAAACTGTTCTGCAGGGGCTAAATGTGACATTATTATATTTGTTTACCTCGGTGATTCAGAGCGCTGCAGAGCTCCTTGCACTAACAATGCACAAGTTAAATTCACCACCAGAAAGAATACACTGAGACTCAGGAAGAACAAACACAGAGGAACCCTGGATAGAGAAAGAGAGAAGAAAATACAGAGGATGGCAAAACAATGTGACTTTATTCATAAACAACTAATTAAAATTCATGGTGTCGAAGCTGCAAACCAACTGTGTGTGTGACAGAGAGAGAAGAAAGAAAAGAAAGAGAGTGTGGTTGTGGAAAGGAAGGAGGGTAGCTGTTAAAATTATAAAACCATATTCTGAATTTCTGTCTTTAACCAGAAAGGACAAACTGAGTTTTGCATGTTATTAGATGTAGATCTGGACAGTTCCTTTTAGAATCATTTCTGATAAAAATGTCACGACAAATTGGAAACGGCAAGTTACATAAGGAATAACAATGATAAAGGGCAAACTTACTTGTATTTGGTGAGCTCTGGTGAATACTTGGCTTTTGCCTTAAACATCACCTAAACAAAGAAAAGTATAAAAAAATATCATCACACACATACAGTGATGTACATGTGATACATATTTACATAGTCATGTTCATAATCCCAGTATGGTATTTAAACAAGTCACATTTAAGATAAGATA
The DNA here is from genome assembly GCA_023566125.1 of Zingel zingel. Classification (NCBI taxonomy): domain Eukaryota; kingdom Metazoa; phylum Chordata; class Actinopteri; order Perciformes; family Percidae; genus Zingel; species Zingel zingel. The sequence goes on from CM042337.1 coordinate 16,343,864, forward strand.
GAAGGAAAGAGAGAGCAAAGGAAGATGTTTTTTTAGGAGAAGAGTGTGAACTTAACAGAGCCTGAGGAAATTCCTGTGGTCATTGAAGTACACAGACACACACATGCTTATGAAGCATATATTCAAACAGGACAAGAAAAACAAAAGGGCCAAGCAGGAATCCACACTATAATAGTGTGTATGTATACACACAGAATTATTTGTTTGAGAGTAATCATAGGAATATGCTAGTATAAAAAACTACAGTAATCATGATGCAGTACATTTTTGGAAAATTCAATTTAAAGAATCGTTCGTAGAAAAATAACCGCATAAAAACATCTGGTTTTGGCTAATCCACTGAATTAAATACCTAACATACTTCATCTAACTGATGTAAATTTAATATTGTCATGAAGCAGTCCTGCTCAATGATTTGCGACATAGCCCAGAATGGCCTAATACACTTGTATTGAATCAGAGCTCCCAGCATCCTCTGCACAGTGAGTATAATTGGCCTTCCTAGTGGAGGCACTAATTAATATATGAGAACATATGCTGTTGGCTGTTAAAATAAAGTGTTACTAGCTATGATAATGATAGTATGGTATGGTATATATGAAAATGATCAAATAAATAGTCAAGACAATCCAAACAAAAACTACCTATTATGTACTAGCTGCTAACATGCTAGCAGTAAAAACATCCAGTTTTTCCTATCTGTCAGACTCAGATTAATGATGATAATGATTCATTTTTGATGTGATATGATAGCTGCCATAGCCACAGAGGTCTGATATTATTGTTTAACATGGTCAACATTGAGTTTAAACACACACGCACATAAAACACTCAGCCTTTTGTGTGTGAATGTAGGCCAGAAGGACGTAATTTGTAACCTAGAAATGAAGCAACCAGCCAACAGAACATGACTGGATTACATACTTTATGTGCACCATAGCGTGCCTCAAAATCTAAGGAAAATGTATAGCTAAATCACATAGAGAATGAGAAAGCTTGAAACTAAACATTACCATTATTACATTCTGCAGTTCGAAGGAGCTAAAATGTACTAACGGGGGGAAGTAAATCACAGGTCAGGAGTCATGCCTGACTCATCAGAAAACACTACACACGAGTATTTCCACACAAGCGTGCGCGTGCGTCAGACGGCAGGCTGTGTCACAGTGGCATGATGTTATATCAGTGTTCTGCTCATGCCAGTTATCCCTTTCAGTGAGTTCAACATTAAACAGTGCTGTTCAGCACTAATGCAGGAACTGTGTTGTGACATTGGTTGAAGTAATTATTTATCAAACTTTGCTAAAAGACAGATTTTCTGTGCCTGTGTTCGGGGAGAATTGTAGCAAATTGTAGGTGGTTTATGCACTTTAAGCACACGTATAACAACTAAAACCAAAAAATGATGAGTATATAAATCGATAACTTGATCAACTATTTTGTTAACCGAAAAATAATTTCAGACATTTTGTCAAGGACAAGGTTCTCTGGTTCCAGTTTAACAACTATGAAGCTTGATGCATTACTTTGTCATATATGGTAGTAAATAGAATATCTTTGTGGCTTGGTCTGCTGGTTGAATAAAACAAGCAATATGAATGAGTCACAATCAATCAATGATAAATATAATCCTTGAATGCAGCCCTAATGTAGACTTTGATCAGTCAGTGAGGCCACTTTCATTTACCCCTACATTCTCTCTATCTCTCTCATAGATTCATTACAGTTTAAGACAGTGGCTCCTGGCCTTATTGGCTTGTGTCCCCTTTAAACCAAAGTTTATCACAGATCTAATCACTACACATGCTGATTGAGAAAGTAATGCAGCCGGATGGTCAAAATTTCTACTGCCGGAAAAAAATATGAATGTAATCTATTACTGAGGTCTGACTCAGCTAGACACAAAACCACAAGTAAGAAAAGTTTGTTTGTTGCGCTGGCCAGTCATATGGTCTTCCTAACATAGATAGAGATACATACTTTTAAACCTATAATGACATGGAAGAACAACATTTGGTTAGTAATGGTGGAAAGGAAAAACGCAGCTGTTTCCACCATCCCTGTGGTGTAAGTCAGTTTTGCTGCTTTAATGCAAAGTAGCACAACAACCAAAGAAAAGGAAGACGTTCATTTTTATTCAAAGGGAGTTTAGTTTGCATGCTTTAACTGGTTGCCTATCAGCTGATGGGCAACAGTGTTTATTCAGCAGTCATATGACACCCTTGACTTCATTATGTCCACTCAGCCAGTTTAACAAGCTTCCTTTCTTCTGACACCCCTTTATGTGACTGAGATACAATTTCCTTTGAAACAGTGATTTAACTGTGGTGGTATTAACAACTGAAAGTCCCAAAGTGAGTAGATGGTTAAAGTCCCAGTGTAGGTGTTTTCTGGAACGAACAGGTCTTTGGCATTTGGAGTGGGCAGGTGTTAACTGACCAGCTGTGTCCCTCTCTTTCTTTCATACACACCATACACACACACAGTATGTGAGAACATGCCGCTGCTGACAGGGTCATTTGCCTGAGTCTCTCGTCCACTTATTGAATGAAACGCATCAATGGAGGCTGGGACTTGATGAAACACATGCTTTTACTGGGAGATCTCTAACCCCCGGACGTGAACTGATTTGCAGAGCTTTCAAACCAACAGCAACCTAAAAAGGCTGTCAGTCAACCAACCGTACTATGGAACATGTAGGCTGATGGTGACCACATTTACCCATTTGTGAAAGAAGAAATGTTGACTATTACAGAAACACTCTAAGCAACAACTTGAGTTTAAAGTTAAGAGTTAGATGAGGAGCCGGGTTAGCTCAGTTGGTAGAGCGGGCGCACATATGTAGAGGTTTATGTCTCTCCCCTTTCATATCTCAGCTGTCCTATTCATTAAAGGCAGAAATGCCCCCCCTCCAAAAAAGTTAGATGAGAAGATTGATACCTCTCTCATGTCTGTCCATATTGTATGACGCTAGAGCCATGAGACGGCTAGCTTAGCTTAGCATTAAGACTGGAAATCGGGGAACAGCTAGCCTTGCTTTGTCTAAAGGTAACCAAATACACTTACCAGCACATCTAAAGCTCACTAACTCATGTTGTATGTATCTCATTTCTTTCGCACAGGGGGCAATGTGCTGGACTATTTCATAGCCGAGTGCAACTTCCTGGAGTCCCTGCTGGTTGCCTGGAAACCTCACAGTGATGATGAGACTCAATGTTGACACAATGTCCAACCACTTCTTTAAGGTTATGCGTTATTCCCAGATAACCACACTGCTTTGACACAGAGGCCTCATACCTATTCTAAATTAAAAATCCCAATACTTATTCGATTTAATCCAGGGCTGCAATTAATGATTATTTATCGCTGTCAACCAATCATATAGGGCCATAAAATATCAGAAAATAATGAAAAATGTCAAACATATCCAACGAGCACCATCAAAGCCTCATGGGAGTTGTAGTTTTTTTTACTAGCTGGTCTTTTATCTTTGCTAAAATGACAACTGGCATGTGTTTACCGCAAATTCAGTGTGACAAATTGTGATATATTGTTGTTAAATCAGTTCACTTTTTTTACTAGAGTTGGGTAATCATCCTTTAAGAGCTTTTGCACACAGGGCGGTGGGTGACAAGGAATTGAAGACCTTGGCTTGAATTAGGGCTGGGCAATATATCGATATTATATCGATACCGTGATATGAGACTAGATATTGTCTTAGATTTTGGATATCGTGATATAACATAAGTGGTCTTTTCCTGGTTTTAAAGGCTGCATTACAGTAAAGTGATGTACTTTTCTGATCTTACCAGACTGTTCTAGCTGTTCTATTATTTGCCTTTTCCCCACTTAGACATTATGTCCACATTACTGATGATTATTTATCTAAAATCTAAGTGTGAAGATATTTTGTTAAAGCACCAATTGTCAACCCTAGAATATCGCCGCAATATCGATATCGAGGTATTTGGTCAAGAATATTGTGATATCTGATTTTCTCCCTATCGCCCAGCCCTACTTGGAATAATAGGAATCCAGCAAAGGAGTCAATAAAATACAATATAATAGGAAAGCAGTATAATCTGCGTGTTAAATGTGTAATCACATAAATATGATGAACACAAAACTGCAATGTCAGCTGTTTTATTAAATCAGGTCATACACACACACACACACACAAACACGCACCCTGACTCACACACCTCTCTCAATTCAATTCATGGGAAACAAGACGTTTAGATTGGCAACGCAAGTGTGTAATAAACACACACACACACACACACACACACACACACACACACACACACACACACACACACACACACACACACACACACACACACACACACACACACACACACACACACACACACACACACACACACACACACACACACACACACACACACACACACACACACACACACACACACACACACACACACACACACACACACACACACACACACACTGTAGTCCTACCTGGGTGAAGTAGAGGTTGAGTAGGCAGAGTGTGAAGTACTGCAGGCAGACGGGGCAGCAGTAGAGCAGCCAGTAGGCCAGAGGCTGCAGCTGGTTGGCCTGCATCACATTTTTAAAGTAGAAAGAGAAGAGGGTCGTCCTCAGCGCTGCCCACAGCAAACACAGAAACAAAAACACACTTTGGTAGCTGAAGCGCTTGTGTCCGTAGTGCAAAATGAGCCAGAGCTGCAGGTAAACGAAAACAAACAGGAAGGAGTAGAGGACGATGTAGACGGTAGTTAGACTGAGCTCCAGTGTTGGGGAGATTGCAGCTCCAGATGACTCCTTCAGTGAGGTAAACAAATGGGAATTAACCTCCTCTCCTGCTGAAAACATCTCCACTGACGGCTCGCTCTAACACATGGGATGATGCTGTGAAGGCGAAAACACTAAAACTTGGTCAGACCTGGGCTACATTCACAGTGCATGACAAAAACATAAGGGTATTCGGGTGAAAAATTGCGATTAAAGCAGTTTATTATGAAAAGAAGTGGCATCATGAAGCTGCGCTGGTGTTTAAATCCGATAATGGACTGAAGGAAAAACGGGTTGTAGTTTTAAAAAGCGCTAGGTTAAAAAATAACCAGAAAGAGAGAAAGAAAACAAGAGGTCCCCCTGTGAATCTCTGCAAAAAACAATTTAAGGGGGGGGGGGGGCTTCAGATCAGCTGTGATGCAGGTTTAGACCCGCCCCCGAAGCGCTCATTTAAAAGTGAAACTAGCGCTTCGAAGGCCACCATCTTGGCTCAACACCAGGCTCATTTTCTTGGGAAACAGCTGACTCCGGAGCCACAGATCCTAGCCAGTTTCCTAGCTAAATCACCAGGGTCCTCACACCCACTTTCCTAATCGCTGTGTCATTGGCTCATCCTACCGCCCAATCACCATAGCTTTCTCACTCCATTAGTTTATGATGATGTCAGATGTGGTAGTGCCCGCCCTCTGTGTGCTTGTGATTGGACATTTTTATAAGTCAAAACTGTTCCCCGATCTTATTGGCTTAAGGAAGCAAATAGGCGTATCTCGCAGAGAGAAAAACGCGTCAAAACAATTTGCAAATATGTACGTCAAGTTAGCGAGCGACAACCACAGTTGCAGAAAAGTGGTGATGCCTTCAAAATAAAAGATTAACAAGTTGGCGTGCATGTAGTCTCGCTTTTCCTAGCGTGCACGGAACAGCCACATTTGGGAATACCATTAGAACAACTGTAAAACAGTTGTATTATCACCAGCTACAAATTCTTACAGTATATTTTTCGTGTTTATTATGAAAGTGGTATGCACTGCTCAAAACGTCGCAACAAGTATTTTATTTTAAAACAATAACAGGAAGTACTGTTTCAACTCCACTAGCTTGACGCTTTTTTGCGAAAAGAGCGTAATTCTCTCATGACACATTTTTCAAGTTTTATTGTGAAGCTTGGTGAAAAATAACCTTGCTTTTTCAGTGGTTTAACGTTAACTTACATCTTCCACTGACATATGCCGACATCTTTTAAATTCGTATCGGTTTACGTTAGCTAGCCAAATAAAGCCATGGACAACCATCCATCAGTAGACAGCTAAAAAGCCTAGCTAATGAACCAGCTAACGTTAGCATTAAAATTCTCCTAACTAAAGCAGAAAGCGCCATTTTTGGACTTTCTTCGGGATTTACACTCGTAGGATAAGCTGTTGCTCATAATTAGCGTCATGATGTCTTCATCTCCTTTCATCACGGTTTTAACTGTGGTTTGTAACGTTTGTGCCACTTGGAAAGATAAAAGTAACGAGTCCAGGTAACGAGCTAGCATCTTTCTCTTACTGCTTGCTCCTTTCAACACTATTACACAATGCATGTCATGTGAATTAATAGTGAGTGTTCATATTGTTACCCTTCCTTGGTTTGTTTGGGATCATTTTCATCATGAGTGTCTAGCTACATGTCTTTGACAGTTAAGTTATACACAGACAGTATAGTTATTTTCTGTTTATTCATCGAAGCTAATACCACTTCTGCATCCCCCCTCACCCCACAGAAAGCACCAAAGAGCCTGATCTCCATGATGTGGATGTGTATTGCTGTTTTCCTGCTGTGGATGAAGTCAGGAGGATGCACAGAGAAAGCGAACACATCAGACCTGATGGAATACACAGCTGCAGACTTCTATGAGAAATTTCATTCTGGGAAGATGATGTTTATCTATTTTGAGCATCAAGGTAGGCCTCACACAATCTTTTCCACATTTGTATTGCCATTTTAAGTAGTTTTTAAATACAGCAAAGGTCCAGGGACTTGTCAATATGCAACGCAACAGTTCCCAGCTAAATCCATGGGGTATTTAAGGCTTTTTAACCCATTAATCAACAATATTTCTCTGTCTCCAGTCTCTCCAACCATCTCTCTCTTCTTGGTGGAGTTGGAGAAGTCTGCTGATGCTCTGCAGGATTATGGAGTACTGGTTGGCAAGGTAACTGTAGTCCTCGGTGCTACGTGTGCTCCATCTGTCATATAAGTTATCATTAAAGCTCAAAGTTTCTATTAGCTTCAAGATGTGGACACTTCAGTATCTTTTTGTCCTTTCTGTTTAGGTCAACTGCAATAAAGAACTGGTTCACGCATACTGCACAGAAGAGCGGCTGCTGCACACAGCGTTTCTGTTCAGGTGGGATGTGTGGAGTACAGCAGTAGTGGGAGCTGTTGAGTGTTTTTGTCACAATAGACACGGGTGACATACAGGTACTAAATGCATTGTATTGGCATTTTCTTTAATCTTTCTCTAACTCTGCCCATGTCTTTCTGCCAGGGGTGGTAAAGAGTTCTTGGGTTTTGATTTGGACACTGTGTTTGACGTCAACTCCATAGTCTCTGAAGTCCTGTTGTAAGTAAGCAGCCCTCCCTCAGTTATAATGCAACCCAGTTGTGGGAGGCGCTTTAACTTTCAGTCCTTGTTGTGTGTTATAATGGTTAAACAGTATAACGTTACTTCTGAAGCTAGAAACTATATACAGTAACAGTTGATTGATTTATATTGTTTACTGCAGTTGTTTGTGTGATTTGTCATAGTGTATTTTGTATTTAATATTACCCATTGTAGTGTTTTATATGTCATCTCATGCAGACTCCAACCGGTCAATGTTTACAGATTGTGTGCTTATGTGCTACATTTCAGACAGGCTTTCAGCACAATGTTCAATAAGGAAGTTACTAGGGCTGCAACTAATGACCTATACCGTGACCATAATCGATTAACAGATTTAATCTACAAAATGTAAAAAACAATACTCATAAGAAGTTCTCAAAGTCCAAGGTGATATCTTCAAGTACCTTGTTTGTCTGACCAACTGTGAAAAACCCAAATATATTTAATATACTACGATGTAAAACAAAGACAAACAGAAATCTTCACATTGGAGAAGCTGGTTTTTGCTTGACAACTGAAACTTAGTATTGATTGAGGAGAAAATAGTTGCTTACAAATGCACTCCTGTTTGAGTAGTGTTTGCTAAAAAAAAAAAAAAAAAAAAAAAAAGCTACCGTGACCAGCTTTTAAAGGAAATCACTCAGCCTCTTTTAACAAATGAAGCTATATATTCATTAGCTTTTTTAAAGGATTTACATCTGTAGGAACCAATGAGCTTAGATCTAAGAGCCAGAGACAGGGTAGAGAAGTCAAAAAGTATAGAGAGACGGACTAACACATTTTTGGTTCTGGTCTTTTCATAATAAAAATACAGAATATCACCAGATTTGCCCTTTAAGATGTAATTGGCAGTTAGATGAAAATGGCGATTTTGTCTCTCGGTCTTCCTCTTCAAGTGCCATTCTGCGTGAAGAGGTCAAGTACGTTCACACAGACACTGACCTGCTGGCCATGGAGAAGGCAGCCAGAGGGAAGAAGGATATTGTGCTGGGTTACGTCCGCAGTCTGGGAACACAAGGTATGAAAAAGAAGGAGAGGATGGATACACAGAGTAATTTGTAAGTTGGCGTGGAGACAAAGATTGTCTGATTGATTAATCAAATTAATTGTATTGTTTCTGCTGATTGTGTTACTTTAGAGCACAGATCGATGATGGAGACGGCGTATGTGTACGGATCCAAATACCAGTTCATCCTTATAACTGGAGGCCCAGTTTTGAAGCACTTAGGGTAGGTTCCTTTCCTTTTTCCTTTCTTTTTTTCTGAAGACCATCATCACAAAACATAAAATGCAGAAATATCTTTTGGAAGAATGGTTCGATCACTTCTGTAGAGTCATCAAGATGAAGTGACTTGGGTTTCTGTCAGACGCGTGCCACGTCAAAAACTGCATTGCCAACTCAACAGGGAAATTCTAGGAAAAAGTTGTCCTGCCGTAGTACATTTGTTGTCTCAAAACATCTGTTTTATTCATTTCATGTGGTGATGTTGAGGCAGTCTGAAACAAATCGGAATGTGTCATCAAACCCCTGAAAGCTGAGAAGTATTTACTGTGTGTCTCCTTCTCCATCTGTTTTTCAGTGTTAATGAGTTGTCTCACTCGTCTCGAGTGTGGTTCCTCCACTGTAGAGTTCACAGTGGGTATGTGATCCCGATGACGTGTCCTTTGACCCTTATGAGGAAACCCCTGTCCACCCTCAGCCTTCACTCCTTTCTGCAGCTCATGGAGGCTCCACTGGTGGTAAGTAGGATGGAAATATAGAGCCACGGTGCAATACTGTGTACTTTTTATATTTAGAGTTATGTCTAGAGCCAAAACAATTAGTCTATTTTTCGCATTGTGCTCCCTTAAAACAAAGCAATGTCTACTTTTGACCCCCTGGTTGCATATGTCTACTTGTTATGACCAGTTAAAAAATGAGCAAAATTGTATGAGAGGACCATGTTTTTCTAGCTTTTCTGTCCTGTTGATCGTTCTGTGACATGATTGGTCCTGTGGCCCCTTTAAGGGGTCCCGACCCCATGGTTGGGAATCACTGGATTAGTCAGTGAGGAAATGAGGGGAGAGAGAGAGATGGGGAACAACACGCAACATACTGTAGGTCCCCGGTTGGGCATGCAGTGGTTCATGGTGGTAACATTAACCCCTAGATAACCAGGCCACCGGATAAAGCCAAATATTCCCTAGTTCCAGCTTTTAATTAGCTGCTTTTGTCTGATTGGTAGTGAGCTGAATATATTTTGGGTGGACAAAACAAGCAGTTAGATGACATTATGTTGAGCTTTAGGAAATGATGTTGTGAGTATTTTATTATATAATTGTCCTAAATACAACTCTAATGTGTTTGGGGCAGAATGTGTCATATCTGAGCCTGAAAAACAACAAAAGTTCTCTATCTCGGCATACTATGAAAAAAACAAACATTTGTCAAAACTGGAGCCAGTCAATGTTTGGCAATTTGCTTATACAATTTTCTTTCTGTTGATCGACTACTCAATTAATCAAACAAATCATTTCAGCTCTGCCTATACTTAGACGTTGCACACTTTAAATCCCAAATAAACGTGTTTGCGTCTGATTGTGAAGCAAGTCAGAAAGCCATCTAAAAAAGCAACAGTGAATATAATGTATTCATTTGTACATTGTTGTATGTGTCTCTCCACTCCCAGTCTGAGGTTTACAATGACCCCTCCTCGGTCCAGCCCCCTCAGTTCCCCTACCAGCAGACCCCCCAGGTCTTCCTGTTCTCTCGTCCCACAACCACACACCTGGACCTGGACACAGCCACCACTCTGGCCTGGAGACTCCGTGGCCTTGCACTGCTGCTGCTTGTACACAGGTAAGAGGCACAGGCACATATGCATATATATATATATATATATATATATATATATATATATATATATATATAAACCCCTGTCCACCCTCAGCCTCCACTCCTTTCTGCAGCTCATGGAGGCTCCACTGATGGTAAGTAGGATGGAAATATAGAGTGAAATATATATAGGGAATTATATATATGGGCATAGGGAAATATATATATATATATATATATATATATATATATATATATATATATATATATATATATATATATATATATATATATAACAACAAAAGTTGTATATATATATATATATAGATATTTCCCTATGCCCATATATATAATTCCCTATATATATTTCACTCTATATTTCCATCCTACTTACCACCAGTGGAGCCTCCATGAGCTGCAGAAAGGAGTGGAGGCTGAGGGTGGACAGGGGTTTATATATATATATATATATATATATATATATATATATATATATATATATATATATATATATATATATATATATATATATATGGGCATGAATCTGAATACATCATCATTGGTGGGGTGTTAGGCATTTATTTTGCTGTATTTAATCTTGTTATAGCTTTCAATTATTAATATTGTGTGTGTGTGTGTGTGTCAGGCAGAGTCCCGCAGTGAAAACCCCCGATGAATACAATGCTGCTTACAGGCTGCCTGAGAAGGTATAATTCTCATACATACAGTACGTACAAAATAAGATGACTTATTATTTTTCCCCATGTGTGTTTTACCTTTTTGCGTGTGCGTGTTTGCTTCGAGAGTTCAGAGGTGAAATATTTGACCTTGAATGACCTCGATGAGGTGTTGGAGCTCTTTACAAATCAAGAGGAAGAGGATGAAGAGGAGGACGAGGAGGAGCATTCCCATTTTGGTAAATGTCTGATGGTAAAATGGAGAGAATCAGTTCAATTCAATGAACTTTATTTACCCGTTAGGAACTTCATTTGTGCAGAGCATCAGTGTGTGTTTAATCCATATACCCAACAACACGACACAGGTCACATTTTCACACAGTCACACAGAACCACAATACAATATACCACACACATCACATACCAGCAGTCAGAAGGTACACACTTGCAAAGCACAATACATGAAGAATGAAGATAAATAACATAACAATAACAATAATTTAATAACATTAAAAGAATGTTAAAAAAAAATGTATACATTAATAAATGATTAAGTAAATATATATTGATCAGCTATTCATGGGTTGGATGGATGTACCCCCGAAACTCAACATGGCTCTCTTAGTCCTGAATGAGAGTGGCCTGTGTCTCTGACCTGAGGGTAGAAGACTGAATAAGAGAGATAAGTTAAGGAGGGGTGAGGAGGAAGAAATGAGAGCGTTTCTGCCTGTTTGTGTTTCTGTGTCTGCCTCCAGGCCATTTGGATGATGAAATTGCAGCATCGGTCTACGAAAATCGAGGCAACTTGCCAGACATGGACTTAATTACCCAACTAACCTCTGACAACTTCCACACAGCAGTAGCTCAAAGCAGCCTGACAGTGGCGCTCTTCTACCTCAAATGTAAGCCACACTCTTACTGTCCTGTCAAGGAGGGGAAGCAAATGAATATGAATTTCAAAGTAGAAATACATGTGGATGGAAGAAATTGTAGTTTCTGCTTTCACCTCCAGGGGATGCTGCTTCAATGGCGTTTCTCAGCTCCTTCATTGACGTTGCAGAGGGTCTTACAGGTAAGCAGGAGGGCGCAGCATGAACAGATTCCTAAAGGCAGTCTGACACTGTGGGCCCCCTCAGACAAAACTGAGACAACTGCTCCCCCTGGGCGCAATTTTAAATTGCTGACTTTTTTCAGGGGCAACATATGTATATGAATGAATAGAGGAGAGTGTCAATATTCCAGGAATATAACATGATGATGAGCCTTAGTAATGTCAAACATATATTTATAGTGCAACACAGAAACTTTAATACTAATGGATTTTGTAACTCTTTATATTTTTCTTTGTATTATTTCAAGTTGGGGCATAATCACACTCTTACGTTTTGGAACTACAGTTCCCATAATTTGGGATCTTTGGGGGATGTAAACAGAAAGTGTAATGTTTCCATGGAGTCATTTAGTTAGTTATGCTACAGCTTGAGCTCTGTTTTTCAGCCTATATATGTTTATATTTTGGCGAACTGGCACAGACAACTGTCCCTGGATTACTTTGATACTGAAGAAAACTGAGAAACATGATGATGATAAGTTCTGGAGTTGGAGGAGATTACTTGGAGACGTGATCAAATTTGACGAGTTTTAAAATGACTTGATGTATACCTGATGAATGACTCTCTTCAGATTCCGAGGTCCAGATGAGTGCGGTCGACTGTGGAGAGTGGACCGACCTATGCGCTGCTCAGCCGGGCAGCTCCCTCCCGATCCCTTTCCCGCCAATCACGGCCTTCCCCAGCGTCTTGCTGCTCCGCCCCCATGAGACGGCCCAGCACTACAGAGGCATGCTGGGTACTGAGGCGCTGCATCGCTTCATCATGCTGTGAGTTTTCTAAGAATCCACAGACATGAATTTGTCTTTGAAATTATTTTGAAATCAGGAGATGAATTACATCATGATATATTATAGTCTTACATTCAGCTAAGTGCTCTTCCAATCCAAATGATGGAACATTAAAATAAACAAACATTGCAAGCAAGAAGGTAATCAGTATTAAAGAAAATATGCAAATTTTGTTTCCTAGACTGGCCCTGTTAATTAATCTCACTTCCTGTAGTTTGTTTTACAAAAAAGAAAAACCAAAAAACACGAGATAAGATTGTATCAGAATGATGCAAAGAAAATAACACAAAGCACACTCTGATATACGCTTGGCCACATGAAACAGCAGGGGAATATAAATCAACGTTGGGGAGCTTTTACAAACTTTTTGAAATCGTTGCTTATATTAATGGCCTGTCATGTTTTCTATAATTCAGGAGATTCTTTTGTCCTATAATCCCCCTGAGACTTCCATGCTTATATGTCATCAAGTCTCTTGACTGATGAGTGTCTCCTTAGAGCAAAAGAGAAATGTTGTAGTCCTTCTCTTTGAATAGCTATAATATGTACATATATAGCCTTTAACCTAGACCAGGCCTTTCATACAGTACAGGCACAACAGTAACATACATTGTTATATTATTTAGTTATGTGTGTGTGTGTGTCTGTGTCTGTGTGTGTCTGTGCACACATGCTTATTTGTCTCTTTAACCAGGAGCCACCCAGCTTCTCCTGTGCTACTGTCTACCCAAGAAGAAGTGACATCATTTCTTCAGGAAGTGCCTCACCCTGAGCTAGCAGGCTATACGCCTGACAGAGTACTGGGACTGTTTGAAACACACAGAGGTATGCTCTAATTGTACGCATGAATCAGTGCACATTATTGGCTAATGATGACCTTTTGACATTTTCTAATATGGGATGCCTCAATAGCTGAAATAAACATCAGGACTTGATTCACTTTTTAAAGGATACAGCAACTGTTTCTCAGGGTTAGGGTTAAAAAAGTTAAGTATAGGGCTGGTGTTATTGTATATTTTTCATTTGGCGTGTCACTGGGAGTTCAGGCCAGAAAACATCTGTGTTTGTGAGGACATGTTGCCTCTGGTACCAGTGAGACATGAAACAGCATCCAGGACTTCCCGTTTGAATAAGAGCTATGTGAGATCACAGGCTTCTCAGACCCCAAAACACTGCATAGCAATTTAGAAAACTAACCAGCGTGGCAACTATTTATGATTGCAAGTTAAACCGTGGAAATTCAGGGGTTCATGTTATGAGGTAGTCTACTGGGAATGTGTGCTTGACCGTATCTGATTGGCAACCGTGGTGCCTTGCTGGAGGTCGGTGTGTTGTGGTTCGGGCAAAAGAAGCCAGATTCAACTTATTTTGTTTCCTTCTGCATTGGCCACCCCGCTGTGTCGACAGTCTTAAAGTCAGTCTGATCTCTGTCTTAGTGAGTGTTTCTGGCAGCAGGATGCTGAATGTGTGATTCAGTTAAAAAAGTATTGATTATTTATGATAATGAAGGATCATAGCACTGTGCAACTGCATGGCTCATTGATGTGTTTTTAATAGTTTTTGGACTAATGGAGCTGTATGGCACAGAGCTAGAAGATATATCAGGCTTTGATACACAAACTGCATACTTGTTAACAGAATGCATTCATTGTTAGTTTTGTTCTTTTCATGTTGACAATAAGAAACGTATGGAATATAACCAACCTTATCCATGAGCCTTGTCATATAATGATTTATTATGGTGATGTTGCTCTGTCTTGCCAGGTGTACCACTGTTTACTGAAGCAGCAAAGTCATTGAGAGGAGAGGTGCTGACTGGACTGCTGACAGATAGGCTCGCAGAGAAATGGTACCCGCTCTAATTTCAGTTCCAAGGTTGTCCCTGGCATTTTGAAGTTGTAATTTACTTGCATTTCTTCAAGTGCTTTTGTTTGGATTTGAGGAAACACAATGTAACCAAAGGATGAAGAGGAGAGGTTTGTTTTTAAAGGGTAATTCTCCGGAAGCCTTAGCAGCTGATCATAGATAATTCAAATTCAGTCAGGTTTTGAAATGACACTTCAGTCAACGCGTGATTACATTTTGTAAAGTGTAAAATACCCTTGCATTAATAAATAGTCTTAAAAATGTGCTAAATGTATGACCTGCAACGGTTTAAATATGTATTTGCTGTGCAGGGCAGCAGAGCACACTGTGGACCTTCCTGCAGTGTTGGTGTTTCCATCTTGGAGGACACACACTCATCCTTCCGCGCTGCCTGTGTCCAACTCTGCTGAAGAGCTGCTCTCACACATTAACACTGCTCTGCTGCATCCACTGGTGAATCAAAACATGTGCTCAAATGTCTTTCTGTGTAATGCATTGGGAAATACTAAACAAATACTTTACAATTGTTGGGTTAACAGTTCAAACTAAACCAAAATGAAGTCCTGATGTCTTGCAAACCCAGATTGTAAGCCTATCTTCATTTACGTCTCATGGAATAGCCGTAAATAAATGATGACTTCTTGGAATTCTGTGAAAGCCAAGATTGAATCGTTCATGGTATGTCACAGATAACAAACTCCATATGTGGATCCACAGGGTTTGAACGTGGTGTGTTCAATACATCCAAGGGCAGAGTAATGCGTCACATCTGAGTTTACATTCGCTCATGTTGCAGTCGTGTGGAAACTGCTGTCTTCAATGCAGATGTTGCTCAACGTGACAAGCTTAGCTCCTCCTTCATGTGTTTATTATGCTGTTTTGCACTGAATTTGGCTGCAAATTAGTTTCTGGTGCTGTGAAGGGAAATGGTTGAAGTGTAATAACCGTGGTTGGAGGTCTAAATCCTACTGGGGAAACTCTTTTTCATTGAACAATAGGGCACTTTGGAAGAAAAGTCTAAACAATAAAAAAAAAGCTTTTTTAGGTGGCGCTTTTGTTGTAATTTTTATTAAGACTGGAAGGTCTGGTCAAGGTCTATCCAGTTCAAAGCAGAATTTCTAAAGAAGATAAGTCGCTTAGGGACTGTATGAAGAGGGATGTAATCAGTAAAATAATTGCTGCCTCTAACATATTTTGTGCTGACACTCACAAGCGGGTTTGATATCACAGCAGTTTAGTGTGGCAGCTGCAATAAACTACAAAAATCACTGATGTGTAAATCTCAGATATTTAGCAGAAACTGGCCTTTGTGCTGATTTTGTATAAGCTATCGCCAAATCTTCTCTAAATCTTGATTTTATTTTGGTTGTTGTTGAACCGTCGGCTTCTAAAGTGCTTACTTCGACGTCTACATCTGTCTTGCAGAGGAAATCACTGGAAAAATGTGTACATTTGAACGCCTTCTAACTTTTTATCTCCGTTTCATCTCCAGCCTGAGCTGACGGTGGAAAACCTGCCGTCCTTTCTCTCCCTGGGCAAAGCCCTCCTGCTCCTCTTTGTGGGAGAGGAAGAGGACGAATTTGGGCGAAGGCAGAACCAGGCGCTGGTGGAGGAGATGAGAGGAGTGGTAGAGTTGGGAGGGCGGAGGATGGAGCCATACCTGGCCTGCTGGATCCATCTGTACGTACATCAGTCCTACAGTCATTCATCAGAATGATCCTACCACATGGCTCCAGCCATTCATCATGTACACAGACAAAAACACCAATCTTATCGTGATTTGTTTCTTTTATTCTTTATGGATATATTCTATATATTTATTATTTTAGAATAATATATGTATTTTGTTGGTCTGTGTTCCAGTGGCCGTACTCCAGCCGGTATGTCTGTCCTGGGGTCATACCTGGGCTCTATGCCTCCCCTCCCTGCTCTGGTCCTCACCCATTTGCCCTCTGGGGGTGAAATCTACCAGTACCCCCCCAACATGCCCATAGGGGCTCCCTCTGTCCTGCAGTGGCTGCAGAGAATCGAGGATGGGACTGAGTCAGCAGCAGGTAAGTTGGAGGAAGTGCTGAACAGCAAAGAGTTAAGTTAAGGAACTACAAAGCTGCAGTATATAGGAAAGTATATAATATGATAGAACAGCACAGGATGTTTAAACCCTATTTGTTGTATAATAATAGAACATGTTTAGAAATATTTGAACCACCATCTGGCTCCAGATCTGTATCCCAATACACAGTGGAAATCATGGGATGTCTTTGCCAGATTTTTTTCATTTAAGTAAGTGCAAAAAAAAAGCACAAAATGTTGCCTTTTTTAGAAATCCTTTCAAAAAGTTACTGGATCCACATTAATAAGTGTTCACTTGCTACTTGGCCCACAGTGGGAAACGCAAAATGACTATAATTCAGTTTGTTTTCTTTAGCAGCAAGGCCCTTTTACCGCCTGCTGTTGAAATGCAGTCTACATCTGGATGTGTTTTCATCTGCAATGAATAATCCAATTACACTCTCACATTTACACCTGTTATTTTATGCACTCTGGTTGTCTGTATTCTGTCTGCATTGTGAACAAATTAGAATTTCTCTCCACAATTTACACAGCGAGCAAACGAGTGAGCAACATCAAAAGCATACATGGCAGGCCACTTTGTAGTTTGGATTTAATAGGTCTCTTTGCAATGAAGAGGTCGTCATCTCTCACGCTGCAGGAGTCGCAATAATTACTTTTTTAACCACAGCAATGAAGCTCTTATCCACAGTGATTGCCTACTTAACTTGCATAGATTAGGTGACTACCTGCAGCGATGACTTTCCAGTTTCCTCCACGATGACCCCGGTCAGCTCATTAGAAGAGGCTGATTATAGCCCATTAAAACCTAGTATTTTACAGAACAATACAATAAGGGAATGCCATCAAATAATTGTGATGACTTATAAATGTGATTTCATTCACTTTTAGCTGACAGAAAAGAAAGTGAGGCAGGTTATGTGTCCATTGAGATAAAATAGAATTCCAAAACAATATGGAGCAGTGTGTCTGTTAAAAGTTTCCACAGAAAGATGGGAATGACTTCACATGGAAAAAGAAATGATAAAAAAGATGTGACAGTTACCCTTGTATGGAAATGTAAAGCTCTATGTCTACAGTCTTTCCTACAGTATATCTCCTTTATTTAGGCACATGGCATAAAAAGCCATATCCTCGATAGAGGTTAAAGGCAGACTAACCTGTTTTCAAAACAGTGACAGGCTCCAGCTTGTGGCTCTACTGCCTGAGGAATGTGAAAGGTATGTGCAGGAGACTTTGAGTTGAGCAGCTATGTGCGTGTAATGTGTATGTGTAGTGGACGTTAAAGCCCTTTTTAAATGAAGGTGAGGAGGCTTTAAACCTCAACTCTCCGGAGCAATTAACCCTTGACCTTTTGAACTCTGTAGTTTGTGCAGGTGAGGGCCAAGATAAGACAGCGGTCACGCTGTGACTCGTCTCCGTCTATCTGTACCGAAATATTGTCATGCAGCACATTCCATACAGAAACCACAGACCGGCTTTAAGTTTCCACATCCTGGGACTATGTTACCGTTTCCAAAACTCTTCTTTTGACTGGAAGTGTATACATTGTGTGTACCTAATGGCTTTCAAGTTTTCAAAAAAGCATTTGACTACTGGACTTGTCAATTGCCTAATATGAGTTTTTCAAAGCCTGACTACTAGAATAAATCTGTCACTTACTCTTATTTTCTGGCATTATATAATATTGTAATAGTCATAGAAAACTACTATCTTGATTACTTTGTAAATGTTGAATTCAGAGTTGTTTTTTCATGATTATAAATTTAACTTCAGGTGCAACATGTGTTACTACACAAACCTATGAAGGCCCAAAGTGCTTTTTTATTGCATCAGATTAAAGGTCAGTATTATCTTAAATCCTGTTTCAAATTGCACACTGTAATTCTAGATCTTTGTCTTGGTGTGTCTCTGTAGGGTTGTTGGGTGAGGATAGCTGGCCTCCTGCTGTCAAATTCTACGACTTCCTGAAAATCATGGACATGCAGGAACCCAACTCCGCCCAGCAGCAAACTCCTGAAGAGGAAGAGGAGGTGGAGGTGGACATGGAAGAAGATGTGTTAGAAGAAGCGACAGATTCCTCCTCCAGGTCTCCCACTCCTAACAATAACCCTCACTCTGAACTGTAACACAACAGGATGGGAGGAAAATGATACTAAGCCGTTGGTTAAACATGTTTGTTTATTTATTCTTCAGTTTTATTCTTTTTACTAATATTATTTATGCTGTATTTATCATAGGAGATTCATTATTTCCCTTTGGATTTTATTTCCAGATTGGAAAAAATGTATCAAAAAGACCCACAATGCAACAGATTAATAAAACACACTGTGACCTTCAGAGTTCTAGTTAGTTGTAATATGAGTTAACAAATTCTGTGGGAGTTTCCTCGGGGGCTGTTTACAGGAAAGTTAAGTTTAAGTTCTGTTTCTTCCTGCTGTGGTTTTGTGACGGATTCCTGGTGAACTGATGACCTGATTAGCTGACAACTCATTTTTAAAGATACAACCTGCAGCATAGACACTATGTGTCACCTTGTTGGTCAGTCCTGTGAATTCCTTCCTTTTTTCTTCAGTTTAGCTCAGCTGGTAAAGCAAACCACAGCACATTTTGAACCTGAGGGAGGTGGGTCAGCACCAGGCTGGTTGTGGTTTCTCAAAATAGTTTATTTGAAAAGTTACAAATTATACTGTTTGTTTTTTAATCAACAAAGGCATGTTTCCAATGTTGGCATTTAACTGTTGCCACATCGGCCTTCCCTCTTATGAAATAAAACTGTATGGAGATTGCAGTGACTTTAGGTGAAGGATATTTATGTCCTGGGTTATTTTTCCCATCGTTCTGCCTCCTGCCCCCAAATGACAAAAGGAGGTGGAATAGGTTGCTTGGAATTGGTTTGTTTTAATTATTATGGTGGTTTCAGATGTGGTTTCTGGGAGTTGTTTGAATAAACTAGTCTATCAGTTAAAATGGAACATCCTTCCTAAACAATGTACTGATGAATCCTAAAGGCTCTTGTGGTTTAGGGTGGATCTTCTTTTGAACCCATGTGAATCTTCAGCTTCAGTCTTTATCTTTTGTCCAATTACTGGCTCTGTCTTTGCAAGCCCATGGACTGAGCATATGATCCATTGACTGGCAGTTTAGTTCAGAAGTTGGTGTGTTGATGCTGTGGGGGCTTGGTTTATCATACATACAGTAAAGAAATATACAGATAGTAAATTTGAATTAGATTATTATATTTGCATACTGGGCACAATACAGAGAACATTAAACCTAAGTTTACTTAAACTACGAAGTTTACAACAAAGTGTACCCAAAGTACCTAGACTTGTCAAATCTGGACTAACTTATTCTAGAGAGGCTAAATATTCTTAAAAACACAGTTTCAGATGTGTGAAAGCTTTATTCTATTTGTGAAAACGCAATAAAGGGAGATTTTCCTGTTCTTTCTCACATGTAGAACACATTAGAGTGGTTTTGGATCTGGACCTGGTCCAATGTGGTCTACACGCTGTGAATAAGAAGCTTTAAGTTCCCCTTAAATTTCCCCTTAACTGCCGAATCGGAAGCTGCGAATCGGATGCCAACTTCAGCGTCTGACGTGTCTTCTGAAGTGTTCTCACTTAAACACAGTATCCCTTAAATTGATGTATTTATGTAAAATAAAATTAATTAAATGATGTCCCTTAAATACTTTATCTAACGTGCGAAACAGCGTCCCTCTTGATTGTAACGGCTGGTGCATGTGAGCCAGTCTTTGTGGTTAAAAGACGACATTGCACCCTTTGCACATTGCACATTAGTCTACCGAGAAGAGGCCAGGTGAAGTTCATTAAAAAACTAAAAAGTATTCAACGAGATGCGCGGTCGCTATCATGGCGCTGTGACGGCGGAACTGAAGTGAAGTGTGAACCCCGTCACGGTGTGCCCTCAGAACAAACATGTTAATTTAGTAGAATTCCAATGAAACAAGTGTGAGAGTTAGAGTCAGGTAAACGGGTGCGAACATAGACTGTATAAAACTAGGTTGTGAATGATATCAGCTAACTGCGGTCTTGTAGAACAAGTTAGCTATGTAGCAGCCATAGAGGTGAGGAGTCCTGTCAACATGGATACTTAATTTAAATAAAAGAAAGGAGAATTGACTTCGACGCCACCTGTCAACATGGATACTTAATTTAAATGAAAGAAAGGAGAATTGACTTCGACGCCACCTGTCAACATGGATACTTAATTTAAATGAAAGAAAGGAGAATTGACTTGGACGTCAAATAACGTGAGTCAGATACTCGACGTCTCTGTGTTGTCTGTCTTTGCTAGCCTTGCTAACCTAGCTGATCTCTTTCCTGATGGTTAAATGGCCCTGGGCTGTGGCCTGTGTGTGTCTTTAACTCATTGCTGTGTATTAATATTATGGAGGTTACATTCTGTACTGAAGTGAACTTCTGTTTGGTCTGTGAGTTGCTTGAACCAGTTAATAATTTGCTACATTTAGTTTTTAAGCTGCTCGAATACTGTCTGCCTTTTTATGTGTATGTCATGTATTTTATACATGCATTGATACTTTTTTTAATGCAAAGAAACATTTTAGTATCAAGTAAGCTACTGATCTGTATCTGATTTGTAGTATATTTTTTATGATAATACAATACGTGCAAGTCATGTCTATATGACATGTTTCTTTTTGATGTAAACTTAAATCAGTTTATTGTATTACACCCCAATTCAATGATATTTCAAATGTTATTTTCTTAATTTAGCATGTAGTTTCAGAGTTAATTTAACTAGTCCCTCTAAAAGAATTGCTGCCAGCCCCTGTGGTTTATCGTAATCGCAAAAGGAATCCTTAAATAACAAATTATTCCTGTCTTGGAGTGGAGTTGTCCTTCAGGAAGTCAGTGTTTAGTGAGCCGAGCAGAATAACACGATTTAAAGCCAAGGCAAAGCAACAGATGGCTTTCACCATGCGGTATCTGTTTCTGTGTGTTCCCCCCCAATGGAGCCAGTGATTAGAAGACGATTAAATCCTGAGGTGCTGCCTCACTTATCCTGTCTGGAAGAAAAATGTTCAACAAAAAAATATTTTGTCAGATTTCTGAGCTTAAAGAGTTTATCTGATCTCAACTCGTGTGTCAGCTGTGTAATGTGTGGCAGAGAAAGTCAGATATATGTGCTGTTACGGCTTTAAACTGTCAACTCTCTGGCAGTTGGCTGCGATTTCTGGTAAACTGACTCCTGCCATCAGAGCTGAGAAGAGAATCATAACACATGAGATATTAGTGTGGCTGTCCAGTTAGCGAAATAACTGTCAGTAATCTATGTAGCTGCAGACAGTTTGATTAATGCTGACAACTTAAATCTGCACAGTATCAGGATCTGCAAATGGCTGCAAAGGGCAGGACAAACTAAGAAGAGCTACCCAGAAACAAGTAGTGGGTTTTAGAGCACTGAATATCTTTAGTTGAAGAAATGAATCCTTTGTTGATGAGCTAGCTCAGTGTGTTCAGAACAGAAAGGTCTTTTCATCATTTATGTAATGGCAATTTAATGTCTCTATTTTCCTTGGAGGCCTAGTTACGGGTAATTCCAAGGTGTGTGTGAGTGTGTGAGAAAACATAAAAATTACAAAAAGGCAAGTCTAAACAGGTGGGTATGAGCTACAGATGCAGGTGTTTTCATCTTTTCATAGATTAATTCTGGCTATTATAAACTTAAATCTGTTACCTTTACCTGTTTACCATTTTTGTGTGAATAGTTTATCTGAATCAGTCTAAACATGCTGAGGGACATTTTTATCTACTGTATGTTTGTGGTCCTGTGTATGCCTTTTTGATTCGAGGGTCACCTACTAAACAGACTAACATATGAAATAATTGCATTTGCTGCATCCCCGGAAAAACCTGAGTCAGCGTAATCCATCAGTACGGAAATGATCCTGTGTAGATCAAGTATGTAACCAGATTATAGACCAACCACCCAGCACAGTGTTACACATGAGTTATAACATTAGCGTAAGCAGACCATGTATATTAAATTTCTAAGGGCCTGATGCCTCAAGTGGTGTGTTCACTGTTAGTCTGGCATTGCCAGACCTTACTCCACAGCGCTGCGGAGGAGGAACATTCCGGGATGGGAGAACAACGTGCTCTGGGTTATTGGCATTTCATTTAAACCAATCACAATCGTCTTGGGTGGTGCTATGCGCCGGACGGAGCAACGGTGAAATAGCCTCAGGAAGGAACTTGTTTTGGTGGAACATGTGTATGTTCAAAAGTTGTTTTAGTCGTGCAACAGAAAACTCAGATTGGACAGATAGTCTAGCTAGCTGTCTGGATTTACCCTGCAGAGGAAGATGAAGGACATCCGGCCTAAACAAGGGACATCCGGGAGAATTGCCGGTGGCACCTGAACAATCCTGGAAATGAAACGTTGATACAGACTACTGTAGTTCACTGTTAATCTTTGCAAACAGTTTAATGTCATCATTTGTTTGTTCTTCAGGAGTAAATGAAGATAACTCAAGAGTAAGAGTAATGAGAAAAGCAATACATTAAGTTATTGGTTCACTGCTGTTAGCCACCTTGGCTAATGCTTACAGTACATTACCATACGTTATACTGAGTGCAAGCAGACTATTGTAGTTAAACAAAAGGCCAGTTTCACATAAACTATTCCTTTTGAAACATTTCAGCTGTTTCAAGCTGGTTTTGACTTCCTGTGCAGCAGCTATACAGAAGTTTGAAGTCAGCACACATGCAGGCACGTGGCAAAGGAATCTGGCCTGGTTACAAGGTCAATGTACGCAATTACAGATAATTGATTGCATAATAGCACACAGATGCATGAGTGTAAGAATGCAAAAGAAAACATGATGAGGGGAGGCGTATTTGTTTGGAATTTTCTCGCTGGCATGGCATTGTGTATAGTGTGTGAACCATTTTATACAGTCTGTGGCGTAACCTTAACGTGGCTGTGTGTGGGAACATGTACTCGTAGATTGTGATCAAGTTCTCAACCATGATTACACTAAAACTCCTGTGAATGTCCTTTCAATCTGTGTTCTCACAGACACACACACATACACACATGATGTCGCTGCTAAAGCCAGGCTGTATTTCTGCATGACAGCACAGAAGAAAGCATTTACAACTCAAGCAACAGTGAGCATATTTAGTTGTTGGCAAGTGGATTGGATTTTACCATGGTCACTTGCTACCTAAACAAACATAACCTACTTTTGGGGGCAGTATCATGTTATAGACAGCTATGAGGATATAAAACTCAGCCATTAACTACGAGGATTTAAAGCACTGATATGAGAGACAATACTACGTCATTGCTGTGTGCTTATTCTGAGTGGGCACCAGATTTAGTTTGAATGTCTTTGGACTATTGAGTCAGTTACCACCCTTCAACCTAGTCTGAAGAATATATTCAGACTGTGTACAGTGACTCATATTTAAAGCCTTGCATACTTGTAAACTGAGTTTTTCACAGTAAATAAAATGTTTGGTTTTGAAAAATCTCTTCCAATAAAAAAAACATGTCACAACATCCTCAGTAACACTTCCTTGTTCACTAATTCACTACTCCCTAAACATCAGACACTCAATAGGTTACTCTATAGCGAGCGTTAAATTGAGATTTCGGACACTCATAAAATGGTCATCATTTTGCTTCCTCGCTGACAACTGTATAATGGAACGTCTTTCTCACATCTATAAAATGCTGAGAACTGCATAGTGCACAAATGTCACACTCAGAATCTCCTATGATGATGACCTGACCTCCAGTCCAACTCCACCCAACATCCTGCTGAGCAGACATCTAACTAATGAGGAATAAGCAGAAACGCCTCTGTAGATGTGCAGGGCTGCAATTCTTAAGTTATTACAGCTGACAACTGACTACAGCATCTACAGTTTACTGGCGGCCAATAGGGGGAGCCAATGACTTTAATTATTAAGTCAATGACTATAGTTACAAATATGGGTCCAAATATTTTTGTATCTGATTGTGTTGTGTTATGAAGAATCTGTGCACACAAAATGTCCTATTAGTTCACATATTCATATTTTTACAGAAACTAACAGTATACAAATTTTACTGTCTGCTTTGCTTAATATTTGCTTCTCAAAACACATACTTTATTCTTAATAGATACACACACACACACACACACACACACACACAGTACAATGTAGTGACATTTTATTTCTGCATTCTTAACCCATCATATT